>MU839849.1:0-406943 GCA_030411725.1 Echria macrotheca | reverse complement strand
CTAACCCTAACCCTAACCCTAACCCTAACCCTAACCCTAACCCTAACCCTAACCCTAACCCTAACCCTAACCCTAACCCTAACCCTAACCCTAAGTTCCTACAATGATCAACAATCCTCCCGCTTCCGATCAAGCCGATGGTTCACTCGCGGCTGGACCCTCCAGGAGCTTATTGCGCCGAAAAGAGTGGAATTCTTTGATCGGGATGGCAACTTCCTCGGGGACAAATCTTTTCCATCGGCATTTGTTAAGATGCTCGGCGAAATTACAGGTATTAGTGTGGACGTTCTCTTGGGTAAGCTCCATCCAGGCCAACTTAGCGTTTCGACGCGAATGAAGTGGGCTGCGCACAGAAAAACGACGCGGCCAGAGGACACAGCGTACTCCCTGCTGGGACTGTTCGATGTCAATATGCCCTTACTATATGGCGAAGGGGCGCATCGAGCCTTTCTTCGCCTGCAACAGCAAATCCTCCAAAACACGGATGATCAGTCTTTGTTCGCCTGGACCCTGACCAAAGAAGAGCACGCCGAACCAGACGCACTATACGGACTGCTTGCCCGATCTCCAGCCAACTTCCACCGTTCTGGCACCATGCAGCCTCTTCCCGGAGCCAACACACACCCCAGCGCCCCCGCCGCCATGACAAGTCAAGGCCTGCAGATACAGCTCTATCTCGAGCCAGTGGCCAAGACGCTTCCCGGTGGAGAAAACTCGCTCGAAGAAGACTACTATGCCATTCTCGACTGCGACGTTCTCAGCGCAGGCCATCATCGCCGTCCCGGCATCTGTCTGAGACGCGTCTCCGAGGACCCGTATGCAAGGGTGCACGTCGACACCTCGATAGCCTATTTCGAGATTCCTAATAAACTGCCTGAAAGGCAGCAAGACCAAGTTGGTTACCGGATAATTTACGTTCGACAAAATCCAGTGTATCACAGCCTCCCGCAGATACAAGTCTCGCCTGCCAACCAGCCATGCTGCGAGGCTCATAATCCGCTAGGGATTCCTGTTTTCGCTCCCAAAGGGCCAGCTTACACCCTTACTGACGTTTTCCCCCGTTCGAGATGGAACTCGCACACCATGACAATGGCGGTGGAGTACACGCGGCGGCCCAGCTTGATGGCGGCATTCCGCTTTAAGCACACCCACTCCGACCTCGCGGCACCGCAGAGGGGCGTCGATGTCGTTGTCGGAATCCAGCGCTTGGACGCCCTGCGATGGGAAGGTTGGTGTTTTGAGCTTGAATTCGACGACGAAGAAGATCTAGCAACAGTGTTCTCTGCGGCACAAAAGAGACTGCGAAGGATACGCCGAAGCCCTGGAAACAAATACATTACGTCAGCCGCGCTGTGCTCACTTCTCGGACAGAGTGTCCAACACTGTGAGGTCGACATAGAAGACATGGAGCAACAAGGCCGGCCATATCTCTCGATCCAAGTCTCGGAGAAGCCCACTAACCCCGGCCGTGGGGTACACCAACAAACGCCGTCGCATGAAAGCGAACCCCCGCCGGAACTCAGCACCAAACATAATATGGACCAGCTAGCGCCATTTTTGATACCGCCAACTCCTTCCTTCGCTTCAATTGGCGAGTTAGGGAGAGCACGACACTCTGTTACTTTGTCTCTTCGTCCATATAGCACTTACTCGAGTGCGTCGTCTGGAAGCAGGAACTCGTCTCATCTCGAAAAGATGCCCGCTCTCCCAATGGGCGATGCTCTACACCGAGGGCCAAGATACGACAGTAAATCATCAACAGCGTACAACAGTATTAGCACCGAAGCTTTGGAATGTATCAAACCTTGTGAGGAGGCATGGACTGAAGCATCCCAACACACCCAACTAGCAGACCAGCATGGTCTCCCAACCCCAAGTGCCTCTCCAGATAATGCCGAGACACGCCAGAGAATGCAGCCCATCACCAAACATCTTAGAAAAGGCTCATCGTCGGGAAGTATTACATCTACTCGGTCAAACAACGACAGTGGTCACCGTGGTGATACCGAATACAGGGAACACACACTGCCATCGCCGATTCGAGAGAATCCCCGCCATGTTGATCGGCAGACCAAAAGTAATGGCTTGCGAAAGGGGGCCTCAACCCGTCGATCGAAGCACGAACCCAAGGGTAGAGACTACGGGACATCGGATGAAGACAAGCCGCATAGAGTTAGGCCGTCGTTTTACTGATCATGTGTTATCTTGGCTACAAGAAGAGAGGGGAGGAAACAGGAAATAACCTGGATGAGGTTGGTCCATTTGCAGAACACTGCCCCTGAAAATTTAGCAGCTGGGTCTGCTATACACCACAAACGGTGGGCCATAGAAAGACATCAGTTGTGTACATCAAATCACATTCTACAATAGCCCCTATTTAGGAAATAAGACCTTGGAAGCATCGAGGAAAGCCTTTGACACATGATTAATTAACATAATTACATCCTTGAAGGTCTCGAGTATTTCTGACGTTGTCAGTCCGCGCGGAGTAAACAAGCTCGTTCTTTTAGCCTCAGCCTTGACTCTGGCTTATGGAGTGAATATTCCAGCGATTATTGAGGCACTATGCAACTGATCCGGATGCTGATAGCTGAAAAGGATATAGCCAATAGATCTAGGGCCCTAAACCTTCCGACTGGCTCCAGTAGTGCTCAGGCCTGTTTTGGCGCAATGGTTATGTAGCAGGGAGTGTTTTGGTATTTAGCACACTTTTGCATCGCGATGTCCGAAGGTGAACTCAAGGATCTGGCCCTGATCTAGCGGCGCAATCAAAGTTCCGACCGTTCATAGCATAATCTGTGGTTCCCTCTGAGATGCCAACCTCTTAGGCGAATTTTAGTGACATCGGCCTGTCCCGGCGATATTTGGTCGGCAATCCGTTCAACCCCAGGGCTTGGCGTCCTCCAGCTTGATTGGGACTCGGCCGCACGGAGAGTCCCTAACGCGGACGGGGGAAAATGCGGCCTCCGCTTCTAGGTGGCTAGGTTAAGTCGAGACTTTGTGGAATCCAAAGGAGATTGGCCCTGGCTGTCGGAGGAGATCCCCTCACGCGGATATACCAGGTAGGTGCTCTAGATAGACCGGCCCATGTTTTAGGGCTGAGGCTAGGAAGAAGGCAAAGGCTTTGGCTGAAGGGTTACCTTTTGGAAAATGGATGTTTCAGTACAGTGTCCAGGACGGAAAGACTCTGGCGAAATACCTGTGTCCTAAGCCGTCGACGCCGGGACAAGAAAATTGGAAGCGCGTGTTAATTGAGGCGGAATCTTGTGTTGGAGAAACATGATCGCATATTATCTGAAGAATGCGGAAGAAACAACGGTAGCGGGGGCACGCAAAACTTGGAAGCCATGCAGAACTTGAGCTTCTTCTTGTACACTGCGCATTCCCGATGCAAAGGCCCTTCACTCTTCCTTCCACTGGCAGAGCCATGCCCACATGGAACGCCGGTTCGTCCACGCTGTTGTACTTGTAGCTTCACCACGAGATAATCAGCACCAACCCAGACCTGCCCCATCACCCCGAAACACATACCTCAAAACACCAACTGCACCCGGCGCCAACATCATATTAAGCGGCATCTCGATTGGATAGCCCAGCCACCTCATCACGAAGGCCCGGAGAATGACTCCATGAGCCACCTATCTCACCCCGAGAAAAATCAGAATCAGTATCTCAGCCACATAAACAGTCAAACTCACCACCAAAACATCAGTCGGCTTTTCTCCTCTCATGCACGGCCTCTGGATATCGCGAATCGCTGCGATAACTCTATCCAGCCGCTGCGTAGCCTGCTCTTTGTTCCTGGAACCCTATGAATTCTCCATCTTACTAAAACCGATGAAAAGGGTTGGCACTTACTCTCCACCCTCACACTCATCCCTCCAAACATTCCAAACCCTCCGCTCATCATCCCGCCCTTTCTCCCTCCTCCTCTCCCGGATCTGATGCATCGTCAACCCTTCATATTCCCCATAGTCCCACTCTGCCACATCCTCCGTCTCCACCACCATTCCCTTTCCCTTCAATCGCTCAATTTCTCCCTTTCCCAAAAGACCATCCAAAGTCTGAAGTGCTCTGATTCGAGGACTAACATACACCCTAACCAACTTAGCCGGTTCAAGAAGTTTGTTAGCCCCGACTAAGTGAGAGGCGGTAGTTCGAACTTGGGCGACACCGAAATCAGTGAGAGAGAGATCGGTCTTGCCGGTTTGGCGGCCGAGTTTGGCCCATTCGGTTTCGCCGTGGCGGACGATGAAGACGCGGGGGGTTAGGGACTCTGCTGCGGACATTGTGGGGCAGCTGAGGTTAGTGGCTGGAAGGAACTGGATGGACTGGGCCCGGACTTTTCGTTGATAGATTGATGAACTTGAAGTTTTGGGTAAGGTTGAGGTGGATGTGGGGTTCCGGCTCCATCATCAGGTTGACATCAAGAGGATATCTCGACCCCGCCCCGCCTTGCTGCCCAATCAGCGTTCTGCCAGCCTGTCGTGCAACGGAAGCTCACGCCCTTCGCACCCTCCCATTCATAGTGTGTAGTTGAGTTAATTGCGGCAGTGCGGAGAGAACATTGCTCGGTGCGTATGTTGGTTACGTGCAGGCGCCAGCCCGACGACACCCCTCAGAGTAGGGCTGTCGCCAACCACAACCACACATTTTTGCCCGTAAAGAAACCCAGCGAAATGGGATTGGTCTTACGCGAGGATTGGAATCATGTCGGCCCTAGTAATTCGCATTATACCACACTTTTTCTTTTTGCTTTTTTTTTGGTGCATGAGATCTTGGAGCTTTCGCAATGGAAGAGTAACACCCTCTGGGGACATCACGGAGATTCCTTCTAGATTTTCAAGCATCTAGAGCCCTGGAGTTGTTATAATGGAACTCAGGTAGCATGTTGGCACAACCACCCCCTGATGGCTTGAGGGCCTCAAGCTGGTGCTACACTTTAGCTTCTATCTCAAAGAGCTCGAAAATGACCGCTTCCTCGTCGCCCTGCGTCTGTATCATTTGAACGACATGAGATCGGGAATGTACCCATTAGATGAACACGCTTCTCACCCAAGCCTAAGCAAAGGCTGGGAGGGGTTTGACGCAGCAACGGGTCGAATACGAGGGCTTAGACATAGCGGGTTCCGAACCATAACTTCTTAATTCTGGACGTTAGCTGTGTGTCTAAAGGAACCGCTGATTTTAGACAACGTATGGGTTACAATCGGGTTTAGCAGCGTGGAGCCGAGTAGTTGAGAGGTGGTATTTCCCCTGTTCACCAGGTCGCTTGTATTTGGGCAACTCTGTCTCATGTTCTCCATGATGGCAAGGCGATTGAGGGTCATCGGAATCCATTGGGTGGTCACGGTTCAAGTGGCACTTCAGGCGTTTGTTTCTCTCTCAGACCTGAAAGCACTGGCCTCGCAGCCAAGGTACCTACCTACCTACGTGAGCTGCTTGCCACTCTGCTCTCAGTATTGAGTTATCTCCGGCGAAGAATTCCCCAGAGCTATACCGGAACGTGCAAGACTTTGTTATCAACTGACGCTGCAGGGGCTTCAGTAATCTCCTACTCGAAAATATTGTTAGGGTTGGGCTAGTGGCGATGCAAAGGCTGCACAGAAAGGTGACCCGCCTGACATCACGGCCTTTGGAGAAAAAATCAAGAAAAGTTAAGGGCTCTCATCTTTGCCATCGAAGCCATCTGGTACCATCTTGGCAACGGCGGAGTCTCCACCGGGATTGCTAGACCCCTAGATCACCTTGTCAGCGCCGTCAGCGAATTTATTTACGTCTGTCTTGGGCCGTATCGAACCCGCCCGCTCAGTCACGACTCGAGAATTCAGGCAGTGATCCCTAAATACCCCCACGGCGGACCTCTTCAATCCTGCCGACGTGATTGGTTGGTTCTCGACATGGAGGGTGTCAGTGAGACTGAGATATTATCATTGATATCCAGAGTCTACACAATTGTTACTTTGACGCCAGGCTTTCGGTGCATCTACTATTTGGAAGTTCTTACCGGAGAAGGTCCACCAATCGTACCTTAGAACAGCATTTCACATCGGATCGTAAATCCTGAAAAAAGCGGGGACATAGGCATTTCAACGGACTACAGATCCGTCGACCGTTGTATTAGGGAACAGGGCCGGCTATACCCGCTTTACCCGCGCCAACCTCTGCGACGAGTGCTTGTGGTCAGTAATTGGCTTGGCAAGTGGTTCTCGCGCCCCAATCCGGAGGCGTAGCTGTTCGGACCCGGATCCCGCTTACCGTGCTTGTCAAATTGCCCAAGAGACGGGTATTCATCCATGGGGAACCTGGGAACTTGGCGATTGGAGATACATACTGACACGGACGTTAAGAATGCGGTTGTCTGCCAGAGCTGAACACGGTACGACTGTCATCCTCAGCAGCTCCCTCCCTTTCTCTCATCATGAAGCTGTCTATTTCCAAGAGTGTCGCCGCTACGGGCGCGCTCCTCAGTGGTAGCGTCCACGTCGCACGGGCTGATAACCCCATCATTCAAACGCTCTACTCGACTGACCCGGCACCCTACGTGTGGAATAACACGGTCTGGCTATTCACCGGCCATGATCAGGGCGGCTCCAGCAACTATGACATGAGAGACTGGCGGCTCTTCTCATCAACGGACATGGTCAACTGGAGAGACTGGGGCCAAATGTTGAGTCTCAAGTCGTTCAGCTGGGCCAAAGCCGACGCCTGGGCGGCTCAGGTCATTGAGCGGGACGGAAAGTTCTTCTACTACGTGACCGTCACGAAGAATGGTGGAGGGTATGCCGTTGGCATTGCAACAAGCGACAAGATCACGG
This sequence comes from Echria macrotheca, assembly GCA_030411725.1. Taxonomy (NCBI): domain Eukaryota; kingdom Fungi; phylum Ascomycota; class Sordariomycetes; order Sordariales; family Schizotheciaceae; genus Echria; species Echria macrotheca. The sequence continues at coordinate 400,125 of MU839849.1, read as the reverse complement.
GGCCGTACAAGGACGCCTTGGGCAAGCAGCTGCTGTCGAATAACGGTATCGACCCCACGGTCTTTATTGACGACGCGGACGGCCAAGCGTACATGTACTGGGGCCACAATAGCGCCTACTACGTCAAGCTGAACCGGGATATGCTTTCCTACAGCGGCTCCATGGTCAGCACCTCGGTCTCGAACTTCATCGAAGGTCCCTGGCTCCACAAACGCAACAGCACCTGGTACCTCACTTATTCCAGTATGGGCGGCGGCAATGAGGACATCAAGTACGCCACCAGCACAAAGCCCACCGGCCCCTGGACCTCCAAGGGCACCATCATGCCCTCACAGGGCAAGTCGTTCACCAACCACGTCGGCATCATTGACTACAAGGGCGGTTCCTACTTCTTCTACCACAACGGCGCCCTCCCCGGCGGCGGAACCTACTCCCGGTCCGTATGCGTTGAGAAGTTCAACTACAACTCCGACGGCACCATCCCCAAGATTACAATGACGGACGCTGGGGCACCCCAGATTGAGCCCTTGAATCCATACCAGCAGGTGGAGGCAGAAACCATCGCCTTTTCGTCCGGCCTGACCACGGCTGCCACGAGCGACGGTAGTGGTATTTACGTGACCTCGATCAGCAACGGCGACTACATCAAGGTCAAGGGGGTCGATTTTGGCAGCGCAGGTGCCTCTTCTGTGGACCTCCGCGTTGCTGCTGCGAGCGGTGGTGGCAAGATTGAGATCCGCGTGGGCAGCCAGACGGGTACTGTCATCGCAACGTGCACTATTGACGCCACGGGTGGTGCCCAGACGTGGAAGACGGTATCGTTTCCTGTTACAGGCGCTACGGGGAAGCAAGATGTGTTTTTCAAGTTTTCCGGGAGTGGATATAACTTTGACTGGTGGCAGTTCAAGCAGTCGACGACGGCGGCGTGAGAGCTGGAACGTTGGATCAGTCCCTAATATCACTACCTGACTAGTAATATCAATTTACTTTAGGCATGCCATACTTTATGGAAATCCCAAGCTTTGCAGAGGTGCAGCATTTAGAGCCAAAGTCCCCTTCACAGAAGCCCCAACTACCTCGGCATGCATCCCGGCGTGGAGATTCCTGAACCGTGAACAGGAAACCAAGTCCTGCTGAACCTTTGCCATGATCATCATACCTAAACATCTCAATCTGCAAATTGAAACCCCGCGTCACATCTGCTCAATCACGTATACGGTCTACTTCTGCCAATAAGACAATATGCCCGATCGGATCGGCTTCGTATTATCGCCGACAGGATTTCGGACCTACCTGTCGGTCTGCTTGGCGCTTCCTTCAGCCAAACTCCGAGCTTCTCATTGAACAGTATTCAATCGGGAACGGGCAGAAATATGCCCGACTTTCGAAACGGGCCAGGAAGGTAACCGACTCACGGCTTGTGGGCGGCCCGGACTTCTCCTTAAGAATGGGGCTTGCCCAAACTTCCCTTCATGCATTCGTGGGTTAGCCATTCACTTCTCTTTTTTTTCCGTCCGACTCTTTTATCATGTCATCCCTTGGTAAAGCCGCCATGGCCGCAGTTGCGGGCAAGACAGTGGGCCCCGTTGGTTATGGCCTGATGGGTAAGTGCCAACCTCAGGAAGTTATCGCTCAGTCATCCTTCCATCAAAACAAGCACGTGTCATAGTAGTACTGACAAAAGCGTTAGGGTTGACGATTCCATGGGCACCCGTTGAATATGCTGTGGCGATCAAGGTGATGAAAACGGCGTTGGAGCACGGTGCTAATTTCTGGAACGGTGTAAGTGCAAGCCCCTGATATGGAAACCCCCACAGGTGTCTTCTTTTCAACTCTGGAAGTTTACTTGTGTATCCAATTTTATGGTCTCCCCGGCTGACCATTCCGAGGGAATGCATTACGGCACACCTCAAGCCAATTCGCTGCACCTCATCAAACACTATTTCGAGGAATATCCCGAAGACACTAGCAAGGTCGTGCTCAGCATCAAAGGCGCTTACAGCATGAAGGAGGGTCCAAATGGGAGTCCCGAAGGGATTCGTGCGTCGGTCGATGAGGCCATCAAAATGTTGCCACCCGACGTCAAGTCTATCGACATCTTCGAGTGCGCGAGGGTCGATCCCAAGGTTCCTATCGAAACCTCTGTCAAGGTACTGGCCGATCTGGTCGCCGAAGGCAAAATCGGCGGTGTCGGACTCAGTGAAGCCAGCGCAAACACAATCCGCAGGGCACATGCTGTGCATCCCATCCTGGCTGTTGAGATCGAGCTGAGCTTGTTCACCCCCGACCCTCTTCACAACGGCATTGTGGAGACTTGTCATGAACGTATGATCTTCCCAGTATTCCGGACGAGACATTTCTGACAAAGATGATGATATCCGCAGTTGGTATTCCCGTCGTCGCGTACAGCCCCGTTGGCCGCGGCTGGTTGACAGGTGAGCTGCGCTCGATCGACGATCTGACGGAGAACGACTTCCGCCGTATGTTGCCACGCTTCCAGCCTGAGAACTTTGGGCAGAATCTGAAGCTCGTCGAAGCCGTAGAGCAGATTGCCAAGCAGAAGGGCGTGACCACAGCCCAGGTCGCCATTGGCTGGGTGGTTCGGCAAGGAGCTATTCCCATCCCGGGCTCAAAGAAGGACTCAAGGGTCATCGAGAATTGCAATCCAGCATCACTCACAGACAGTGACATCATGGATATTCAGAAGATTCTTGATACCTTGCCTATTTCGGGGGAACGATATGGCGGCCAGCATGAGGCTATGCTCAATGGGTAGTTGGATGTCGACTGGGAGTAGATTTCCGTTCTTTAGGGTAGCGTTATAGCTTAGGTAGACTCGCAACCAAGTCTCTAGCGTCATTTATTGCTCATGCATGAGCACTCGGAGCTGATACGCTTCGAGTGCTTTTATACGTCGCTAAACAGCGCAAACAGCCAGGACAGGTTCGCGCTGCGGTGAATACATTGATAACCCGAATGTATTGGTCCATGGAGGAGGCCGCTTATTGGCTGCCAGAGGCTTCGAGCGAACCCGATTCGGTAGGGTTCCGAAGACGGTCTCCAGGGGCGGTGTTTCCAGCCAATCCGGTTTAGTTTTCAGTCCACAGGAAATCGGCTCAGGTTTACCTGCCGCTATGGCCCCTCTCTTAGGGTTTCAGTTTCGTCGCGGTCCGCTCTTCATATCTCGGCGACTTCTGCTTCCACTTCATTTTCGGCGGCGTTCCGGTCAGGGCCGCTCAACCGGCGCCATGGTATCGGCAATCATCTCTACCTTTCTTGTTTTCTTTTTCGTATCGCGGGTCTGGCCACTTCCCTTGACCGCAGGTGATGCGATAACAGTCTCGGGCCCGAATGTCTCCAACCATGGACAACCCAATTTGGCCTGTTTCCCAACCACGGCCTCCGACATCATTCTATTCTTCCTCACAAACTACGTGGCGCATGCAGCGACGGTTAAGATCCGGCCAGGGGCGTCAACAAAAGAGAAAGTTTTCTACATCCTGCACAGCCTGTTATTTCCCGTTGAAGGCGTGGCTCGCGCCATCGAGTTCATGTTTGAGTGGAGCTGGTCCTTCGATTCCAAGTTCCCATACTTGAAGATGGATGCCAACAGCCTCGAAACCGCACAAAGAGCAGGCGCACTGGCTATGGCAATCCGAGATTGGAGCTGGAAGCCAGCCCCCTCCGATGGTGAGCTACGGGATCTAAGACAGGCAAAACTGGATGAGTTGGGTGCCGAGATCAGATCAAAAAGCGAGAAGACTCAGCAGCCTAGGGAAAACGCGAAAGGGGAAGAGAATTCCAAATCGGAGACAAAGCTGTACGCGGTTCGACTTCTCCCGGGTTATCCCGACACACTGACAGATGATCGTCTGTTCGGCTGTCCTCTTGTTCATGGAAGCAGTAGTTTGCCCCCCGGCTACACTTGGACGACGGTTCCTAGGAGCTTCAAGATTCGGCCCCATGGAGAGGGGCTGGATAATGGGGATGCGACTAGCCACACCGTTCCGGACGTCCATCTATCCTCCACGCCAAACATCCTCCAGCCACTGATAGCCATTCTTCAGACCGTCAGTGCAGGTTGGACACTCTACAAGACCCGTGGCGATCAAATCGAGCGGTACGGTTTTGCAGCTTTCGGACTCACCGTCACGCCCTATCTCATCATGAGCATAGTGAACTTTATCTCGCAGTATGTTGACTGGTTCCCCGCCCGCTCTTCCCACGTGGCTAATAGTGTCGACAGACTTGCTACACCGCAGTACGGGGCCATGTACATCATACACTCCGAGATTCTGGCCGAAGCAGCAGCTCGCATGGACAATCCTAAAATGGTCGGCATCGTAGGCGAGCTTGTCCCAGGCCAAACGGACCCGGACGGTGAGAGTCTCTTCGACGCCCGTCTTGAGAGAGTATCCCAGGAGACCGACTCGAAATATGCCCTGACCCTGTCAAACGACAGCCAAAAACCTGATCAGGGCGCTCCATCAGGCAATGCGAACGAGTCGACCGCTGTGCCCATTGTTAATTGCGCTTTCGTTGCCGATCCCGATGCCGAAACATCCAAAGATCTACCGAACACCAGTGATCGCATTATCATCCCAGCCTATCCGCGATTCCAAAGGCGTGCATCCGAAACACGCAAACGGAAGCACTGGATCACCGAAGGGCAGCACAGGCAAGCATTTGCCGTTGTTGCAACTCCCTTCTTTGGCTTGATATCCATCGGCGTAATCGGCGGGCTGTCCAAATTCCACCCGGGCAGCAGTAGCTCGACAGCGCAGCGGGGTGTCTTTATCGCCTGGATGGTTTGCAGTGTTGCGGCCTTCTATCTGAGCATGCCTGTGGGGCTGTTAATTATTGGCATAGTGTCAGTTGTCTATTTATTCTTCCGATTTACTGCTGTGAAGGCCACACCGCAAAGAAAGGAGTTTCTGGACGATTTCGGAGTGTACATGATCATGGGCTGGGCTGTGCTCGCTGCGGTACCAATCGCAATGTTTGTCACGGTTGGTCAGGAGCTGGTAGACTACGGCAACTGTCAGTATGTAGGCTAGGATAGTACATGGGCTATGTGAAGAAGTTGCAGGGGAGTTACAGCGGGTTTTGTAAGTTGCAAAGAACCTTGCACTCGTTCGCCCTACATGGCAGACATTGTAGGCCGAAGAGAACCCCCGACAAGTGGGCAGCCCACTCTTGCCTGTACTACCCAGCTAGCCTGCTTTGTCTAGTGTAGATTATAGTACTTTAGCAGCTGCTTTTCTGGGAAGGTACCGAGGTCAGGTGGCCGTATTGTGAGCGGGGATGAACGGCACATGTTGGTCGTTGGTTGTATTAGGTTTTGCACAGGTAAGCACATCCGAGGCGCAGCAGCCATACACAGAACCTTCAAATGAGTCGGGTTCCCCGCTGGTGAACCCGTGGGTGAGAATCCATCATTCTGTCAGGCCAACAACTATGTCCGCAGGACTGCAGCTCGGCCCACCATGACAACCGTAACAAAACGTTCTGCCATCGGAAATTGTCATTGCGGCTGCTTTCGTTTCCAAATATCCATCGATGACAAGACCAACCCCATCTCATGCACTTGCACACTGTGCAGAAAGAAAGGCTACATCTGGCTGGTTGCAGATGATCATGAGTACAAGGTCGTGAGAGACGACGGAAGGCTGACCGACTACCGGACAAACATCATCCAGGACCAGGTATTGTGCAAGCGACCGTATGTTTCTGCTTCGTTCCTGACTTGTCCAGTTCTGTAACAAGTGTGGTACCGGTGTTGTCGCAAAACATCCCGGTGGACCTCTGGCCGGCCGTCTTCTCGTCAATGCCCGGACCATTCAAGGGTTGAATCCGTTCGAGCTGGAGTAAGTGCAGTATCTCAGGAGGAGGGCCGAAAGTTAACCGAGTAGATCCCGTATTTCCATCCTGACGACGGATGATAACGACATGAAGCTGGCTGGAGGCATCCAGGATTCGGGATCGAGCAGTGACTCGGTGAAGCACAAGGGATCCTGCCACTGCGGTCAGGTTTGGGTGGAGTTACTTGCAGCGCTGCAGGATCTGGAAGTGAAGGAAGACAATTGTAGTTTGTGCGTAAGGGTGAGTGCTTTCCTGACGCGGTTTCTCCCCCAACATGAATACCTTGAGGTTACTCACATCAATTGTCTGTAGAACGCGTTCATCGGGGTTTATCCAAGCAAGGAGGAAGTAAGGATCCACGGCCGTGAGAACACATTTGAGTACAAATGTGGCCGGAAATTCATTGGCACGCTTCACTGCAGCACCTGTGGCGTAACTGTCTTCACGAATGTTTACGGTCCGCCACTGAGTGTTTTTGACCGCGTCCCGCCCGAGAGGAAGGAGGTTGTCATGGCAGCATACCGGAAGAATATGAACATACAGCCTCTGAACGTGCGAGCTCTGGAAGATGTGGATTTGGCCATGCTGCAGATCAAGAGGTCTGATGAGGGCACAGAAGGATACACGCTTGAGGATTGAGGGGTTCTGATTTTCCCTTTATCACAAAAGGACACGGACATCATCACTCGAGGTGTATGGTAGAGCAGAGAATTTGACTCCGTTCCAACGCTGTCTATTCTGCAGTTAGTTCACCGAATTCCAATTATTCAACTGGCATCTGGATCATCAGATCAAGAATCGACTGGACCACCTCGGATGCCACGAGCACAGTCGTTTCTCCGGCGTTGTCGTAGACCGGCGCAACTTCGACAATATCCGCACCGACGATGTTCAGACCGGCCAGCGCGTCAAGTATTGTCAGTAACTCACGCGTCGTCCATCCACCTGGCTCAGCGGTTCCTGTGGCTATTGTCCATGAGACCCACATTAGCATGGTGCTGAAATGGAATGGATCCGGAACACACTGCGGAAGGCAAAAACTTACCAGGGGCGTAGGCAGGATCAAGAACGTCAATATCAACACTGAGATACACCTTGGCGTCGCCGACCCGGTCTTTCAGGGCTTGGATGATGCCTCGGGTACCGAGAATATCCAGATCACGAGCTGTTATACTCGCAAATCCACATCGTTTGTCATTATCCATGTCCTCAGTAGGTCGGGATACAGGTGCGCGGATGCCGGCGTGGATGCTGTGATTTGTGATCAGGCCCTGATAGAGTCAGTCCGTATTCGTCCGACTGCGAGATGACTCTGGGTACAAGTACTGACCTCCTCGTGAGCTATGTGAAGAAACGTCCCATGATTAATTCCACTGCGGCCACGCTCGGTTAACGGAGCCGCCTGGTGAAGTGTGTTAACTATCTGCTTACGCATAATGAGATTCGCCTCCTAGTACATCAGGATCCCAAGTATCTACGTGATGTGAATCAGTATCGTTTGCGGGCCGTGGGGGATAGACATACCAATATGTGCATCAAAGTGTATCACGGTCATTGGCCCCCACCTCTGGTAAGCGGCACGCAGGGCAGGGAGCGTGGTCGTATGGTCACCCCCGAGCGTGATAATGCGGGGTTTCGAGCTCTTTGTTGTTGACGCAGCATCACGACCCCCTACCACCTAGATGTGAGTTGTGTGGTTAGTTTGCACTTGATATAGACCGAAGATCGAGTCCCCAACCTTGTGTGCTTTCTCGAGCTGAGCCAGCGCAACCGTGTTGTCCAGCCATGTCAAGTGCGCGTCTCCGCAGTCGACTATCTTTGCCCAGCTCTGAAATACATTCCTCCCTGAGTGCAGTAGGTGGTTAGGTCAAGTGATTGTGTCATGTCATCAAGCCATACCGGTGTAAACACTCCAGGCCTCCCCGGGTGTTATTCGCCAAGATCCAGCTCGGATTCCTCGAGGACCAAACCGCGCGCCGGGACGCCCAGTGACCCCCTGAAAGACCCTAACATTAGCAAAGGGCTACAAGGTTGACGTGTCTCGTACCGTGTCAAAAGGGGCTCCCAGGATGGCAATATCATAGTTGCCGTCGAATTCCTCCGACAGGCAGTTGGCATACGGGATATTGGCAAAGGTAGTCAGGCCAACAGGTCCGTTCTCAAACTGAACTGCCTCGTTCGAGGCGAGAATTCTCTGGATATTGGCATGTGACCAGACGTTGTGTCGGGGGTCAGACCGCTGGGCGGCTGACCCCCACGCAACCAAACCAAGGCCGAGGGTTCGAAGCACAGCGGACGTCATCGTGAAGTTCTGACTCGGCGCTGTCGGTCAGTTGATGGAAGCCTTGGGTCACTGAGCAGCTTATCAATGGAATGGAGGGTACACCAACGGGACAATTGGTCGGGCGAGAACCCCCAAGGCAAAACGGGAGCAGCCACATCTTACCCCTCCCGGGCCAAAGTTGCAGCGTCTCGACGCGTCAGCCAGCCTATCACAGGTTGTTCCGTAACCCATAACAACGTGATCATGCACCTGTGCCCGGACAGGCTGAGCGCGGCCAGGAGGAGGGCATCGGAGCCAATCTGTTGTCGAGGAGAACGCCACGGCGTCCAGGCCACCGCAGGCACCCCCCCTTCAGCCAGGATTATTGCGGCTGAGTGGACTTCACCGAGATTCCGAATTTGACAGGGTCCGCCCTTAATCCGATAAGGACTGGAGCTCGGTTTTAAGCTGGGGCGGTCCTCCGGGCCTGCCCCGACTGTGGTTCCACCCCACACTCCCCACTCCTCCGTCTGGGCCGGAGCTGTTAGGCATCCCAAGACCCATCGCGCCGGTAGGAGAGCCGCAAAATGTGTTACAAACACCAAGATTTCCGACCCACTTGATCGCGGAAGCGCGTTTTTTCCGTTTTCAGATTCCCGATGGAGTCTGCTTCAATTATGGATGGCTCGGCGGGGTTCCGGTCGCCGCCGATGTCACCCCCGATGCCCCCGTCCACCATGTCTCCGGGCCTGCGACACGGTTCTGTCCCAGGGTCCCTCTACCTCAACCCGACCCAGACAAAGTATGTCTTCTTACTCCCGCCTTTCCAAATACGCGCGCCCGTATAGCTATTTTTTTGTACTGACACGCGACAACAAAGTTTGTCAACAACCAGATCCGGGTCTAAGCCCCGTGGGGCCGCGTTGGAGATTCTGTACGAAGGCCCACAAGTTAACGCCGGTGGTCCTGCAGCCGAGTAAGTGACGCCGATGCGATAAAGACCGACCTTCTAACCCGCATTTTTGATGACAGTCTAGTGTTTGTCCACGGCTTGACCGGCGACCGGCTCGACACCTTCAGTATGCTGCTTTCGAATGGGACCAAGTTCTGCTGGCCACGCGACCTGCTTGCGCAGGACCCCGAACTCAAGCATCGAGAATGCCTCAGAATAATGTCGTTCAACTACGACGCCGATGTCGCCAAATTGTTGTCAAAGGTCGGGTCGAACACATTGCACGATCATGCAAGGAGTCTGCTAGACCAGGTCCAAGCACGGAGAAAGAGTCTGTTCGAGGTACATGAGAGAGAGCCTACTGTTTTGATATGGGCTAATCGAGGCACTTGACAGAGACAACGTCCACTGATTTTTGTCGGCCACTCACTCGGTGGTCTTGTCATCGAACATGTACCGTAACCCCTTTTCCCGCAGCCACCTGCGACCCGTTTCGCGGACATGAGCTCATTATTCTCTCTGCTGCAGGCCTTGATCAAAGCGCATCGATCCTTCGAAGCGGACCACAACCAAACTTTCGAGAGCACCTGTGCCATTTTCACCTTTGCGACCCCCCATTACGGGTCCAAGTTCGCCCTCCCGGCCATCCTCTTTGCACGCCTCGTACGGCCGATCCATCATTTCAACGTCCGGATCCTGAAGGCGCTCCAGAACGCGCCTGATACCTCCGACGACTGGCAACAGACATTGATCGATATCCTGCTCGAAAGGTGGGCTAACCGAAAGCCTATCTACTTTTTCAACGCCTACGAGACCGTGGGGTTCCAGTGGCTGCCGTGGCTGGGAAAGGTTGGGTTCCACGGCCAAGATCAAGTTTTCTGTGACTGACCGGTTCAGGTTGTTCCCAAGCATTCAGCTGTGCTAAGAGGGCCTTCACAGCTTGTTTCCAACACTCCTATAAGCGCCAACCACCGAGACATCGTTAGATACAAGACGCCAGAAGACGAGGGTTACACAATTTTCCGGTCCAAGCTTCAACCAATTCTCGAAAAGCTGCCGAACCCGAACAACGACGCCATGGCGGCTGCCGCTGCCGCTGCTGCTGCTCGAAAAGGCAGTGGTGCTACTACACGAAAGCTTAGCGAAACGTCGCTCTCGGTAATAGCTTCGGATTCGGTAACTCTACAAGCAACGGAGGAGGCGCCGTCTATCGACCTGTATATTCGCGACTGCCTCCTGCCCCCTATCGCAAAGGACTTCGTCGGACGAACCGACCTGATCGAGCACATCAACGCCCATTTCAAGATGATGCGTGAAGCTGAGCCGCTCATCACTGTGCTCCTTGGTAACGGTGGCCATGGCAAGTCCCAGGTCGCCTTGCGGTTTGCCAAGCAGGCCTTCGAGGACAGAACCTTTGACCTTGTCTTCTGGGTCGACGCCTCGTCAGAAAGCAAAGCCAAAGCGTGCATCGCCCAAATCTGCTCTACGCTCGACTCGTCGACATCATCGCTCGATCTACAGACCAAGGTCGACAAGGCTATTCGGATGCTTGATAGTACAACGCAGAGGTGGCTCATCGTGCTCGATAACTACGACAACTTTGTGCTCGACCGAGAGGAAGTCCCACCATCCCCGGCCGGGACCGACGACGATTCACTGTCGATTGCCTCATCACCAGTTTGTCGATTCGACTTCTCGCCGTACAAGACGCGGAACCGGCTGGGTTGTTTCTTAATCACCAGCCGTGACTCCAAGATGGCCACGTACGCGACAGACCACCATGTCATTGAGGTCGGGCCCATGTCCGAGGACGACGCGCTCGACATGCTCCGCAACCGGTACAAGAGTCATTACAACGGGCTTCCCGGATGGGATGTCAACGCGGCCCGCAACTTGGTAGAGGAGCTCGGCTGCCTTCCACTGGCCATTGAGCAGGCCGCGTCGTATCTCATTTGCTCGCAGCGGACCGTCGCTGGCTTTCTCGAGTTCTTCCTGCGAAATAAACTCGAAGTACTCCGCTACGTGCCCGAGAACCCGAACATCCGCTCCGGCCGCGTTCAGCACGGTACGACGTGGATCACAAACTCGCTCAGTGTGCTGACCGTGTGGGAGATGTCGTTCAACGCAGTAGCCAAAGACATCAAAAACAAGGAAGCCAGTAAACTGGCGGTTATCATCCTGCAGCTCGCTGGCTTCCTCGACAGGAACGGCATATCTCTCTGGTTTCTCGAAGAGATGGACGCGTTCCATAAAAAGGGGCGGCTGCGAGCACTCGGACGACACCACGCTTCGGAAAACAAGACCAAACAGGCGATCAAGATGCTCAAAGACTGGCATTTGATCGAGACCAGCCAAAAGACGAGCAAGTCGGGGTCTGGGTCGGGATCGTGGGACTCTGGGCCGGCAACGGACCTGTTTACCATTCACCCGCTGGTGCAGGACTGGATCCGGTATCGAATGACCGAGTCGCAGTGGCATGACAACGTTCACCATGCCGTGCGTGTGGTGGAGCGGCACCTCTCCAAGGATCACGACGTGCTGCTAGCGTCAGCGCTCAAGGACAAACAGGAACTCGTACGGCATATCGACGCCATCACAACCGAGCTCGAGATGCGCAAGTTCGGCACACTGGCGTCCGATGACTTGCACCTCGGTGTTGGCCGTCTGGCCAAGACAGCCATCCAGTTCGCCTCCTTCTACCACGACATGTTCGACCTCGACAACGCCGAGCGCTTGTACCAGGTTGTCCTTGACAAGCACAAGGGCGAGCAGTCGGCGCGCGACCCCCGAGTGCTCGAAGCACTCGAGGGGCTAGCCCTGGTCCGCCTGTGGCAGGAGAAGGGTGACGAGGCGTTCCAGCTGTGCCATCAAGCGCGCGAGGGCAACATCGCCGTCTTCGGCCGGGGCGCGCGCCAGACGATCCGGTGCACACACAATCTAGGCGAGATCCAGTGCTTCCGTAAGGAGTTTGACGAAGCCATCAAGCTGTTTGATGAGTGCGTCGTCGGCTTCGAGAAGGAGTTCGGGTCGAGCAGCAAGGAAAAGCTGCGCGAGATGGAGGCGCTGGGCAACGCCCACCGCGCCAAGGGCAACACGGCCAAGGCGTACGAGCTCATCTCGACGGCCCAGGCACGCCTGATCAAGTGGGACAGCATGGCGGACTTGACGGTCAACGCGACCGAGTCGCTGGCGCTGGTGCGCAAGGCCCAGGGCGACTATTCCGAAGCCGAGCGGCTGTACCGCCAGGTCATCGCCAAGTACGAGAAGACGGTTGGGGCCGGCCAGTACACCACCCTGGGCGCGCTTCAGGGGCTTGCCGACACGTACCGTAAGGCTGGCCGCTGGGACGAGGCAGCCAAGCAGTACAAGATCATCATGGACCGCCACCGCCAGGCCCATGGCACCGACCACGCCCAGTACCTCCGCGCCAAGGAGGCCTACGAGAACCTCATCTCCAGCAATCCCGTGCCCGGCCCAATCGACGACTTTTCCTACCCCTGGCCCCGTCCAGTGAATGAGTTTCAGTCGCGCGATGTTTACTGAATGGTCCCAACGAGCTCTCATTCAGCTCGCTGATCAGCCGACTCTCACTGCACCATTCAAGCATTCAAGACGGTGTTTCTAGACACCTTACTCTCCTTGAATCCCTAGTACGTGTACCCGGTCATGTGGAAACTTTTTTTCGTTGTCGTCTAACATGCCGCAGATCGCCCACCGGTACACGCGCGTGGGTGGGCACGTTGTGATGGATGAGGATGTTGAAATCATCTAGACATTGACCTTGTATTCCGTACACCGTGCCATGATGAGTCTCTGCCTTCTTGGGCTGCCCAAAAATACCGATCCAAACCCAAACCCAATCCCAAGCTCAAACCCAAACTCAGACCCAAACCCAAACCAGCAAAGACAAACTCCAAACTCGATCCGAACCCTTACAAGATCTATCCGTCTACCAAAATATTCACGCATCAGTGAAGAAGTCACCGAAGGAAGACCAAAGAGTCATCTAAGCCGAAACGTCATTCGCCATGTTGTCAGGCGCCATCACCTCATCGGCGGCTTGTCCTTGAAAGGGATCCCGGCCGAAGAACCCGAGGCGGCGCGATCTCGTCGAGAAAGCGGCCCAACATACCGCGATTCCTGCGCCTCGCCTCAGCCCGAATATGTTCACGAAGACTTCGTCGGGCTCGGACTGGGTAGTCGTGTCGGTTCGAGGTCACGTTACATGCGAGGAAGATGTTGGAAAGCAGTCGGCGGTGGTCGATGAGTCTCGGTGTGCGAGAAGGAATGGCTGGTCTTACACGGTGGCATGTGAAGGCGCGAAGCAGGTCGTCTGCCCACGTTCCGATGCCCAGGAGGTCACGGTCCATGCTGTCGGGTGTTATATCAGCCCAGGCGGATGTCCCAGTGGTAGCGGGCCGATGCCCGACTCACATGGCCAGGCCGGAACTCTTGGCTAGGGTACGATGAACTCTCTCAGTAAGGGATGGCTTGTCGGTCTTTGGGTTTGTGACGGTCGCCTGGTCTCGGTCAGATGTCTGGGCTACGAGGAGTTTGGGAAGCCACGACGGTGTCCAACAGTCCAAGAAAAGCCGAGAAATCATGGTTGACTTGATACCTAACCCATGGCTGATCTTATAGGCGGCGTGGGAAGCACACGTACGGCGGAGCAAAGTCCGAGCACATGGCACAAATCCAACAAACCCCAAGCAAAAGCCATGCAGAAGCCGTCGAGATTCACACTGATGCCCCACTAGAACCACGACAATGTGAGCTGATATCGACAATCCTTGCCCTTTCAGTGGTCATTTTTAACTTTCGTCTGCCCCAGTCAGCCCCATCTGAGGAGAAGCGGTGTCTTGGGAAGTGGACACGGGTCTTTCCGGGTCCTTCCAAGCCGGAAAGCTTATCTTCTGATTTCCCAAACCGGCAATTTCTGTTCTGTCTGTTATTATGTCAGATAGCCGCTAGTGATTAATCACCACTCAGACGCTCAGAAACAACTCGTATTAAGGCTTGCCTAGTGCCAACCAAACTTTGCATCAACTGTCTCGCCGATCTCGCAGAATCCTCTGAGACCCTCTCGACCTGTTAGCAATAGTGAATCGCCTGGACTGACTCGCGGTCGACAGGGTTCAGGACACGCCCACTTTTTTAGGAAACGCCCTGGTCTCCGGGTTTCGCTCCTTGATAGATTATCTCTGACGTTATTTCATTTTCACAGGCATCCTAGGTACCAACTCGTTTTGATGCCATACCCGCTTGTGTGACCACTGGCGACCTGCCGACGTATGCTGGGTCTTTGGAAGATAAGGATGTCCGTGGACTTGTGATATACTGTGGGTTGAGCATATGAATTCGGCTTGGTAGAGAGCTTAATCCGCACCTAGCTCGCGAGCCCCCACAATGAACATTTCCTCGTTCGAGACTGAGAGTGCCAGAGTGCCGGAAATCAAGGCTTCCTAGCACGTCTCGCACAGCTTCCCGGATATGGAATATAGGGCTTGTCGAGACATGTGGAGTCTGGCAAATGCATGGGGCTGTGCAATAGTGCTCGGGTACGGCTCCAGTGATCATGGTGTGCGTTGCTCAACAAGTTTCCCTTGGTCTGCAAATTGCCCTGGCCCGGGATGGGCACGTCTGGAAGGCATGTTAGCTGAATAGAATAGGTGGGCACAGCCGACGAGACATAACTGGCCGGCTCGAGCAGATAGTTAGGCTCAGGTGAACCGGGCGCAAACAAACATGAGGCATTTTCTGTGGGCAAGATAAGGTGCCTCGGGCCTTGAGTTATTTTATTATCCGTACCTCTGACTTCTGCTTCCACTTTATTCGTTCGAACCAGTGGTTCACCTGCCCCAGGCGTTCGCTTCCACATTCCTTCACCTGATTGATCGAGGTGAAGTGTCAAAACTGGGCACACCGAAGAGGGAGTGAACACCTATCAGCTGGCACTGCGGATTATCACCTGATGAGCCCGACGCAGTCCCCAAACTGACGAAACCGAACATGGGTCGGACCACGAGCACTGTTGCACACTTTCGAAGGGAGGAGTCTTGACTCCTGGATCGAAGATCGAATGGTGGCAAGGGGGGGCAGGCTGCGCAGCGCAGACGGAGACCCCACACGAAGACCGAGATTGCACAATTCCCAAAGAGGAAATGTTGAATTGGTCTGAGGTTTGCGCAGGCTGACAGGGTGGAACTGCGGGGTAAAGGGCTGCCTCCGGCGGTTCTCCGGATGGTGCCAGCGGTGCGAGGCCTTCTCCAGATGCAGCAAACATCAATCACAAAAACTGGTTTTGCGATGAGTCTCTTCGCCTCCCCTGCGGACTGTTTTCAATGGCGGACCATTTCAAGCCGTACTTGTCACCAAGCGAGTCTCGGTATGCCCCCCGAATCGGAAATGACGAATGGGAACGGTATCGAAAGAAGCTCACGCGGTTGCACCGACAAAACATTCCACGCAAGACGATCCTGCAAATCATGAAAGACGAAGATGGCTTTCAGCCGTCCATGCCACAGCTCAATGCTCGTTTCAATCAGTGGCGGTTGCGACGGTATGAAAAGGCTTCGCGCCAAAACACGCCGGCGGCCAGGGAGGATCTTCTTGGTCCCCATCTCAGTCAACCCAGCACATCGCCGCCAGAGTCTACCATGTTGGTACGATTCAACTCTTCGCACGACGTCACCCAGCAGCTAAGGCGGGACATCGAAGGAGTCGGCGGTGGGTTTGAAGGAATCGAAACTTCTCTTCCACACAACCATGACCAAGCATGGCTCCAACTCGAGGCTTCGGGAACATCATCTAGCGACGGGAGCTCCGCACTACTCACCTCCCGTCCCACCCGTAGCCACCAGATTGTTGGCGCATCCGGCTTTGCAGGAGTTCCGACTACGGGCCGACGAGTGAGCGACGAAGATACCTCTTCCAGCGGTGCTCCCGACATCTTGACACCGGGAACCACCACCCCAAGTCAAGCCTCCACCACCTCCCACGGCAGCACTACTGCGACCTACATACAGACACTGGAGTCATTCGAACAATCTGGGGACCGAGGCCTACAGAATCAGGGACAACACGCCGCCGACACATCCCAACAAGCCTACATGTTGTACGCAAACAGACAAAGATACAGAGCCATGTCCCCATACGCTCGTTCACCTATTCCACTGCCCAAGGACTTCAAGGTGTCAGAAGACCTGCTGCGCTGCATACAAAACTTCAGCAGGTTCATGTCAAACGACCAGTCGAATACGAACTCCTTTGGGCTGTACATGTCTTCACCAACAAGGGCCCGGCTCCGTGACAATGCCCAGAAGCTACATATCCGGAGGTGCATCAACGCCACAGCCGAGGCGTTTGAAGGCGCTCATTACTTTCTGAAACTGGAAGACCCGGCCAAGGCACACCAGAGACTGTACGACGCAGCGACTACCATCCCCCCGATGTTCGAGGCCCCGGACTTGTTCCTGCTCACCAGGCTGGTAGAGATTGCGACTTGGTCAAGCTGGAAGAAGTTCCCCGGCTACGAACCCATCGTCTTCAAATACCTCACATCCGAGGCGGGCAAAAGGCTAGGGGTCCTACACCCCTTGACACTGCTCCTGGACTGCTTCACCCAGCAGGCGAGCATCAGCATTGCGTACCCGACCCTGTGGCAGTGTGTCATTGAACACATCGACCAAATCACCGACGCATCCGACTCCCAGGCGCGCATCGAGGCTCAGCAAATCCGCATCAAGGCCTACTTCTACCTGGTCCGTGTTTTGCGGAATACCGGCCGGTATGACGACGCTATCCTGCGTTGCAAAGAGCTCATCAGCTTGTGCGTCCACACCGATGGAGCTCGTTCCTTCTCGGCCAACCGGGCACGTTACAACCTCGCGGTAAACTATTGCGAAGCGGGTGATATACACGCCGCCATGGAGGCGTACGGTGAGGCTCGGAAGTGGCTGGGCACCAGAGACTGCCCTGATGAAGGATGGGTGTTTTCCGTCTTTGCGTCAAGCGAGCTTGCCCAGCTGTATGAGCAAGAGGGCGATGTGGCCAAAGCTGCCGAGCTCTACGAGGAGGCACTGGTTCCGTTCCTGGAAATCGAAGGCGACAGTAGTTCAGGGGCACTTTTGATGCTGAAAGACTTGTTGGATTTCTACAAGCGGCTGGGGAACAGGGAGCAGTTGAACCGGATTTATAGTCAGTATCCTGCTTGTTGCGCCGTCTTGGAAAGTGGTGCGCTGAATGATGCGCGCCGCTGCGTTGGACGGCGGGTCACGACCCAGGCATCGGGCGGTAAGAAGAGGCGCCCGTGGACATGGACATCCCCGATCACGTAGCTGTATCAGAATGTAATAGAGGAGGTCTTGTTAGGTAGTAAGTAGCTACGGTTTTATCTAGCCGCCGGTCTGGGGAGATGGCAGGAACAAGGAAACAACGACGACATTCGTTCAATACCACGCACGCTGAGTTGGAGTTGGCCGGAAGTCATGCACGAACGTTTACACACTGTGGCGGGCAGCTGTCCTGTGCTGTGGACGTGCGACGTTCGCGTCCCACCACATGAGCTGGTTCTTTCCGGCCGTGGCTAGGAAAAAGGAGTGATTAGTACTACTGCACAGATGGAACCATGTTGTCAAGAAACCCACAATAAATCTTGGGTAGTCCTCAAGATGGACTTCCAGTTTCTGTACTCAACAAATGGCACCCTTTGATGCCTGCAATACTTGGCAAGGTCTACCACCCGTCCGTGTCAGCGAAGTAGGACAATGTTGAGAGATGAGTATCCTCACCTTGACCTTGCTTGGCAAAAAGGAGGTCTGCCTGTTTAGCCGCACCGATATCGCTGACCCCATCCCCGGCGAACAAAAGGATCGGTTTCTCCCCTGGAGCCATAACATCGCGATACTCGGCGTACGACCTGATGGCCTGAGCCTTATCGTTTCCATAGACGGTGTCATCGCGGAAATCTATCGTCCAAGAGCCACCATCCTGGTTGACGGACTGAAACCCATCACGAGGCATAGCTTCGTTGGCCACGATCTCTATCCCAAGTAGCTCATCACCCACAAGAGGCTTCAGCACGGCCTCGATCAAGGAGACTAAGCCACCTGACAAGATGACAATGGGTACGCCCACCGATACTGCCCACTGGTAAAAAGGGATGAAGCCGTCATCTATCCGGAGATGTGCAATGGCTTTTTTGATACACTTGTCTAAGCCAATTTGGATGCTTTCAAGCTGCTCGCGACTAGCTTCCCTGCTCTGGTGGTCAACGAGATTGACGACAAGAGGTAGCAAGCAAGAGGGAAAAAACACACCGAAAAGTCATAGTGCCATCCATGACTGCTTGGTTGCTCCGATGGAGCTCCTCGGGCCCGTAGCCTTCCGTCATTACCTGAGCTGACAGTTAGTGCTGGGTTTCGAATGAAAAAGGCGGGCAAGGGTCTCTGCTCACCAACCAATCCCATACATCCACGGTGGTGATGGTACCATCGAAGTCGGTGAAAAAAATGAGCCTCGGTTTACGATCCAAGTAATCCGGGAACGGCATCTTGAGCGCAAGGGTTTCGATGATTTGTTGTCTGCACACTCAGCAGATTGTAGCATGCACAACAACTTACGGAAGTACATTTGGTGCCTTTAAAGGTGCTCTGGAATCCATGATGTCCTCAAAAGATACGTGTCAAACTGCTGCCCCTGCAGCAAGCTCGCCTCCTTTTCCATTCCAGTCTCCTCTGGATTTTGTTGAGAAGATAACCACGGACTTTTTGCGCAAGGTGAGACGTCGTCTCCCGCCTCCTGAGTCCTGCGCCTTTCCTGGTTGAGATATGTGGCGTTCTCGGTCGAGCAAAGTAACGTCAACCCTTTTTTTCCTCCAGGTTATCCCCGGAAGGAGCAAAAGCTGAACATGCCGTGTTCTCATCGTCTCTGCAAGCCCAACGGTTTCCTGACAGTTGTAGCAGTTTCTAAACTTGTGTGTTCCTTGAGTTTCCGGACACTGAGTAATGTCAAACGTGACCGGCCAATCGGATACCTCTCCAGCCCTGAATGAACCCTATGCAGGGTGTGAGCACACACCGAACCGGGTTTCGGGGAAACGAGGCATGCCAAGACCAAGCATTTTTTTCTTGATTGCCCGACACAAGCTTCGGGTGGCAGCAGCCGACATGCCCACGGCGGCAGGAATTGAACATTCCTACATTGGGCTAGTGCACCGTGTCTCGCATGCACAACGCCACGATGACAGATGCACAAGTTCGGTGCATGACCCGAGATGGTACCGACTTTCGCTTGCAGACTCACGTGTTCACGGCCCGGGGAGACCGTGTCCGAGCACTCAATGTATCGGGTTTGGGAATATATGACCTGGTGTCGGCATGAGGAGTTTGGCCGAGGATTCACGAAAGAGCTGGGAAATTTGAGAGGATTTGGAATTTACCCCGAAATTATTTCCATCAACATCATGAAGAGTCGGACTCCTTGCCCCGGTTGAGGTCGTCCGGATCCACCATCATGAAGACAACAAGTCCGGGCAACGTATCATGTCGTCGAGACATATGCAGCCTGACCCCCCTTTGCAGAAGCAGGGCGTAGTAGCGTGAAGTCATACACCGGCGATGGCCGTTGGTTGGGGGGCGCCATGAGCAGAGCCGCATCCCAAAGCGTGCGATGAGAAGCGTGTTAGTGACGATCGAGCATTATTAAACCGGCCAACTTGAAGCATGATGATGGACGTCGAGAGCCACAATTCCCAAGCTATCGAGTTTAGTCTTGCTCTATTCGTCCCTCAGGTTCAGAGTCTCACAGTCCAGCCCAATCAAGCAGCTTCGCCGGTGATCTCGGCGACCTCCAAAGCCCCGAACTAGCTACCTACCTTGGTAATCATGGGATCAACGAAACGAGTATGCGACTGTGACTGCATCCGGATGATCCGTCCCAACATCCTGTCGCTAGACAAGTTTCGGACGGAAAGGAGGTTAGTCCAACCCTAGCATACCACCCTAGCACAGCAGCATGCGGAGATGGAATCCGTCTAGGTACCTGCGTGACATCAGATGAACTGACATCGAATAGCGAGACAGGCCATGTCCCCCACACCTTCCTTGCCGACCTGAATGAGAATGCAATGGGACCGTCCCTGGCCCCGGAGAGCATGCTCTGGGCATGCCAAGAAGTTGCAATGCCCACCGCTCTGTTCGCCAATGACCCTTGGCAAGAAAGGGAGGCGTTTAGCAGATATCCAGACTTGTAAGCCGGACTCGCTGCTTGCCCCTGACATATGCAAGGACTGACGTGGCCAGGAACCATGTGGAGCTCAAGCAGGCATTTTGTGATTTCCGGAACCAGCGGAACGGAGCCCTGGAGCCGCTTGAACCTTCCAACATCTGCGTCTCCTCTGGGCTCGATGATATGATTGATCTGATTGTCCGATGCATGTGTCGGCCCGGGCAGGACCGCATTCTCATCTGCCCTCCCGTATATCACATGTACCAGACCTCGGCCACCATCAACGACATTGAAACGGTGGCAATCCCGCTTGACTCTCACAATCGCTTCCAGCTGCGGCTGCCTGAGATCCAAAAGACGCTTCGCTCTGACCCGAGCATCAAGATCTGCTTTGTCTGCAATCCGGGAAACCCCACCGGTTTTGGCATCCCGGTGCGCGACATCCAGACCCTCCTTGACGATCCCGTCTGGCAGGGCATCCTCGTCGTCGATGAAGCATACATCGACTTCGCGTCAACCACCCAATCGGTCATCGGCCTCGTCAACCGCTACCCCCGCCTGGTCGTCCTTCAAACCCTCTCCAAAGCTTTCGGCCTCGCCAGCATCCGCGTCGGTTTCGGCGTGGCCTGTGCCCATCTTTGCGCAGTCCTCAACAACGTCAAGAAACCGTACTCGGTCAGCAGTCAGTCCATTGCGGTCGCCAAGGCGGCGCTCACGGAGCAGAGCCTCGCCTTGCTGCGCGTCAAGCTGCGGTCCATCTGCGAGGAGAGGACGCGGCTCGCGCGAGCGCTCGGTCGGATTCGGGGCATCGCTATCCGCGGCGGCATGGACACCAATTTCGTGCTGTTTGAGGTGTGCAGACTGGGTTCGGCTTCGGGCGAAGTCTCAGGCCGTCCGTGCAATGTGTCAGCGGCGGGACTGGTCTCGCTGTTGAGAGAGTCGGCGGGCATCTTGGTGAGGTTTAAAGGAATGGAATACGGATGCGAGGGCTGCGTACGTGTGAGCGTGGGGAATGGCGAAGAGAATGAGAGGTTTGTCGAGCAAGTTCGTTTGTTGATGCAGTTTCTGGAGCGCGCCATGTGAATGCGGGACTGGAGCTAGACGAGATGGCAGTATGGTGATGTATTTGTTGGCGTTAATGGGCGGCATTCTGATACCCTGCATGCCTGATACACGTAAACAGGTAGCTAGACGAGTTACGACAGACTTCAACAGCAATGAATTCACGACATGAAACCAGACGCAGCTTCAGCAGCAGTGTCACCACTATCGCCGAAGCAGTATTCACATTCTTGTATCAAACTTATTAACCACCAACTCTATGATTTTAAGATGCATCCCCAACCATTGACACACCTTTTTCCCCGCAGCCATTGTAACGCCAGCTTAACTCCCAGCAATGATAAAGAAAGATTCGAGTCCGAAGCCTAGGCATCGTCGTCGGACCCCTCTGGCCGAAACGGCAATTCGAACGCGGGGCCGAAGCCAGGTGCCGCCCTCATCTCCCGCGTTTGCTCCCGACGAATCTGCTCGTTCTCTTTGTCTATGACTTCGGCCAGCTCCCTCCTGATCCGGCCTTCGCTCGTACTTTCCGAGGCTCCCTGCTCAACGTCTTCTTTCTCTTCCGCCTTGTTGCCCTCCTCCTCTCTGGCCTCTCGCTCCAGTTTCCGCTGGAAGTCGACTGCTGTATCGATCCGTTCGTTCAACTGTTTTTGCGCAGCCTCCTCGGCCAGGGCGGCATAGTGCGACCGCCGGTAGACACCCAAAACAGCAAGCACCGTCGAAAGAACTTCCCACGCAAACAATATTGGCAGGGTGTAATAAAGATGCGGATTGCAGCCTCCCGACCAGATATCCATCAGTGTCTGATATGTGTTGTGTGCAGGGAACGCGTAGCCGACGCGGTACCACGCCGCGCTGAGCTCGAGCGGGAGGATGACCGAGGTCACGTTGAACACGACCCAGGCGACGAGGGCCATGGGAACGTAGGGCAGCGGCAGCCAGACAGAGAAGACGTCGAGCGTCTGGAAGTTGAGGTGGGCAAACAGCCACAGCGTCATCCACGTGAGCATGAACTGGCCGCCGCCGACATTCCAACCGGACCGGAAGGCCCAGATGGCGCCGGCCAGGCATAGAGACCCGACGAAGCAGTAGGCGACAGAGCTCATGGTGCGGAAGAGGACAATGCGAGACGGGCGCAGCTTGTTATACACCTGGAAGTTGTGATGCAGCCCATTGATAATGCCTAGGTAGAAGAACTCCTGCATCATGATCAGGATGATGGCTACCGTGTTGTATATAGCTCTCGAACCCTGCGATGTTGGTTGGATGTCGATCGAGACGAGCTCCCACGGGTCCGCGAGGAGCGACACAGCTGCCAACGTCGTGTTTGCACCCAATATGGATTCGACATGACCAGTCCCGTTGGCAGTGCTGTAGGCTATCCGGGCTGTGCTCGACAGCGTCGCGACGTTGTTGGCGATGGCTTGGTCCACGATGCTCGAGTATCGCGCCTCGTTCCACACATACGCCATGACGTTGCGTCGGTCGAATAATTGCGCACCGTTCCCAGCTAGCGCATCATGCAGACGGTCCGAGGCCCCCGGAAGAACGTAGAGGGTGGCCCAGTATTCGGCACCGCAGATGTCGGAATAGATGTCGTCGGGCGTGGGAAAATCCGAAGCCGGCCGCTCGATCAAGGTCGGGAAGTTGTCGCTCTGGAGTGAGCTGTATGCCCGGCGCACCGCAGCCCCGATGGCACCGCCGTCGTAGTCGACAAAACCGATGGTCAAATTGTGTGTCCTGACGCCCTGCTGGAATAACGACCCAAAAATGTAGCTAAAAAGACCGAGAAAGAGGAGCTGAAGCAAGATAAAGTTCTTGATCGCGGCGCGGAAAAACTTGCGGTGGCTAACGCCTTCCAAGTGCCGTGCGAGCTTCGGGTTTCGCTGCGTCGCCCGGGGGTAGATTGGTATTCTCGCCATGTTTGCTGTCGGTGTCTGTGTTTTGTCGGGGCATCGTGAAGTTTGCCAAGCTGGGATGCCCTGCGTTTTATGTCGTCGTTCTTACGTGGTGACAAACCAGGGCGGCTTGCTATGCTGAATCAGGCCCATGCAGGCGACCTAACTATTAGCAAATGTCCCCGAAGCCGAAGGCGCGAGTTCGACCAAATCTCGGCTTCTGTGTGGTTCAAAGGGCGCGGCAGCGCGGGACCTGCCGCTGTTCCAATGCAGCACCTGAGTAATTGTTAGTATTGTACTCAGACAGAGATAAGGCAAGGTTTCGCACCACTCAAATCAGTCGCTCGTCGCTCCACGGACTTTAACAGCTAAAGGATCTTTGACTGACGATGGCATAGTTAGGTGCTGGAAGGGTTAATTCTATGACTACCTAAGGTTAATTGTCGCGTCGTTTGACGCGGCCGGTGTCTCGTCGGTAACAATCACTCATGGGCCTTCTGGTATTCCCGGACAATTCCGATCAAGTGTCCGCGGAGACACGTCCGGTCGCGTTTTCGGTGGGCATCTTTCCGATTGGATGCCGATTCTTGGCCCGGGGAGATGCGGAAGGCCATCTCATCAACTCCGGCCAACAATCCGGGGAAGGCGTCAATGTCATCCGTAGAATATCACAGTACTTCCGGGCTCAGTTTGAAGAGCTCGAATCAGTGTCCAAATTCGTTTGCTAGTCTCCGAACGCTGATAAAAGCTGCGGAGCGGATCTTGCCCAATTGTTCACACCACACAGATGAGTAATCGCGGTTCCCGATATTCCGGTTTGCAAGCTCTCGAAAATCCAGCAACCCCAGCAGAGAGTGGGCGCTGATTGAACTGCGGCCTCTCACGTCCAATGGCCGTTTGCCATTTGTGATGCTGGATTGCGCGATGTACGCAGTGCCATCTCGATCTCACGTCGCGACTATCTTAGAAAAGACACGCGTCGCAGCGCGTGCTCTAGGTTATGACGAGCTACTGAAGACTAAAGAGGACAGTAGTATCTTGGTCCGAAGATGCAGCTGCTGTGAACAGTAAGAAAATAACCGCAATAGTGTGGTAACACTACATCTAGTGTTACTCAGGCCCCATGCGCCGTATGGGTAATGTTTTATCCAGCCTGCCGAGCACTCGGGTGCACAATCAACCGCAGGCTTTCGTTGCTCGCAAAAACATGCCCAAGTGCCAGGGTGCCGGGGTCCGTCCTGGTGTCGGAACGGCGGCGGATATCAGGTAGGGGTCCCGGACGGGACGGGCTGAATCGGCGGCAAAGCTTCTGGCCGGACCTAATCTGTCAATCGCTCGTGCGGAACAGGTGGTCACCTGGATGAAGCTTCTCCACACTCGGCCTCCGATTGCTACGGAGCGGCGCCATCATGTGTGTCGCACCGTAAAAGTAGGTACCCAGTTCATTACACCCAGTTCAATACCCTATCCCCTCGACACAGAGTATCCGCCGGCTGAGACAGTTAGATGGAGAGTAAGTAGCTTTTGGGTCTACAGACTTAAAAAAAATTCCCCAGCGCTTGTCCTCGAGATGCGGACCAGACAACTCAAGACACCATGATCTCTGATCTCTTCGGTATGGCAGTGCAACCTACCTCTGCTGAACAACGCGTCTTCATCTCGCTGTCGACTTGGCAGATAGGATATCTCGGCCAAGACCATTTCGTCCCGGCGATGTAGTGCCGTTTCCCGATCTCAGGGGTCGCCGCGTGGCACCACGAGCTCCCCGGACGCCAAGAGCGGATAATCGCCTTCCCCACAGCTTGGCCGCCCATCCTCCCCTCCGTTCGCATTTCTTCTAGATCCCATAGGCAGCCGGACCCGGCGATGCAACCGGCCCAGCAGCTTAGCGGCGCGCCGTCAAGACACGTCCAAAGCTTGATTAGAGAGCGCATCGCTGACCGGCCGGAGCCCCCGTTGACCTGCGGCCCCGTGGTGGGCTCTATCAAACTCAATGAGCCGAAGCGCCGAACTTGGTTGGGGTGGCTCACGGCATTTGATTGCATATCCCCCACCGCTTGCCATCGGCGCCCGCAGAGACGCCGAATCACGTCACCATACCTTTTTCTGCAGTTTGTACACCTTGGCGCGCTTCGTGCACCGGGACGGCGAGGCATCTCTCTTCTGCCAGGTCACCTGCAAGACTCCCTGACGAATGTTCCCCTTACGGTATGCGAACTCAACGCGCGAAACGCGTCGTTCTCTTATTACCATCACCATGTGGCTAGACGACGTTGACCTCTGGGCAGAAAGTACCTACCTACGCTGACATTTAACCGATGCTCCTTTCCTGGTAGGTCGAGAGCTCGAACAGTCTTCAGTAACGACTGAATAACATCAGATATCTAGAGTCCTGAGAAACACATCCAGCGCCAAGAGCCGCCATTGGTGCCAACACTTGGATATTGTTCCAGAGATTGAATAGAATAAGAACGGACAGGAACTCGTTTCCGTATGTGCGAGAAGAATTTATGTCTTAAGAGCGCCCCAATCGTGTTTCCAGGACGCCACTAGCCTCGTCAACAGATGGTGTTAGTCGGAGGGAAGGAGCCGTCTCGATACTCCCACAGACTCCGCTTAGGCCATGTCCTCAGCGACCGAAAGAGAATCATGAGCACTTTCTCATTTAGCGCTCCAATTGCGATTTTCCTCCATGGCTTCAACAGTATCTGCCTGGTCTCGTCACACGACCGATCCACCCAGAGAGGCCTTCCGGCTAAAAGCAGACTGGTGTTGAACAAGTTGAGTCTGATAATGATTGTAGCCCACTTTTTCGATTGAGCCGTTGGTCTTTGAACATTCGAAAAAGCCTGCCAAGCTAGTTGCCAAGGCAGTTGAGCTTGCCAAGAGGGTTGCCAAGGGCCAGATTGGACTGCTGTGGACGATGATCTCTAGCATGACCAGCGACTCTCGGACCGGGGATGCAACGTCTTTGCATGCCTTGGCCTGTTTGGGGGTCGTATTTTCCCGGCTTGTCCTGCGACCTTCCTCCGGAGAAGACGGGGATTAAATACCGACAGCTCTTGGCTTCTTATGGCAAAATAGCGAATGATTCCCCGATCACGAGGCTTGTCCTAGGGTAAACCGCGTGGTCTTGATTTGTTTTTCTTGGGACCTTAATCGGTTATTCTCAGCCGTCACCACCATCACGTCGCCACCGTCCGCTCAACTAACGACAATGCGGGGCCCCAGACAAACGCCCAATGGGTTTTCGGCGAAATCTACCCTTCTCCGGCACCCGGCACGCCAAGGCAATTTCGACAAAAGGAATCAAGTGTACGTTACGTAGTCGTGCCGCCTTCCTCGGCTCCCTGGTGATGAGAGACCCGGCTGCTGGAGACTCGAGAGATCGCGAGTATAAAGGACGGGTAAACAGCCCGTCTGGCAACCCGAGAACTGTGTCGAGCATCGCCTTCAAGTTTATTGTAGCCCAGTCACAGCACCGGCGCCATGGTCTCATTCACGACGTTCCTGACCGCCCTTGCGGCTACCACGGTCACTGCGAGCCCGATCCAGGAGCTCCAGCAGCGGGGTATTCAACCCGGCACGGGAACCCACAACGGTTACTTCTACTCGTACTGGACTGACGGCCGTGGCTCCATTGACTACAACAACGGGCCGGCTGGCTCGTACAACGCCAAGTGGAACAACGTCAACAACTGGGTCGGCGGGAAGGGCTGGAACCCCGGCCCGCCG
The DNA here is from genome assembly GCA_030411725.1 of Echria macrotheca. Lineage (NCBI taxonomy): Eukaryota > Fungi > Ascomycota > Sordariomycetes > Sordariales > Schizotheciaceae > Echria > Echria macrotheca. The sequence continues at coordinate 373,127 of MU839849.1, read as the reverse complement.
CGCAAGGTTGCGTACAACGGTACCTGGAACAACTACAATGTCAACAGCTGTAAGTGAAACCGGTATCACTTCGAGACCATTCCAATGCTAACTAGATAGACCTCTCCCTGTACGGCTGGACTACCAACCCTCTCGTCGAGTACTACATCGTCGAGGCCTTTGGCAGCTACAACCCGTCCTCGGGCGCCCAGAAGCTCGGAACTATTGAGGACGACGGAGGTGTCTACGACATTTACAAGACTCGCCGCGTCAACCAGCCGTCCATCCAGGGCACCTCCACCTTTGACCAGTACTGGTCCGTCCGTCGCGTCAAGCGCGTTGGTGGTGTCATCGACACCCAGAAGCACTTTGACGAGTGGAAGAAGCAGGGCAACCTGAAGTTGGGCACCTGGAACTATATGATTATGGTAAGGATACCTGTGTTGTTTACCCCTGAAGAGACAAATAACTAACTTAATCAACCATAGGCCACCGAAGGTTACCAGAGCAGCGGTTCTGCCTCGATCGAGGTCAAATCTGCGGACTAGAGGAGAATGAGCATGATAGGTGGCTTGCCAGCTTCTATGTAGCTATTATCCGCAGCTTCGTCACACACCAGTAAATATAGTGACGTGAATATAGTGACGTTAACAACCTGGTTCGCTGATCCCACCGAGTTTTTCAGAATGGTTGTGAGAATCAATGGTAGCGGTTATGGCCCCGGCAGAAGTTGAACCGCATATTGCGGCGCGTCAGCCACCCAATTAAATACCCGGCACGCCATGCGTTCTCGTTGGTCAGGACAACGGTTCAGTCGCAACACATCTAACTGACAACGGGTGAGAAATTGCTCGGTAGTTGACTCAATTATTGTTGGTGATTTGACAGACGCCACCTGGCCCGTTCACCGACGTTCAATATCCAAGTCCACCAAGAACTGGGTACCTACCTACGGAGTACACAACTTTTATCAAGCGGTTGCACGAACGTATGCAACTGGCCCAACGTATGTATACCGGCCCCTGACTAGATAGTACACCAGGCTGAAGATGACGATAACGCCATACATGAGGCAGCTCCAGTTCATAGCCTCTGGCGTGGGATTTGGTGTCGGTGGGAAAAACGTCTACATCGAGTAAGTCACTGGACAACATGTACGCGTGGCTCCCATAAAGGACTGACCATAATGAACGCAAAAAACACAAATAAAACACTGAAAATATTTATCGGAAGACCTGCACGGCCAAGATCGAAGCTCCGTGGAAGCAACGGCTCATTTCTGAGACGCTTCAGAGTCACACAGCCAATGGAGATGACGTAGGATGACATGAGGGCGCCGATGCCGATACTACTGAGAATGTTGAACGCCTTTTAGTGTGTCAGCCAAGCCTCACGGATTACTGAAATTCTTTTTCCCACTTACGATGGTGCTGCCGATGTTGATCAGTGACAGGAGAACGGCGAATATGTATGAGAAAACCAGAGCATTCATGGGGAGACCCCAACGCGAGTCGACCCTAGCGAACCATGGCGAGAAGGGGACGCCACGATCTCTGGCAAAGGCCCACAGCTGACGGCTGCTCGTGGCGATGATGTTGACGACACTACAAACCGACATCACCACCATGATGCACGTCATGGCTGTTGCCCCGCCTGTACTCTGAACCGCATTGTAAAAGACCTGTATGAATGGTTGTGTCGTCGGCGTGTTAACCACACTCTCCAAATCCCCAAGGAGCATGCAAAATGTGACAATCATCACAAGCCCCATGGCGCCATTGACAAGAGTCGAGGCGATCATGGCGCGAGGGAGCGACTTTCCCGCGTTTCGTAGCTCTTCGGACATGTGTGTCGCCGAGTCCGTCCCGACCAGGCCGAAAAGGGGGCTCAACATGCCAACGAGACACGACAATCCCGTATTATCCCAACCGCCACCGTCGGTGAAGGTGAAAAATACGTCGTAAGTTGACGGCGGTTTCGGTCCCGTTACCCAGAGCGGGATCAGGATGGCGAAAAACCCTGCCGTGTGGAGGACGAGGGCAACGAGCTCCAGGATCGGGAGGGCACGGTAAAAGAACATGTTCATGGATTGACAGAGAGTCAAAATGGCAATGACGGTCATGGTTAGATGCCAACGCTGTGGCTCGTAGGACGGATTGTTGAGAATAACGAGCCCCTGGATCTGCTGGGATGCGAGAAAGGCGATGGCGACATTGCCCACTTGCCAGCCCAAAACTGAGAGCCAGCCCACGAGGTAGCTGAGGAACTTCTGTGCGGACCGGGGCGCAAACTCGCTGACCCAGTGATATTGCCCTCCGCTGGTCGGGGCCCTGGTGCCGGATCAACATGGTATTCTTTGATGAGGAGGGGAGCCCACCCACATAGACGCCATTTCCGCCATGGACAGCATGGCGCAGAAGATGCCGGTAAAGGTGCCAATGTACACCCAGATCAGGCCACCAGTGCCACCATTGATAAGACCGAACATGCTGACACTTTATCTTGGGTTAGAGTGTGTTGAAGCTCTTGACTGAAACTGTAGCTGCGTACTTGAATTGGGCCTCCCACGTCGCAACCAACACCATGGTGAACGCGAATATGGATAGAGACCGGAAGTTTCGACGTAGCTCCTGTGTCTTTCCCATTCTCCACATATCCTTCCGGTCCATTGCGGTACCTGTGACGGGGTAATCGCTGTTGGCGTTGGTGGCCGCTTCATTTTGGACCTCGGAAGAGTCGGTTTCGGCCGTTGACTTGAATTCCGTCATTGTGGCTGATGTTGTAGCCAATGTCTGCGATTAATGAAGCGTAGGGCGACGGTGTGAGGCCGTTCAGTGCTCCAGTCGAGGCCATTGCCTCCTATTTAAGATCAGGACGTCCTGTAACGGAGTGCAACGCTTGCCGAGAGTTGTCCACTGCAATGATACAGCGGGTGCAATTTCGATAATGTGGTGCCGTGGCTTCAGTAGCAGGTCAGCATGCACGCCACCCTCAAGGGCTGTGTAGGAACCAATCACCTATGAGAGATCTATGTAGCCGGCAAATGGAAGCTGATCCTTTCCAGGGTTAGGCCGAGACGGTACAACGCATGGTATGAAAGTGTCAGCCTTGGCGTGTAGCTCCTGTATGTACGATGCAACAACGGCAGCCAAGAACTACAGCGTTGGATTTTGAGCAAAACTTCCCCAATGAAAAGTAGCCGAGCTATCCAGAAAGTAACCGAGTTGTCTTCCCAGCCAATGCGCTGGGTTGCAGTTGCAGAGCAGATTAGTCTAGTGAACCCAGACCGAATGACACGGCACATATCGCAAATGATTAGAGTTTCACGGAGTTAGGGGTTGGTGATGCAAAGTCCCCTGACGACTGTCTACGTTCATTGCCGCTTCATCCACCTTTTCCTAGGTACTGACGGAAGATATCTCATGACCTTCAAGAGACTAAATCATCCCGACGAATAGTCGAGGGGAAGCCGACTCAGTACACAGTAATCCGTCCCAGCAACCCAACCGCCTACACCTTTACTTCCAATCAGGCCTAAAGCTTGAGGGTCTAGTTATTCCCTTGGGTGGTAGCGCGGTACCCTCTCAGCCAGGATCCTGGCGCGACCCTTCTCGACTGGCCGCTCCACGCTTCCCATGAAGCGCTCCCCCATCACCTCGCGTTCGAGCCACGGTTCCAGGTCTGTAAATGTCCCGAGACGGAAACGGACCGAGTTGACCATGTATTGGCCCGGTTTCATGAGAATTTCGCGGACGCATTTGGCGACGTCGAGGTAAAAGTCATAAATCCACCGGAAGCGGTCCTCGTCGTTTTCGTTCATTTCTGGGATGAAAATATCGGCAAAGGCGTATGTGGCGCCGAGATCGAGAGTCAAATCTAGTCCAGGGAGTTCGACTGTCATCCGCGCCGCGGCTAGGTCACATAGGACCTTGCGAAATGCTTTTCGGGGAGTTATACTTGGACGGCTGCGAGGCTTGAACACCCTGCTTTTATCCTTGGGTGGGAAAAGAACAGCAGCAACCTGTTGGAGATGCCATGGAGGATGAGCAGGTGTTGGTGTTCGTCCATGTCCATTCCAGAGAAAACATTGCTCAGGGGTTATAATTATGCCCAAGTAGCGGATGAGCGGTAAAGCGGTGCCCGGCAGCCATTTTAGCACTGAGCTGAGGTCATCGTGACGAACAGTGAATTGAGTAGTGCGATAGAAGACTTCCATGGCAGCGGTGCTCATATTTTTGTCGACGCTGAAGAGACTGATCGGGAGCACACGGCAAACGCAGTTCGGAGACGCCGCCGCATACAAGCTTGCACAGCAGCTTGTGTGCATCCATAGTCAGCACCCACTCTGTTTGGTTGTTGGGTCCACTTACCAGTCCATGAACGTTCCTGTACAGCGAGAGCAGCACCTTGTTATGGTCCAAGAGGCTGAGTTGTGAAGTTTGCCCGTTAGAAGTCGACCATTGACGATTTGTAACTGGGCGGAGTCTTGATCATATCCAGCCAACTCCTGCGGTCCTAGATGTGTGTATCGGAGAACACGTATCCTTAGTTCCCAGGGAAGTTGATGGAATGGAAACGCCGTATTCATCTGGTGATGATATTTTCGGTTCAAAATCTGAACGGTGTCTTGAGCCTTTTCGAAGAGGATGCGATGGGACGGTCTGCGGCCCAGCCGAACACTGCATGAGCGGAGCATCCGTCTGTTTGTCAGAAGGGGGTCGAGAAGACGGGTTGCAGCCTCGGAAGGGCTACTGGGATGAATATCGCATATCAGAGTCAGCCTGAGGGTTGCTGGCTCTCGTTGGGCCCCGAAAAGACGATGGCATATATCCTCCCACGCCTCGAGCGTGCGTAGACCGGAAGATCTGGAAGAGGCGAGGGATAGCGGCTCGTCGCCCTGGCTTGCCTCGGTCCCACAGAGACGGCACTTGTAGGGAGCACTGCGGTCGAGGCGCATATTCGAAATGTTCGAATCGTGGCCCTCGGGACAAGGCCAACAGTTCAATCGAACCAACAAGTCGGTCATGCGACAAATTTGCTCCACGGGAATTGTTGTAAGCAAAGGCTGAAGCATATCCAAATGACCGCTGCGAGCCCGAAGGATAAAGCGATTGCCCCCCAACAATACCCCCAGCGCTTCATCACGCACCTGGCGACATATTCTCATCAGTTCAAGTGGCAGAGGGGGGCAGCCGCAGAGTCGGAAGCCTGGCCGAAATGAACTGGAAATGCCCTTAAGTCGTTCCGAGTGCCAGCATGGGAACATGGATTGCCTCAGCCACATCCGCCGGTAGCTTTGGTGTCCCCTCTCGACCAACTCTGAACTTGTGCGGCTTGATGAGAGGTCAATCGGACACGGTCTGACGAGTCCAGCGAACTCGTAAACGGTCCGTCGCGCCTCCTCGGGCAGGTCAAGGAAGGAGAGGGCAGGCGTTTTCGGGCGCTCCATCACGTCCACGCTGTAGGTAGACATAGACAACTGGACTGAATCTTCGCAAGAGTTGGTGCATGTGACCAGAAAGGAGAAAGGAGGGGAAACACGCTGAGGCGGTGAGTTTTTGTAGACGCCAAATCGCCTGTACTTACAGGGTTATCGTACTAAAGGGGACTTGCAGTAACTGTGTGCTGTTCATAAATCGAACCTTGGAGGGTTGAAAGTACAAGCTGGCATGGTCCTCAATATTGCACGGCTATTTCTGGCCAGAGGGCGTGTTGATAAACCAACTATGTCCAGAAGTAAATGTAAAATAACGCCAAAATTACAAAATTAAAACTGTACATCAAGAGTACCTACCTACCTATCTACCTAGGTATCCAAAAGTCACCTGCTATCGACTATCAGCCTGTACATTCCTGGTCCCTCCTGCGACATCTTCGTCTTTCCAACCCCTGCTGTGAGCTTCCTCCTCCATTGGGACTTCTCGAATCTGCTCAAATGCGACTCCGTTGTTGTATCCAGCGGCCAAGGACCCGTGTCCATACTGGAGGTGACTAGCTGCCACTGCCACGGCCGCGGCTGTGTTCGCATCCAACTCCGACAGCCTATGGTTTCCCATCTCTGGCGTCAACCCGTACCCCTGCTGCCCTTGCTGGCCTTGTTGTTGAAGTGCCGCCTCATACATGGCCTTGAAAGCTGCGAATTCCTGCACGCTCACATGGGTGCTCGGTGCCACAACCGTCGGTGCTCCACTCGGAATGAAACTTGTACGGCGAAAGTCGCCGAGTTGGGGCGGCCCGTTGGTCGGGCCCTGGTTATTAAGTGTCGGTTCGCTCGGTGGGTAGCGCTGTGCACTCTCGTGACGTCTTCTTCGTTCCCGGAATAGCATTACAGCGAGTCCGATAGCAATCAATATCGCTATGCCAAGGCTACCCCCGAGCCCTCCCGCGATGGCGGCAACGGTAGCGGGAGCGGGTGGTGCCGTTACAGTCTCGAATATGGTTGTGGTCGTGTTGGTGGAATTTGACCCAACCACAGACTGCTGCACCGGTACCGTGAATGCCCACTTGGTCCCGCAACATGTTAGGTTGTTATGACCGCAGCAAAAGGTGCTAGTGCCATCGGTGCATGGCGTCAACTCGGTCGTGCCGTTGGTTGAACCTCCCCACTGGCTTCAGTTAGCACTCGAAGACGAGCTGAAATCGCACACCGTGGCCGAGTGGAAACGCACCTGGGCGTCGATGCAAACTTTGACACATGCTGGACTGGTCCATGTCGGGTCGGTGCAGTACTCGCGCCGTACAATGCCGCCGTTGATGCATAACCCGCTTGCCGCACAGAGGTCGCGACCTCCTGCCCCCGATGCGTCACTGTCGAGCAAACAGCAGCTTGAATGGATTCCCTGCTGCGTAATCCCTAACTTGTTGCATGGTACAAAGCTGTCGTTTGGTGCGACAGTCACTCCGTCTGGGGCAAAGCATGGCACTTCGGCTGCCTTGATGACGATTGCGGACCCTGCTGCCAGCAGAAATGCCAAGAGACACCGCATGAGCGCGACGACTTTGATGTCGATCAGTGGACTATCGATCGAATACATTTGACTGAAGACGATACTTCGGAGAGCGCTGCGGAATGACTGGGGAGATGGCGCATCGGTTGGAACATCACATCCCGGGGCGTGAACGGCTGCGCAAAGATTCAAAGGGAAGAACCGATGATGAGCATTCCCCAGAGTCCCTATTGTTTCCTCCGTTGCTCTTATAATGCCGTCCAGGCCTGATCAAATCAACGCGGGAAGGGTGGTCCAGGTGAGACTGGGGCACCCCACACGTGGAGGATGCCAAGGCATGAGATGATCGCCGCTACCTGTGACTGACCGGGCATCAACCAAGGAGCTTTCCCCGTCCGGATAAAATGGCAGCCCTACCGGCCTCGGGTTGTAGGTCGCCCGGACTTTTGGGACATTTTCTGTTCATAGGTGGACGATACGACCCGGGTTGTTTGCCGGATTCGATCCGCGAGGATGAGACTTGAAGGATGACAGGCGAAACGTTCAGACGACAGCCGCAAAGAAAACAGGCGCAAAGGCTCCAAAACCAATCATTGGAATCTACACCAGCTCAAAGTTACACAAGTACTTCAACCCAGAAAACGTTTACAAATATCCATCCTGACATTCATATTGTGGTTTGCGAGATTCGAGGATTTGCTTGATGGTAGATGAGTTGGTAGCCTTAAGTTTTGTACAGCTCGGTGTATCATTCATGCTGACATCTACATGGCTGATGACCGCCCTCACTGGTTGTATCCCTTGGTTGATCCAGGCTCACCAGAATGTGTACCTATTGGTCTTGAAAGCATGCAGACCGCCGGGGGGGCAATCGGTTGCTAGCGATCAACGTCCTGAAAATTTTCACCTACTTCAAGACCAAGGCTTACTACAAGGTTGGGAGCAAGCGGGGAGAACAGAAGTGGAATGTGCTCTCCAAAGAGGTAGGTCCGTGTGGGACCATGTACCGTTCAGAATACGCGAGGTTGGCTAATGTTGTTGGCACAGGAGCAAATCGCACACCTCAGTGACACAACCGACTCAGGTAGCAAGCGGCTTGATTTCCAATTTGCTGATTAGCGTGTGGACAAGTCATATGACACAGTAAACAGATGTGACGGTGCACGGGGTTTATGTCAATTATGCTTTTCTGATGAGGGAACCACCGCGGTTGTCGTCAACATGTCAGTAGCGTCCGGAAATGAGGCGGCAGAACACCCAGATACACTCCTACCATTCCATATCCAAGAGATGTCTCGATCACTTTGAAGCCCTGCAACCTTTCGGCGTGAACATGCTCTCGCACCTGTTCACCGACACGGGAGTCAATCTCGAACCGTTGTCTCGGGGCTCGTTGCCGCTGCAACGCTGCAACCCCCCTTCGCCGAGCTTCCCACATCAAGCATCAATTTCAGACCTGCACAAGTTTCTTTTGACCCCGTGATACCGCTCGGATAACTGTTGTTGAGAGAATTCGATGGAGTTGGGGTGGTGGCTCGGTTCAGCCGCATCCTGTCCTGCCACTTCGGCATCGGCAGTTGACCATATCATGGCTTGAGCGTGGATGTCCGGTTGGGTATATGTTGAGCCTTTTCCCAGAGGGTTGACCTAGATTGATGGAGTCGTCACCGCCGTCCAATTCTTCATCTCATTCTCACAAACATACACACAAGTCTTCATCAAAACACACCAAGCAGTCATAATGAAGCCGAGCTCTGTCATCGCCGCACTCTCCCCCGCACTTCTAGCAGAGGCACAACTCATCCGCCTCTTCACTACGAGCACGTAAGCAAGACCATTGGCCCTCATCTCACCCGTCCTATTCCTGACTAAGTAACTGCCTCCAGAAACACCGACGTCAACAACACGTACGTCAGCAGCAACGGCACCCACCTCGGAATCCGCAGCGGCGGCCTAGCCTCGTCGGCCATCCAAGCCTCGACTTCCCCAGGAAGCAAGACCAACACCAACATCATCGCCGTCTCTGGAGACGGCAACGTCCTCGGTCTGCTCGGTCCCTCGGGCAATCTCGCCTTCGTCGGAGTCTCGAATCCGCCCGCTTCAACGCCGCCGGGTGCTGTTCTCGAGTGGGACTTGTGGCGTCTGTTTGCCGCGCCGGACTCGCGCGTGCGTATGGCTGATATGACGGCGAGCAACTGGGTTGCTACCCAGGCTGCGGATGGGGCTTGGCTGTTGACGTGGTTTAAGGGTGAGTAGCTCGGAACTGACACATTCAGGGGTACTGATGGTTTCCAGGGAAACATTGATCCTGGCATGACGACGGTGACGCTCTTCTGGGAGCCGGTTCCGTTGTGAGTTATTGGCGATTGGACATGTTCGTGTGCTCAGAGGGGCTGACGGAACTGGCTCCGGGGAGTGGCAGATAGGGCACGTGTTTGAGCGTAACGGCAGCGCGTTTGCCGGCAGCTAGCTTCTGCACAGAGGTGTGTATTTAAACCTACCCTTATACGCCCTAGCCTCGTATATCCGTACACCGTTAACATGCTGGCCGGGTTGACGTGTGGGTGTGGGTATGCGTATTCCGGGCCGTGTGAGCCTCAGATCTACGATATTTCTTCGTTTTGCTGAGTGAAACCACCAACATTCATGAAGCGAAAACCTCTGATTAGACGCTCGCGTGCCCGTAGGTATTGTTTCAGCGGGTCGGGAGATTGCCGCTCCAAGCGGCCTGGTCTCTCTGACCAGTCTGCTGAACTCGGCAAGCGCTTCGGATGGATCGGAGGGATTGCTTGGCCAAGTTATCGTCTTGGCGAGTGGAGTTCCGCGATTCTTTCTGCCACTGGTATTGGTCGGTTTGGACCAGCAAAGCATAAGAACTGTAAAATGCTTTCCGTCGTTCTCCCTATCGATTTCAAAGATTGCATTAAAGTTTCAGCCCGCCTGCATCTAGAGATCTATGGTCTGTTCCAGGTGGACGCATGTCGGTCCAAGACCCGGTTGAGACAGTTTGGACGCACGATCGGGGACTGGCACCCGCAGGCGCCGAGGGCGATATAATTGGCGCTACCGCCGCCCTGCGCCATCCCTCGGATCCTTTTGGGGTAACATGGCGCAGTCAACCGATGGCCAATACACCCGGCCGCCAATGATGGGCGCGGAAGCGGCACGCCCTTGCCGTAGGATCGGGCGATCATGCATGCCGTTGCCAAAGGAACCCCCCTGTTCGCTAATCCTGTGGGATCGTAATTACATCCCTCGGAGGGGCGCAAAACCGCCTTGTAAAACCAGCAGCACCCGGGACTTCGGGTGGACTGTTGGGCTCTTCTCCGCTTCGGATCTTCGACCTCGCAAAACGCCACAGCAGACTACACCAGATCGGATGGAAAGGTGAACAAGCAGCAGATATGGCGTTCAAAGCCTGTCTTGCCCTCGCTGCCTTGGCCAGGGCGGTGGACGCTCTTTCCGACGCGCCATCGCCCGACAATTTTGTGCGTCGCGGCACCACGGCGGCCGCTGTGCTGGGGAATTATGTCTACGTCGACGGCGGCGAAATCTCGCAGTACGAGAACGGGAAGATTGGAAATCCGGCGTCTGTCACTGGTTTGTCCCCAGCGCATCCCCCAAATAACGAGGCGAGAAACTGACGACGGCAAAGTAAACTCAACACTTTCGATCGACATGTCCAAGTCGTGGACCGCCGGCACGGTCACCATCAGAACGATACCAAAGACGGGCCCGAGAAAAACAAACGTGCAGGTCTGGGCAGACCCGGATACCAATTCATTCTACTCATGGGGCGGCAAGTGGATCGGCGGCGTCAACATGACCAAAACGGAGCTGTGGAAGTTTACGGCCGACGGGTCCGGCGGCGGCGCGTGGTCCGTCCAAGACCCAGCGAATCCGAACGTGTTTGGGGGGCTCATCCCGGGCGAGTTCTCGGCCTACACAACGGCGAAGGGGTCGGGCTTCCTGATCGGCGGGATAGCGTCCGGGTGGACTGAGATCTATCGCGCCAAGACGCAGACGATTCCCGGCATGCTGACGTTCAATATTAAGAGCAAGGTGTGGGAGAACGGCACGTTCTCGGCTGGGTTCAGTCCTTTCGATACCCTCAGCGGCGCGTCGGCGCAGTACGTACCGACGTTTGGTCCCAATGGTCTGATTTTGGTATTTGGGGGATGGTCGCCGCGTGTGGACGCCGAGCCCGATATCAAGGTTTCGCCCGTGTTCGACCTGCAGAACATCACCTTCTTCGACCCAGAGACGAAAAAGAAATATTCGCAAGTGACAACGGGTGACGTTCCGCCGTCTCCGAGGGGCAGATTCTGTACTGTTGGTTTTGAGCGTGAGGGGGGCTATGACATGTAAGTCTCCTGCGGCAACCTGGAATTGGCCAGCACTAACACTTGTTTAGCTTCCTCTTTGGCGGCATGAACCAACGGGCCCAGACTAACTTCGACGATGCATACATCCTGAGCCTGCCGGGGTTCGTGTGGACCAAGATGCCACAGAATCCGGCCGGTAACAGGGCTGAACACTCTTGCGTGGCAGTCGGAAACCGCCAGGTGCTCAGCATCGGTGGCACCGACATGTCCTGGACTAAGAATGACCCGGCCAAGCAGGGTCTGTTGCTATTTGACATGACGGCGATGAAGTGGTCAGATTCGTATGATGCAGGAGCTGCTGCGTATGAGGCCCCAGATACGATCAAGAGCTGGTATACCAAGAAGTAAGCCCGCCATATCAGGCCTGTGACGTACAAATACTAACCTGAGAAGCTCGCTTGATGCCGTCCAGTGGTCATCCGACGACGTCAAGAAACTGTTCGCAACTGCCACTCAGGGTATGTTTGTTCCTGCCATCGACCTCATCTTAACACCCACTAACTTTTCACTATGTAGGCTCTGGCTCCGACACAACTACTGGATCAGGATCAGGGTCGAGCGGCTCGACCAACGAATCAGCCGGAGGAACATCCTCGACGTCCACTGGAGCTATAGCAGGCGGCGTAGTTGGCGGTGTCGCCGGTCTCGCACTCATCGGTGCCCTCGTGTGGTTCCTGCTCAGACGCAAGAAGCAAAGACAGGCCCCTTCCGAACTGCATGCCGACGCCACAACCGGTGAACTCGGTTCGCCCCCGCCGTTTAGCTCCGACGTCAAGTACACATATGCCGGAGGACCCCAGGAGATCGGTGGGGATGTGTATCGGCACGAAATGTATGCCCAGGCGAAGCCACCAGTAGGGAATAATTACCACTACGAGCTTCCTGCGAATGGGAGGGACCAGAATGCCGTCGAGCTGGATAGCGGTGAGCTACCAAGACGGTGAGCAGTGGCACGATAAGTTTATTCTGTACAAAGCGTATTTTGAGTTTATATAGCATTCGCATGACTGTAATTAGAATATCATATTGTTCAAGTATCCATCCAGTCTAATCCAATGGGATGGGAGAACCATGGAAGTTCAACGACCCTCAGCCATGTCAATACCCCGCCTTGTCGCCTCGTCCAGGTCTTCCTTCGGAAGCCCCAGCTCCTCATTCGCAACGCCAGCAGCACTGGCGTAATGCAGCTCTTCAGCAGCCGCGTCTGCGAAGAAGATACGACTGTACATGGCCCTTCCATACGCCGACCGATCACCCGCCTTCATAGCCTCTATGGCCTTATTGTACCGCTCGACGATGGGCTCCTGCAAAATCTTCCAGTCGGCGTCCGTTGTCCCCAGCACCCGATGGACCGAATCGAGCATATCCCGCTGCGAGATAAAGAACGAACTGATCCGCAACGGCTGGTTGCGCCACTTGCTCACCGTGGGGCCCGTGTCATTCTCGTCCTCGGGCAGCCCCTTGAGCGAAAGCAGCGCAGCAACAGCCCGTCCACACTGTCGCCACGTCGACGTGTTGATCTTGGACAGCGTACCGTCCTCGTTGTCAAAGAACGTCACGGTGCGGCTGGCAAAGTCGAAGCCGTACAGATCCGGACCAGATCGCGTGTATCCTCCCGACAGGCTGTACTCATACCAGAACGAGCTGGCGAGCGCGATCCATGCCGACACACCCTGGGCCTCGATGTCGCGGATCGCCGCGGCGGGGCCCTCGGCTACGACGGCCTCGCGCCGCACCCTGTCGTTGGGGATGACCCATGAGAAGCAGTTGGGCATGACATAGGGAACACCAGCGCGTGCGGCTGCCACCACGAGCCGGTGGTGGGTGTCAGGCGGGGCGCGCACCGACATGGTGATGATGAGAACTTGCTGGTCTTTCAGGGCGGCGACGAGACTAACTTCGTCGTCGTAGTCGACTGTGACGGTGCGGATGCCCTCGGGGATCTTGCTGGTGCTCCCGGGGCGCGAGAGGGCTGTAATGGTGTGCTTGCCGGTCTTGAGCAGCTCTTCGGCAATGTACTTGCCCACACTGCCGCCAGCCTACGTAGACTGAATTAGATTATGCGTGTCTACCACTGCTTTGGCAGGTTCACTTACACCAACAATGGCGACTCGCTCGATGCGGTTAGTGAAGCCCGCAGGCTGGTCTTTAGCGTATTTCGCGGCCATGGTGTTCGATATATGAGATATAGACCTGACTGAGGTGATGAGCTTGATGATTGTCCTGTGTTTCTTTGTCTCGAGACTGGGACCCAAACCGGGCTTTTATTCTCTGCATCGAATCTAGACATGCGGAGTCACTCCGAAGTCTGAGAGACGTATCTCGGGGATAAAGACAGGGCTTCCGAGATGGTGGACACCGGTGCGGACGGACCCGAGCTGGTGGGCCGGTGTATCTAGCCATTTGTCGTTTAAAAGGTCGCTTTTGATTGGAAGACTGCCGCGATCGCGGTTCGGGTTCCTGGAGATACGAGATCGGGCCGGGCGCGCTAACCCGAAATCGTATCCCACACCTGTATTTCTCTGGCGGAGTTTAATCCGGTGACGTGGAATGAATGGGCATGGCGTTAAAATGAAGGATTGAGAGCGCTGGGATTGCTTGCATGCATGCATATGCGTCACTGCCAACACTCGGCAATATCGGCGTACGGCCGGAGATCTCCTTCTGAGATTTGTTTCTGGCGGAGCAAAAGAATACTACCATCTAGGACTAGACTAAACAGTCATGAGATGATAAAGCGGAGATGATTTTGAATGCTTCGTTCGAATGAGCACTCTTGTCGGCGAATAGACAATCATGGACAACTTGAATCACTCCTCTGCCAGTATCTCAACCACCACAAAGAACTACTATTCCTTGCCTGACGAGGTTCGAGGAGAAATGAGGCCACTGTTGTGTGAGTCAAGCTGCACTTGACAGGTGAGACAACCCCGTATCGTTGACTGGCGTTCAATCTGATACAGAAAATGGTGTGGGAAGCATAGTAGTAGCGAAGGGCAGTCAGCTTCCCACAGTGCCAAGCACAGCCGATGAATTCAGTCCAGTGACCATTTCGTCTTACTTTCAGTTTGATCTGATGTCCAATCGTATTTGCGTATCTTTGTGCCACGATGTGAGTCTTCGGGAATGTAATGCCATCAAACAGAGCTGAAGACACGGCTCAATTCTCTATGTGGCTGTGGCAGCGGGGTGACTCATCTGATTCAGCTCTTGGGCTATATTATGCCAGAATGGGAGGTTTGTACTGGTCGCTCCTCCCATTATCTCTCTTTAGCTCTTACGAGACATGTGGCATTGCGGTTTTAGTTTGACAATGACAACAGCAAGAGAAACGGTAGGGTGGGTAGTTGAGAGGATACCAAAGGATGAAAGTGGACTGCAGTTCTACCTCTCCCATATCCGTCCATTTCGGCTGCGAATGCTGCAGTTGGCTCCCGAAGGCAAGTATATATCATACTGGATCCGGTCGACCTCTGACGTGATTTGTTAGCATATTCCTCATCCTTCGAGCGTGAATCGGCCTTTGACGACGCAGCGTGGTTGCGGAGGGCATCGAAACCGAACGCATGGACTTTTGCCGCTATTCAAAATGTCGCCAATGGGAATCGCATGGTCATCTCGTCGCTGATCCTGATCGGCCCGTCAGACAAAGGATCAGAGTTTCGAGACTCATCAATCGCCGAAAAGCAAAGGAGGCTGCTGATGTGGGAAGTCAATGCCGTCTTCACCGAGCCTGCTTTCCGCCGACGGGGAATCGGAACTGCCGTGCTGGACGCTGCTGCACGGTATGCGCTAGAGGAGGCGACTGCTTTGGATGCCGACTGTGTCCTGATGCTTGGTGTCATGGGGGGAAATGCGGAGACGGGCGCGAGAGCCATGTACGAGAAGGCTGGGTTTGTGCTCGTAAGTGAGGACGAGTTGGGCCTCGCATTCGAAAAGCGCCTCTATGGTAGATCATCTGTCTCGGATGCTGCGGCGTAGATAAAGAAATCCATGGAGAATGATGATGCAATGTTGGTGTCAAAATTGTCGGCGTGGTTGGTGTTGAGCCTGGACTCTGGAGTTGCAGTGTCCCGTTTGGTTGGCGTGTCTCCTCTTTTGGCTGTGATTCGACTCAAGTCGTCATAGAAGGATGGCCCAGACGCCCAATGGAGTAACTCGGCGACCTCTCCACTAGCCAAGTATGCATGCGCCGCTTTCGTCGCCGTTTGAACCCGGATCAGACACAGATGTTCTCGATGTCGGGTTTCGTGAGTGCTGGCAATGTCTCAGTCGTGCGCGACTCACCGCAAGTGAGAGTCTGAGACAAACTTGACTCTTGCAGAATCAAGGATGATGCCCGTCGGGAGGTGCACGCTAGACATGCGGGGTGAGTCGATCGTGATCTTCAACGCAGCTCCGGCATTTGGACCGCTGTTAGTGGGTGCCTCTGACGTCAACCGCGCCATTTGCTCTTGTCCATCCCATGCCATTTGCTGTCGACGGCCAATCGGCTCCGACGGCGTGGTCAGTCGTCTCAAAAAGTGTCAAAAGAGTGACAGGTCGATCTCTCTCTTGCATGTCCTCGCACCCCGCCCATTGGCGTGCCCGTCGCATCATGGCCGACGCGCTTCCAAATCAGAGTTCGCAATGTGAGCTGGGACTGTGAGATAAAACACTACGCCGCCCAGGTATCTGGATGTGGATGCCACACGCCATCTCCCAACGAACGCTACCTTCACCAAGAGCAGTGGTCTGTCGAACAATCAGAGGTACGCATCATGGTGTCCAAGAACGACAAGGGCTCACCCTGGAGGGGAAAGCCGAAACCGTTCCATCCCCTCTCGCCAATGGAGACGCATCTGGTCGCTGCTGTCGGCGAGTTCGTCGGGACCTTCTTGTTTCTCTACTTTGCCTACGCCGGGAACCTCATGGCCGCGAGTCTAGCGTCTGCGAAGACGCTTTCCGGCGGCATGACGAGCGAAACCGTCGTCTTCATCTCGCTCGCCTACAGTTTTTCCTTGCTGGTCAACGTCTGGGCCTTTTACCGAATTAGCGGCGGCCTCTTCAATCCGGCGGTTGGTCCAGAAACTTTCGGGATGCTTGTAGGTTTGTTTCGACTAACATTACCGGCAGGTGACGTTGGGACTATGTCTCTCGAAGCAGCTTCCGTGGGTGCGCGGTGTGATATTTATCCCCGTCCAACTTATCGCATCGCTCTGTGCTGGTGGACTCGTCTCGGCCATGTTCCCGGTCCCCATCTCGTTAGCTAATTCGATCTTGGGAGGCGGGACATCCACTGCTCAGGGGCTGTTCATGGAGATGTTCTTCACGGCGTTGCTCGTCTTTGTGGTGCTCATGCTGGCCATGGAGAAGTCCAAGGATACGTTCCTCGCCCCGATCGGTATCGGTCTAGCCCTATTTGTGGCCATGATTGCAGGTGCGTATACTAGGAGAGTTATCCGAGCTGGGGCTGACAAACTTTGGGACAGGAACCGGATATACCGGCGGGTCGCTCAACCCAGCTCGTAGCCTAGGGTGTGCCGTCGCGGCCAGGAGCTTCCCAGGATATCACTGGATCTACTGGCTGGGACCATTCCTTGGTTCGTTGCTGGCTACAGGTTTCTACGGTCTTGTCAAATACTTCCACTACGAGGAAGCAAACCCCGGACAGGATGCGACCCACCCGGATGAGGTTGGAGCTTCCCGGGTGTAACCCCCACATGTGATCAGGCTGACACTCGTCATATGATCGAGCCACCCGTTTAATATCGAGATCTACCTAGTCGACGGGAGTTCCGGCGACGAGGCGAAGGAAGACAGGGAGGGGGGAATGTTGACTCGGAGCATCGGAAACTCCGGCTAATAAAATTTGGACGCAGTAATTCTGTTCTACGTTGAGAAGGCGTTTTGGAGTATGCTTGGGGACCCTATGGGGTGACGGTCGTTTACAAGGATAGAAAAGATATCTACCTAGAGACAGAGAATCGGAAAACCACATTTCAATCCACCTCTGAGTACTAGCCTGATCCTCGTCACTCGTCACTCCCGCTTCGCAAATTGGACCTTCATATGGATCTGCCTCGTTCCAGCAGCAAACTTTTGCGTCTGAAACATGTAGTCCCCCAGCTTCGTATCTAAATCAGTATGCTTCAGCAGCGGTACAGCGGCCGGCTTATGGCCCTGTATCTCGAAGTCAAACCAGCGCGCCAGCATCAACAGCGAGATTCGCATCTGATCCATGGCGAGGTGCTGACCGATGCAGGAACGCAGGCCGCGCTCGAACGGCCGGTGGGCATTGCGCGGGAAGGTGGCCTGGCTCGACGGCAGGTGGCGCTCGGGGATGAACTGGGACGGGTTCTCGAAGAGTTCGGGATCGTAATGCATGATGTAGCTGCCGATCAGGAAGTGTTGACCTTTCATTACAGGATACGTCTGGCCATTGATCTCAAATGATTTCCTGGGGCTGTCAGATTTCCGACGTGATTGCAGCCTTGTCCATCTTTGGGTGACTTACATATCAGGCGGAGGCTGTCTGAGGAGGAGGCCGATGGGGAAGAGTCGTAGCGTCTCGTTGATGACGGCCGAGGTGTATTCCAAGTCTTTTATCCGCGATGGATCCTCCCGCAAAATCTGGAGTGTCTTGTCAAAGTCCTTGTCAAATACTCGGTCGTGCTCTTCGCGGAGTTTCTGCAGTGTTTCGGGAAACGCAAAGAGGAGCATGGTTGCAAACTGGCGAGGTTAGTCCAAGCAGCGCAAGATGCGGATCGAAGGGTACTAACTGATACCGTATCCACCGTCGTGGCGTAGCCGGCAGCTAGAAGCCCTTTTGCGCTAATAAGTCATGTCAGTCTCGCTGTTCCCTCCTAGGCAGTTTACATACTTGTCTAGGATGAGCTTAATCAGCCGGCGGTCGGGCGGAACACCGCTCTGCACCTGGGCGAGCAGCATCCTGTCGAGCAGGCATGTCGCCGTTGTTCTAGTGGGGAGAACCTTTTCCTTTTGAAGCTTGCTGAAACGAGAGTGGATATGCTCCTCCATTTCGGCATCGATCACCTTCAATAGGTGGGTTTGTTGTTGATGCAGCTGCCATCTCTTGATAGGGTTCTTTTCCGGAGCATTTCCCTTAAGTTGGCTAACGACATCCGCAAGACGATTGACATCGTCGTAGAGCTTGGTCTCGGAAGTCTGCGCGTCCTTTCCTTCTCCGAAAATGATGCGGTATACGATCTCGAATGGATGCTTTCCCAGCTCGTTGCCAAAGTCGATGACTTTGTTTGAGCGAGCGAAACTGCAGAAGCGATTGTACAGGATTTCGGCCTGGTCGATGATCATGTGGTGGTACGTTTTGACCGCGCCGGGAGTCAAACCCGGGGCCATCATCTGGTGCACTTCTTTCCAAACGGCACCGTTGGCGGCTTCGAGAAAGCCATCCCCGAGATTGTCGGCGAGGTAGGCCGTGACTGCGTCTGACTGGGCCATCGAGTTGACAGTCGTGGGAAACGCGGTTGCCTCTGGGCTCGAGAGAACAATAAAGCTGGGGCCAAATGGCCACAAATCCATATAGAAGACGTCGGGAAGGTCGTAAGTCAGCTTGATTTCGGCGAAGGCGGGGTGCAAATAGCTGTTGGGTGGGCATTTGGACACAAATTGGTTCAGCAGCTTCGCGTGTCCCCAGAACCACGAGTGAGGCGGTTTGGGCTTCATCCAGTTAGCACACCTTTCCGCTGGGAATGACGCGGACTAGTGACTACAGACCAAATTGCGGTAAAACCTGCGCCGGGCTATTCCTCGCGAGACGAAATACGCAAGCCCGGCAATCGCCGGAGCGAGAAGCATCAGAAGAATGCTGACGGACATAATGGCGCGCGTTGCACGTGGCAGTTGACCTCGCCGCCAAAATGCAAAGTGAGGGGTGGTTGGAAAAGACGAACGAGCCCGACGCGTCGTCTTGCTTGCAGTATTTAAAACAGTCGGAATGAACTCGCTCGGATGTTGGCTGATAATCGGGAATTTTCTCGCTGCATGATTGGACGCCGGAAGGCCGTCAGCACGGTGTTGCAATGGATCCTTCAATACGAGTGTTCAACGGCTGAATCCAGGTTGACATCTACCACTAGGTATCCTTGAAACAACGATTTCCGTGATATACAAAGTCTACGGTCATGGAGCTTCTAGAACTTCAAATTTTAGCATTCGGATCGGTCAAGATGTTTATTGCACGATGTAATCAACAAGCTGCGGATCCCAGAAAAACATGATGTGACTCTTGCGGACGGTATCCGTACCGTACCAATGTTGGCGGGAGGTGAACCCGCTCAAGAGTCAGCACTAGCCCTGAAAGGGAAATTGACAGCTCTCGAAGGATTGATTCCTAGGACGTCCCGAGTCGTCTGGGGCCCAACGGCACGGAACCAAATCCTGAAAGATAAAAGCTTATGTGCAGCCAAGGAGACAGTCCGTGAGATTTACCGTTGATGGCTTGGACCTACCACTTGCGGTAGGGGTAATAAACGCGATTTCCATTTCCTCTGGCCTATGATGTAGATATCGTCTTCGGACTCTTCAAGCAGTCCAAACCCTTTCTCCTGAACTCATCCCCATTGTGAAAGTTTGTTGCGCTCAAAATTCAACCGCGACGGCCGTATCGCCACCCGTATTGCAAAGCAATGCAGCACGGCCATTCCATAGAAACTGCCAGCGACGGCTTCCCCGTCTCAAACCAAATGAACATCTGGTTGAACAAGTTGTTGGGCTTCTTCACCTGAGAGATTGCGGAAGTAGTCAGATCCCCGGACATCAAAAAGACGTCGAAAAGGGCCTCATGCATCTGGATTTTCTCTTTACGGGAAGCCCAAAGAACTATGCAGGCGGAATCCTTGATTCACTCCGGAGGAATCCCGAGCTTGATGACGGCTTCATCTTCAATCCACTCGCCAAGGAGAAGAATCCTACCCCTGCAAAAACCGCACCGACGCTGATAACGGCCATATTACATTGACTTTGATCTCGGTAGGTAACGAAAGAAAGAAGAAAACGTGCTGAAGCTCGGCGTCTTTTACAGGCTCCATTTTATTGCTTGCCACGTAAGGTACGTGTATGTATCCTGATTGGGGCGTCGACTGACTGTCGGGCCAGTCAATTTCACGCTGAGGAAATCAATTCGACGAACGGCCAGGTTTACCTACCGTTCCATTATTAGCACTTGCTCCGGCGGGACTACTGGCCGGCCACGGGCTTGGATGCCGGGATGGGTGTCGTTGCTGAACGCCCTTGCCCACATTCCTCTTGTCGGCTTGCAGAGTTTTCCTGCGGAAGATATAGTCGCGCGCCTTGGCCAGACACTTGGCGGCTTGTTCGACCACACCGCTGCCAGGGAGTCTGGTATGTTAATCCCCAAACTGACATCGTGAAGGGGTTGACAGTTGTTTGGGCTCGGCCCTTCTAGTGTCCATGCTCGACGCCCCTCTTCCCTACATGAGAAGTTGTGCAGTGGAATACGAAGTATTGCGCAAGACTTGGCGTTCACTGTCCGTAAGACCGTGGCCGGTATTTCTAACGTGGAATATACAGGTGTCGCGACTGGCGCTCGGTAATTAGACGAAGCTGCGGCTATTATTGGTAGTTACTCTTATATACCAACCAGAAATTGTCCGTTGGGGCATGGCGTATGTTGATGGGCCTTTGGTTCGTTACTCCTTCCCCACTGATGAAACTAGGTGCTAATTATGTTTCTAGTTGACATCGTTATGAACATTGCTGGTTATCGCTTTGTGGAGTTTTCATTATATTCTGCTCTGTCACTGGCAAGCATATTCGTACCACGGAACATCTCGGTGTCGTATTTAGGTGGGTCATCTGAGCGAGGCAGACCACAAGGCTTCCCGGTTTGCGTTCGATGATCCTTCAATACCTTCTGTGAACACAACAGTTGCTTAAGCAGTCTTTTGGTCTTCCTTAGTCGAAACAATTCAATATCTGAAAATCGCGCGGCACTTCGGGTAGAACTCGACGTCTATTCCTAAATTTTTGCTTCTTTGCCAACAGTTTCTCATCTGATTTCAACGGGCCAGACAGCTAGGGAGGTAATGATAAGAACACATCAAAACTCATCGGCTTAACCTTGCCGGTGATGACAGAAATCGGAAGGCATTCCGAGTAGCCTGCATGAGTCACCGTGGTTAGCGGGGCATCCCAAAGAAGCAGGTGGATAACACGTATAAAGGCCCTGGTATAAAATGCAACTCAGCACCAACATCGTAAATCCTCATTCTCGCCGCCGAAATCCACCACTCCCAAATCAACATGACACCCCAACCAATCCTCTCCCTCAAATCTTGCGTCATCCGTCCCCTTCACGTACCAGACGCTGAGCAGATCGACTTGATCGCCAACAACCCAAAGCTAGAGAGATGGTTGCGCAACGGCTTCCCTTACTCGCAGAACGTTGAGGAGACGCGCGCGTGGATCGTCAGCCTCAGCGGTGACCCGCCGTCCATGATCTGCTACGGCATCTGCGCCGCTGACAATCCCGCCGTGGTAATGGGGACGGTCGGTTTCAAGGCCAAGGATAACATCTATCATCGGACTGTTGAGATCGGGTACTGGCTTGGTGAGGAATTCTGGGGCAGGGGCATCGCGGGCGAGGCTATCACGGCGTTTACGGATTGGGTCTTTACCGCAGAGCAGTTCAAGCATGTGTTGCGGATCGAGGCTGAGGTCTTCAGTGAGAACAAGGGGAGTGCGCGCGTGCTTCAGAAGGCTGGCTTTGAGTTGGAGGGCAGGCGAAGGCAGGCGATTGAGAAGCATGGGGTTGTGATGGACAGTTTGTTGTTTGGCAAGCTGAGGAATTCATCCGTATGATGCGGTGCTTGCGGAGACCTGTCTGTCTTTTTTCTCCAAGGCTACTCTGTTGCTTAGAGATGATGGAGCTTATCTGAGAGAGCTTTGACTTTCACTTGTATGCATATGTTAGCCTAGTTAATCAACTGACTTTGCTTTACAAAACAACGCCTCTAACCTACCTACCTACCTACCTAGGTACCAACCCAACACCACAAATCCAAAAATGAAATCTAAACATTAAACCAGAAACCCAGCACACCCCTGGGAAACCATTAAACCTCTCTAGGTACCTACCCACCCCTTAGAGGCCACTCCGGGCCCGCCCTCGGAGACCGTTCTCCCGGCGCCTCATAAACTGGCCTCCCATCTTCCCCGAGTTCCGCCGCATCCCCCGCGTACAGTTCCGACGGCCGATAAACCCCCGTATAATCCATCTCCTGCACCTGCTGTGCTCGTAACAGGGGATGGACATACTCCGCTCTCACCAACCCAGACCGGGCATCCCCCATCCTCGGCACACCCTCAGCAGACATCAGTAGCGTCCCGTCCGGGCTAGTCCATCCTGTCGGCGGTAACTTTCCGCTTCCTGGCGCAGGATCACCGCGGAGATCGAGCAGCGGCGTACCCCGTGCGGTCTGGACTGCCGAGCGCTGGAGGATTCGCACGCGTCGCCAGAGTAGTAGAATCAGGCTGCCGGCAATGATGACAACGGCGCCAATGGTGGCGCCGAGTCCTACGACCACCCCTGTATTTGTCGTTGTTGCTTCGGTGGAGTTGGCCATAGTGGACATGACTGATGGCGGCTTGATAGCCCACTTGGTTCCGCAGCAGGTAAGGTTGTTGCGGCCGCAGCAGTAGGTGCCGTCTGTGCAAGACGTCATGTCTGCGAAGCCGGACGGGTTTCCGCCTGCCTGTCCGTTGTTAGTGATTTGTTGAATCTTTGTACCCTTGTAGCTGAAACCTGTAGTCTATCAGGTAGACCGACACTCAACAATCCTCAGACTCAACCCAAATCAAGACTGAGCCAACTCAACCTTGATTCACCGGCGACTTAACAGATCGCGACTCCTCATCTCTCCTCGGCCCCCACAACCTCCACCGCTCAGCTGTCATCACCACTTCATACTCACCTGCCCACCACCACTATCTCACTCACTCACTCACCTCTCAACTCTCCTCGCGAACAACCCAATAAAAATAAATAATAACTCACACTCAAATCAACACAAACACCCACACAAGCCTTACTCTTAAAGGTCGGATCCGTGCAGTACCCCCTCCTCACAACTCCATCATCCAGACACAACCCCGTCGCCGCACACAAATCCTTGATCCCATCCCCGCTCCCACCCAGCTGACAACAACTAGAGACGACGCCCGTCTCTGTGATGCCGAGGTTATTACACGGCAGGATGGTGCTGTTGGGCGCGACCGATCCGTCGGGCGCGTAGCATTTTACTTCGTTTCCAGACAACCTTCGAATATTGCCCGTTGATAATGCTGGTGATGCCGACAGGAGGAGGATGAGTATGGAGAATGATTGGGTGAGGAGATGCATGATTGCCTGGCCCCCGGGTGGTGGAGGGTACGATATCCGCGTATCCAGTACCAGGTATTTGTTGTGGAATCAATGTTGGTGGCGCCTGTGTCAACGATCCTTCCAAGTGTTCGTTGCGCTTGTTGGTCGGACTGGAATGGAATCAAGAAAATAGCAAAAGGATTGCCAAGCGGATGACCCAACAAGTTTGCAGGTAGATAATTGAGGAGTTGGCGTCCCGGCCCCCACGCCACCGAGGGCCTGGATTTTTTCAGTCTGACTAGACTCAAAAATTCGAGGTCGCCGTCTCCTTGGCCAGTTTCGCGATAACATCGGCTGGTGTGCCTGTTATGGGTGTTGTCAGCTTACAAGTCAAAATAGCTAGCCAATCGACAGGACTGACAACGCAGACTCCGGAGGCTGAGAAGTGAGACTCAAACTCGTCCAAGCTTGTTTACGAATCGTGCGTTTTTGAGGAAAGCTGACGTGAATGGCCCCGAAGCTGAGCGGCCCGCCTGGCGGCGGACTGGATCGGTCTTTGAGGCTCCGGGCGGCAATACCACATCCGTCAGCACATTCCGAGTCCCGCCCTCAGAGAAAATTGGTAGCAATCGGAGTAGGTAGGTCGAATTGAACACCAAATCTTCAAATCCAATGGATATAAACAGTAAAATTTAGCAACTGATACTCCGTGTCCATGGACTACAGGAAATCCATATACATCAGACGGTGTAACGGAAGAAAGTGGCGTTGTCGCCCTTTTCCCTCTCCGCAATCCTCTCTTCCTCCGTGTACTCGCTTGGCGGCTTGTACATGCGGTCGCGACGCGCATTCTCCCGGCGCAGGTAGATGGTCATAAACAACGAGAGGCAGAAAGCCATGGTTTGGCAGCCCAGCAGGGTGCCGTGGCCCGGATAGTATTTCGGTCCGTCCCGGGAGAGATACAGGTACGCCGAAATGGTGCCACCCAGGTTGCCGAATCCGACGTGCATGGCGATGCCGACGCCGCGCTTGAGGGAGCCACCAATGTTATTTCCGTTCCACGCGACACCCTGGGGCACGTTGGGGTAGATGCCGGAGGCGAGGAAGAAGCACCCAACATATTTGACTGCAGGGTTCTGCGTGGCGATGAGCATTATGAGACCGACAATTCTGCCACATTGTTAGCCAAGATCTTGATTACCCAGAAATCTGTCACGTACGCCATGCCCATGAAGAACATCATGAAAATGCCGCGCTGGCCCAGCTTATCGGCATACCAACCGGCGCTGACGCAGAAGATGCACGCCACGACATACGGAGGGACCGTCATCAACTGGGCCTGGTTGTTGGCATAGCCGAGATCGCGAATGATGGTCGGCAGGAACAGAGAGTATGAGTAGAGGCCGGTATAGATGCCGATGGTGATGAACATGTGAACCCAGATCTTCCAGTCCTTGATGGCCGCCCAGAAGTACTTGACGTCGAACTCGTCGGCAAGCGACGAGCGGTCTCGCTTGAGGCGTGCAGTGATCTCGGTACGTTCGGCCTCGGTCAGGAATTTGGCCGTGGCAGGGTAGTCGTGCATGGCCTTGAAGGCAATGAGGGCTTCAAACGTGTTAGCGGGCTCGCGACTGACCGGAAAGGGAGATGAGACATACCAACAGCAAAAGTGAGCAGACCCTCGAGGATGAAGATCCACTGCCAACCAGAGAGACCGCCGACGCCACGCATCTCGACGATGCCGCGAGCGAGGAGACCGCCAAAAGCACCTGCAGCCGTAGCGGCAGAGAAGAAGATGGCCATACGGAGACCACATTCGTGCCTTCGGTACCACATGGTGATGCTGGATATTTGTTAGACAGACAGTCATCTTCTGTGTGGCACAAAACTCACTAGTAAGTGATGCCGGGGAACAAACCGCCCTCGGCAATTCCCAGACAAGCCCGGGCGGCCATCAGCCCAGCATAGTTGTGAGCAAGACCCATCAGCGTGCAGCATACCGCCCAGGCAACCATGATGCTCGGGATCCAAATGGAGGGGCGGAAACGCTTCATGGCCATGTTGGACGGGATCTCGGCTGCCACATAGAAGGGGAAGAAGATGGCCAGGGCATCGTTGTACTGGATACGGGCGGTGTCGAGCTTGAGGTCCTTCTCGAGCGTGTCAAGACGGGCATTGCCGATGTTGGTCCGATCCAAGAATGACAGCAGGTACAGGAGCGCCAGGAACGGGATCAAAGCGAGATCGATCTTGCGCAGCAATTTCTTGGTCGACACAGTGTCCCAGGGCTGGCTCTCGATACTGTCGGCATTCTCGGCGTAAGCGGCCTTGGAGATGCCCTTCTCGTTGGTGACGCTGTCGGATTCCGTTGTCGGGACATCCGGCGGGGTGTTTACTTCGGCGGCGGCACCCATGGTGGACAGTGCAGTCTTCAGGCCCGGGCCAACGAGGGCAGAGACTTAGTGGCTTGGTGTCGTGGGTATTGCAGTCCGACGTCCCAGATCCTTGTGATATGGGTTAGAAGATGAGCACTCCGGTTGGGTACATGTACGACGCGAGGATGTCAGGGGATGCTTCGGCCTTTTATAAACATACAGGGCCCTGAGAGAGGAGCGAGCAGAGACGGTGCCGCCAGGATGGGCAATATCAGATTGGCAAATTCCCATGCCACGTCGGCTCGTGGGACGCAAATAATCCTGACATCTGGGCGCTTGGGACGGTCCAGGAAGTCCCCCGGCTCAATGGCAGGCTCCGTTGAGGGGACGGCTGCAACGGTCCCATTGTCCAGAGTTGGGGGAGGATCAGAGGAATCGTCGGTCAGACGGGGGCGGGTTTCAGCCCTCGGCGCATTACTGGTGTATTTCTGGACGCCAGTGGACGATTATCTTGTCGGGGTACACAAACGGGCCTGGCATTTTCTGGCGGGCTGGCAGCTATGCTAGGCATCGAAACGGGAAACGATCACCACGCCTCCAGCTCGGTCGACCAACCCGCTTGGTAGTGAGCGGTGTCCGTCTTCGAGACGGTCCACGGCGGCTGGTCACGTTTGCTGCGAGGAGCACGCCAAGGGGCTTGGCCGGCACGGTATGATATGGCGAGGGGACCGGCTCGAGACCGGTTATGGATCTGTAAACCAGCACAGAAGCCATAAACGAGATGTCGTTATTCCGTAAGGTACCACTGGGCCAGGCGGGATGCGCTTGCAAACCGCGGGTCCGCCAATCCATCGGCGCCGGCCAAGACCTAGAACGTCTTGGCTGCAGGGGTCTTTTTTTAGGAGGGGGGAGACCGGGCCTGCAAGATAGGCGGACAAGGACTGGGTGAATAACCAGCAAAAGCGAACGCCACCAACAGCCCGGATCTGTGCAATTCGCCCGGCTTGGCCCTGCAGTGCGGCCTGCCATTGGCCAGCTCCCGACTTTTTCCCAGAGTCGGTTCGTCTTGTCAGATCCGGCCGGAGGCATCTGTCGTCGACGGCGACGGTGTGCTCAAGGTGGCTCACGGTTGGACGCCCAGCCTGCTAAGCAAAGTGGCACACCTCCTCCGAGTCGAGCCAAGAAGCCAAGACGGTCAGAAAGTCTCCTACACGTGGCTGCCGCCAACGGCGCGCCGGGAGAAGCATTCGGGCAGATGGATAAATACTGCGAAGCTGATGTGCATGAATGCGGTGGCAGCCTGAAGCTGGGAGCTGGGTTCCGTCTCACGGTGTGTCGAAGTTGGCATCCGGAGACGGGACCCTTCCTGTTTCGCAGCTTTCAAGATGATATTGGTGTTTCCTCCCGGCCACGTGCCGGATCAAGGTCCGGGATCGACTCGTCAGAGCGCGGCCTGGGGACGGAAATGATGGCCACTGACGGCGAGGAATGGCACCTGCTCAAGCGGCGCGGCGACAGACCCTGGGATGGCAGAGAGATGACGGACCAAGGGAAATGCTTCTGGAAGCAGCGGCGGCGTCTGTTCAGATCTCACTGGGATCTGAGTTGGAAGGCGTAAATCAAGGAGTCCCTGACAGGGAGCTGACCGGCGCGCCATCGAGTATCGGGCGACGATAATTCGTCTGACCGACGCTCCCGATTGCCGGTTCGGAAAATGAGTGGGCGAGATAACAAGCTCGCAGTGCCGCAGGCGTGCCTTGTGCGACAGTAACGAATGCAATTGTGCATCGACAGTTGCAATATTGGAATGCACCATCGCAGCTGCTCTCAGTTGACCGGTGAACTGGGGCCTGGGGCGCGAAGCCAGACGAGGAAGGTGCAAAGCACTGCGCATTCCCTGGTCCCCGGACCCCGAATTGTCTAGCGGTCGTCGGGTTATCCACCAAAAGCCCCATCTTCCCCAGAATCTCGCTCCTTCCTCCGCAATCTCTCTCGAATCCCCATTTCTCCACCGAGCTTAAGCCTTCTCAATGTGCCCATCTTGTTCTTCGTATCCACCTCGCTCTAGCTTTTTTTGCTGAAACGTCCGTTGTGCGCTAGATTGGCGCCCGTGATGCTCCCCGCCCCCGCCTTTGAGCTGGCGACAGGCGGGGGCTTGGGCTCTGTCTTAGGCGTGCAAAGCTCAGCCCAACCGGTGACCTCTCCGCACCTCTCAACCCCTCCTCGGCGCTCTGCCGGTCGAGATCGCCGTAAAACCCTGGCCCAATCGCGCGACTGACCGGAAGTGCCCCGGTGGCCCGCTGTCTTGACACTCTTGACGTCCACCGAACCCCAAACTTGGAGCGCGCTGAACGTCCGCCTGTCCGAGACATGGGCCGATAGACTCTCAGCTGTCATGGCTTCTTGAACTATCACAGCGACTGTGGGCCTCCAACGGTGACTAGAGCACCAAGCGCGATCCTTCGCCATCTGGACACGATCGCCGGACCAGGTGCAAGACGAGATTGTATCTCCTCGTGAGCCAAGGAGTTCCCCGCGCCGTGCAGTGGTAGTGAGCTGCACCGCCAACCAGCCCTGGAAACTGTCGACAGCTTCACCACCGGGAGATTCCCATCAATGCCAACATCGGGCATCAGCAAATTCGGTTCTGTCGCTCCGCGAAATGACTACCGTGCCGTCGTGCCACGGCGGCATGACGTACGTAGATTGCCACGTTGTGCTCGCTGGCCCCCGGATCCAACAGTCTCAGCGGTGGTGTAGCCAAGCCTGGGTATTCGTCTGGTGGCTTGCAGCAGCCAAGTGATCCCCGTGTCTTGGGCTTTCAGGGGGGTTGTTTAACACAGCCTCGACGACCCAGTGCCCGTGGTCGTCCAAGACATGCGCCAATGTCCAGCAGAGCTGGATTTGGGATGCTGAATCCCGGTTTTGCATTTTGCTGTTTGCAAGTCCATAATCCGCTAGAACGGCCGCCATCGTCACATCGTGGTCGCCGCGCCGGTGGGTTCTTCCCCCGTGTGAACTCGGTCTCACGGCTCCAGCCAAGCGGACGCTCCTCCCCGCTCGAGGAGTCGATGACAGGACAACCGGCCCCGTTTCTCGCTTAGCCAGTCGAGCGGGCGGAAGTCTGGCGTTCCGTTTTGCGAGCTCTCGGGCGCAGTAGGTACCGGCGTCAACATTGGCACTAGGTCGAGTGCCAGACGGCCCGAGAAGGAATCCGGGGTGATAACGTGTCGCTCTTGGCATGCAGTCAGCCAAGTTGTCGCACACACTCACACACACCCCACAGTGTGTGGTTGTTTGGCGTTGGAGAGATAAGATGCATATTGGGCTTTTTGTCTCGGGACCAGAAAGCGAACTCGAGGCGCCGCGGACGTCGCTGGCCTAAATGAGCCTCCTATGGCCCTCGGAGAAACCTGGGAGGCGGGATTGAGCCCGAAGGGCGGGATAAACAAAGGTTGCATTGACCCGTAATAGATGAGGAGGCCAGATAGAGAGGGTCGATGTTGAAATTCTGACAGCCAGCGTCGTATTCATTGACTGGCCCGGGTCGACAAGACCGCCGGATAAAAGGAGCGTCTTGGCAGCCATTGCAGCACCAGTGCTCACCTTTTCGGCAGAATGGCAACATCCTTCTCCTCTAGGATGCATCTCGTCTGGAAACGAGATTCGGCAGCCTGGATATCGGCGTCTGCATCTCTGAACGACAGGCCCTCAGTTCATGTCCCGCAATCCAACGGCATATCAGCCTGCCGCCTGTCTCTCCAATGACGCTCCCACGATGGTCGCTTACACAGTGTGTAACCATGGAATCGTCGGGTCTGCGATGAGAGGGTCCCTGCAGGGCGGGTCTGACACTTTTCTTCTTGTTGGCTCGCCAAAGGCAAATATCAGAAACCGCCCGAAATATTGGAGAGGAGCAGCCTTATATTTGTATATTATCGCGGCCGCGGTAGACCACATCTGCTAGCCCAGACGCACCTCGGATGTTCTGTCCCCAGTAAAACGAGGACGATAGGCGCCGCAGATAAACTCTGACGAGAGCAGCCCATCAGACACGGCAGAGGGAACTTTGACCACGTACCTTTGGCAAACACGGGAAGTCGTCTGTAGATCTGGGGCCCGACGTATCCGAGGACTCGGAAACAGAATGTGAGGGGCCTCCACAGCAGCCAGGCAGGCCAGCCGCGGTAGGTTGCAGCGAACGGTACCCGAGGTAAGACAGTGCTGCTTCTTGTTGCAGAAAGAGGTGATGTAAGCATTCCGTGTTGTATTACCAACCGTCGCGGCTATGCTCAGCTGGTGGCCAAGGAGCGGCCGGCAGTTGAGGTCCATGCTTTCCTGGGCGATGGACACTCTTCAGAACCTTTGGGGTTGTAGTTGGGAACCCTAGTCGACCTAGCTCCGCGTGTTTTTTTCCAAGATTGATGTTGTTGTCTTGGTACCAGAGTGCTGCGTCTTGTGATGTAGTCGCAAGCAGCGGATGTCAGAGCTGCCTTGTGATTCTAATACCAAGCTCGTCTCTCCTGTAGCATTCCTCAACGATAAGAGTCTACGGGCGGGATGGAGCCACGGGCTTACTGATCTTGGAGTTGCCCATGGAAAGTGTGTTTAAGTTGTACATATGAGAGAGCTTTCACGTGGTTTATACGACTTTCTAGAAATATGTTAATTAAATCCAGGTCTATTCACAACTTATGACGACCCATGAAAAGCGGCCTCGAATATCTTCGTCTCTCACTTTTGCTGTTTCCATCACCTTTATTATTATTCCCACCCATGTGCACTGTGCAGGGGAACAGCATGAGTCGTAAAGCTCCAAGTATGGATAGGTATTGAAGAGAACTAAAAAAAAACTCAAAAAAAAGGGGGGGTAGGGGAACAAAAAAGAAAACATGGGTGAAAAAAACATACAACACCAGGGATTCGCTGGTCGTCACCGACCCAACTACTAGTCTGGCGGTCGCGGGCTTATCTATGGGAGAGCGGACGGGATCCCGAGTTTTCCTGCGCCTATGGTCGTATGTATCTGTTGATAGTTCCAAACTGGACTATATGCGGCCCTGGCGAGGTACGGGTTATTGTTTCTGTAAGTCAATCTCTGAGAAATATACAGGGACAACAAAAACAGTCCGCCAGCCCAAACTCCAGTTGTACACTTGGTTATTCCCTTATCCAGGATATGGATATACATCTGCCGCTCCAAACCCGGCCTACCGCATCCACCCAAACCCACAATAACTCATTTGTCTGGACGCTCGAACCACCCACCGGGAATTACATCTACAGGACGGATACAGCCCACTGCAATTCCCGAAATCCAAAACCGTCAAAACATCCCGCCAAGAGTGCCGATGATCCGAACGAGCCCGCCAACCGAGTTTTGGCAGGCCAATCTAAAAACCCCACCGGCCACCGTACAACGTTGTTATTCCCGGACCCGGGAAGAGATGGCTGCCCTGGTGGGCTGATCTGATCTGATCTGGGAGTGGCCTGATCCGAGATTTCCGGCACGGTTGATGAGACGCTCGGGCGGGGCGGCAGGGAGCGACAAAAAGTTTATTTGAACGTCCAGGACGTATTCCGTACACGTCGTCCAAATTAAGTTTATGCCTTCGGTGAAGATGGTGTGTATGTGCCGCCGTCCCGCCGGCATGGGGTCCGCGAGCGACGAATGTTAGCTAAGATCAGCCATCCGGTCCAGCCCTACGAACAAGACATCTCCGCGGAGTCGAGGACGTTATAAAATCTCTAGATATCGCCAAACCACCTGCCTAATGTACCTACCTCCCCATAGACAACATGGAAAACATCACCATCTCGTCCCCACGCGGCGTGCGTTCTTCGACGCATCACAAGGCTTCCCAGCACTCTCACCCTCCGCATCCGCCCCCTCACCACCCTCCATAGCCAGCGCACTGAAGCCCGCCGGGCGGCCCCGCCTCGCCGCTCCAGGACACGGCAGGGGATCCGCAGGCGTTCCGCCCGAGATAGCCACCCCCTTGACCGTCATGGTGATGTAGTCGGCGAACTGGGCGCCGAAGAGGATATTCTGGCCGTTCTTGGTGTCGACGATATCGCTCACCGTCAGCTGGCGGCCCCTGTTGTTCTCGCCCGTGCCGACGACGCCGTCGGGGATCTGGACCTGGAGCCGCAGCCCGGCGTTCTTGGCGATGTTGCCGCGCTGCCAGCGGAAGGTGCCGTCGGGCACGTCGACCATGTTCTGGCCCGTGCCTTCGATGTCGAGTTGGAAGGTGGCCGTGTTGAAGGAATGAATGTAGATGGCTACGGGGTTGGCGATCGACACCGACGCGCCCTGCCGCGCGAGGTTGTTGACGAGGATTCCGATCTGAGAATGTCAGCTGGCGGCACTTCTTCGTGTTACGAGATCTGGAGAGTCATTGGACGGGGATACGTACAGTAGGATCCGAGTTCCGCTCTGGCTGACCATAGGCTGAGCAGTTGATCAGCTTGACCTTGTCGGTGATGATGTGTCCATTGGCGTCCTTGCGGATGACGGTGCCCTGGGCGGCGATGTCGATCTCGGCCCCGAGCGTGTTGTTGGGTTGGGCCAGATGGGCGATGGAGCCCGTGGTGGTTGAGTTGTTCCACTTGTTGGCTGGCACATAGACGCCGTCGGGGCCAAACCAGTCCGTGGGCTTCATCGAGGCCGCGAACAAGGGGTTGAGGCTCGTGTATAGCGAACTGACCGTGTCGGGCTGGTTCTCGGCCAGGAACTGCCAGTACTCTGGGCCCTCGCAGGTGTAAGTGACACTGATGATCCTCTTGTGCTGCGCAGGGTCCGAGGCGTCTCTCAGGATTGACCACTCAAGGTATTCGTCTTGCGCATTTCGATCCGCATCTGCAAAGATCCAGCGCGAAGGCGCGTTGGGGTGCTTCGTCTTGACCAGGTTGGGAAACCCGATCCAGGTGATGGCGACGGGCTTCTGGTCAGTCTCAAACGCGGTCACCGTGCCGTTGAAGAACTGTGTCAGGGGCGTGCGGTTGGTGTTATCGGGACCCGGAAGGGGGTTCCCATCAGAGTCCTTGGCCGCGATTTCCAAGTTCATCAAGCTGGATATCTGATCCGACCAACCCTGCCGCTGCTCCGGGGTGAGGCCGTCGTCGACGTCGGGAAAGCCCGGAGGGTCGAACTCCTTGAGCTTCTGGATGGAGACGCCAGACATATTGGATTCAGGGGACGGTTGAGACAGGTGCTTGATTCTTGTTCATGAGCTGTCGTTGATAATGACAGCGAAGACGCCAATGATCTTATCTCTGAGAACACCCCAGCGAAGACCGCCCTGTCTTATACTCCCGGCCGCTTGACCGCCACATAATAACCCGTCACAACCCGGCCGGTGCGATTTGGCGAAGGTGTCGGCAAGAGCGTCTCTGTGGAAGCCGATACTCTGCATAAAAAAATCCTAAATGGAGCGAGAGACGTGTTATCCCCTCTCTTGTGCGAGCTGAGGCTGGACCTTTGCTGACCTTGGCGAGGTTGTGGTTGCGTGATTGATATGCGGGTTAGAGTAGAGGAGACTGCGCCCCCCAAGCATTCAGACGACCAGAAGGGTTTGCGGCAGGAAACCGTGGCAGCCATGTCTCTGTTGTGCGCAGTCATCAAGAAAAAGGGGGCTTCCAATTGGGCTACCTGAGCTCATCCATTTGCACCCGCATATTTTACTCATATCAGCCGGCCATGGTACTCGGTGAGCAAGCCACTGTCCCGGGTTCGTGTATGGGACGATTGGTTTCCCGATCGGCCGGGGCTGCAACACCAGACGGTCTAGACTTGCTGCTGTGTGACACCTCAGCCCGCCTCCGTCCGCCACAGCCTTCCTGTGGTCCCGAAAACAATCCAGTTAGAACATAGACTGCAAATCTTGGTACACCAGCTAACTATCGACCTGTCTTGCGGCATAACTGATCACTGAAGAGAGCGGTAAAGATCTACTCGCAGGACTCACTGTTAACTTAGTTTTGTTTGCTTCTTTTCCCCGCTCTCTTACATGTAGTCAGACCATCACCAACTGCCGCAGCAACCCCGCCATAAAGCCACCCAACCATCTCCGAGGTCTAGTGACGCACGATCTCGGGGCTGAAAAGCATGCTATTTGACCGGCGCCTTGGCTCTGCAGTTGGTGTAACAGGACGTGATGGTGTGCGACGGATAACAGGTCGAGTCAAGTACACTGCAATGGAAAAGACATGGCCCTGAGCTTTGCCTGGCAGTTGATGCAAACTTGCTGTCGCGAGAATTTATCAGTCTCTTCTATCCATAGAAGTAGGGTACAAATTACAGCACCTCACGGCATATCTACCTGACAACCGAGGCAAACTGTGCTCCTAAGTCACGTCCGTTTGTTCCACCTGGGTGTTCTATTAGCCACCATGGCTACAAACCTGTTCTGGCGCGAGTTCACCCGCGACGGCACCCCCGATGTTGACCACTTGGCGGACGCAGAATTCTTATCTACCAACTTTGTCGACTTCTTTGGCAAATGGCTGCAAGATGGCCAGAATAGCACCACCGATACCATGGATGCTCTGATAAAAGTCTTTTTCGGTATGATCATGCGTTTTCACCAATTCTGCCCCTATTTCTAACAGCCGGAAACAGAAAACCCATCTCAATTTGCGACGCAAATCTTCATGGTGGCCGATGGGAGCTTTATCACAAAGGCGAATCGGCCGGCCGGCGACTGGTTCAACCCGCATGTCCGCTTTCTTGCCATTGTCACTCTGCCCAACAAGGGCGCCTTCAGCACTTCGACCAAGGAGTGGACTCTGTGCATCGTGGCCTCGAGTCGGCTTACGGATCCCCAGGCGTTCCTCCAGGTAGCGTCCTGGAACGGTAAGGCATTCCGCTTCTACCAGGTAAAGCCCACACGCTCCAGTTATCATGTCCAGGCCCCGCTGATGGCCACCATGCAGCGCGATCAAAACAGTCAGGGACAGCCGTTTTGGAACTTTTTCGGAGTCTCGACCGACGCTTTTGGCAAGAATGCGTATCTCGGCCCCTTTAATGGCCATGTCAACGGATCGTGTATCATGAAGGAGCTCCATGCGTAAGTTAGCCTCAGATCCGGAGATATCATATCTAAGTTGAAACCGTCTTGAAAAGGCCATGGATCCACTGGTTCAACCCGTCCTCGTCCGACGATTTCCTCGCTTGTCTCTCCGAGAAGAACAAGCAGGACTTTCTGGCTGCGCCGTACATCACCCAGCCCGGCCAGGGCCTCCTGTCGGCTCTGACCACGGGCCCTGACGTTCTCGAGCCGATGATCGAAAACGGGGTGAGCAACTGGTTCAGCCAGCGCGTCAAGGCCGACTTCTTCGACGCAAGCTCTAATCTCCTCCCGTCGCCCGCGCACATCCCGCGCTGGGTGGCAC
Organism: Echria macrotheca; assembly: GCA_030411725.1. Lineage (NCBI taxonomy): Eukaryota > Fungi > Ascomycota > Sordariomycetes > Sordariales > Schizotheciaceae > Echria > Echria macrotheca. The sequence continues at coordinate 337,705 of MU839849.1, read as the reverse complement.
ACCTGTTTTTAGCCACAACCATCAATATCTTTGCGGCTACCATGGACTCAAACGGGACGACTTTTCGGATCCCCGCCGACCATTTCTATGACAACGAGCTCCTTCAAACCGCCGGCCTCGGGCAACTCTTGGTTCGTGCCTCTCCCACCCGCTTAGGTTTGGTTGCCTATGTCAAAGCTTACCAGAATTGAATCCAGGATAAAGCACCAGATCTCGATGTTTCAATCAACACGGACGAGTACCAGACCGCGGTCGAGAAGCTGCGGCTCTCGATGCTGCAGGAAGTCGACGTGTTCACCGGCGAGCCCAAGCCCCTGAACTATCTTGAGCTCCCTCTCACTGCTCTCGGCGGCGACAAGCGGGACGGACAAGGCCAAAAGATGATAGGCTTCCGCGTGGTGGTCGAGAACAGTGAGGGCCAAGCCCCGTTCAACATCCTCCAGTCCTCGTTTGAGGATGCCCAGGGCGTCTCCAAGATGCAGATGCTCAAGAAGTTGGGGCCGAACCAATGGCTCGGCTTGTTCTCCCAGAATACGTTCAACGCCATCATGATGGTCGATTTTTGGAATCCCATCTACTCTGTGAGTGCCTAGTTCGGAGTGAATATGTTTCTTGTTGTGTTTTCCATTGCCCAAGCGGGGGAGTCACTGAGCCCCCTTTTCTGCCAAGACAAAGTTACCGCAATGAATGATGGCAGCTGACATGTAACTCAACACAGTGGAGGCGCGGAGTCCTGATGCAGCATGTACCTCAGCAGACCACCTGGACCGGCAGCGCTTACGACCTAGAGACTCGCTTCATCCAGAACGTCAGCGAGTCGTCCTACGTCAAGGCCGGTATCAAAGACAGCCCGGAATACCAATTCATCGAGCTACTCAAGCTTGATCTCGGCACCCACCAGAACAACGTCAACAACTACTTCGGTACCATCATGACCTATCTCAAAGCGCCCGACACCAGGGCCCAAGCCATCATCGACTACCTCTCCCTCGCCGAGTCACGCAGGCGGATCTATCGACCTCTCCCTCTCGACGAGTTCGGCTCCTCCATGCCGTACGCACTGGGCATCCCATTCGACAGTTCCCTCCTGGAGATGCGTCCGGACGGAAGAATCCAGCCGATGCCGGCGAGGGGTGTCGACTTTTTGCGCAAATGGACCAGCTCTCTTGCGAGTGCCGACCCCGAGGTTATCCCAGCAGGTACTGCCAAATCCAGCGGCCCAGTGGCAATTTCCGCGCTGCCTCGGCCGTCGCTGCTGGCGTTGCCTTGCCAAGGCGGTCTCGCCTCTACCAGCACCGAGAGCGTTCTTGCCGTCCGGGGGTGTCCGTATGCAAAGAAACGCGGACGGCGGTGAAGCGGGTGTGGGCTCTGGTTGTGAGACGTAATCATTGGTAAGGTATCGGGACAAAAAGATGTCGGGATGTATTCAACTTGGCCTCAACAAATGTACCTGGCGTTTCAAAATCATAATGACAGAGATAATCCACACGCATCCCTCCTCTATGTTTCACTCCCAGTCTTCACCGAACTCTGTTTCCAAAGCTCGTCATAAAATCCCGTGAAATACGCGTCCACAATCCCCTTGTCCTCAACCCAGCAGCCAAACTCCTCATTGTAATGCGGATAAGCGTTATCGCTCCCCACATAGACAACCTCCCGATCAACAGACACCGTCTTGGCATGCAGCTTCTGTCCCGCGTTACCACCCAGGACGCGCTTCACAAGGAACCGCTTGTCGACGATATCGTCGACGTCGGCCTCGGCCGTCTTCACCAGCAGGTAATCGCCCGACCTGTGTGCCATGAACCTGAAGGTGGCCTTAAGGCGTTTCTTCAGCTCGTCCAGCGTCGCGGGGTCACCGTATGCGCCGTCTTTGCACGAGAGTATGACGTAAATGGCGGCGCCTTGGGCGGCGGATTGTTCGGCAGCAGTTGGGGCCGGCAGTTTGGCGAGGCGGGACAGGGCCTTGGAGAAGGCGACGAGGAGGTCTATTTGCCGGTTGTCAGTTGGATGAATGGCATATAGGGGGATTAAACGTACCATACGGCCAAATATCCCCATTCCACGCTTGCTCATCGGTAAAACCCATGGACTTGTTCAGATTGTCAACGACACCCGTGTTCTGGGTCTTGTCCTCGTTGTTACCCTTCCACTTGTCAACCTCAAGGCGATCAACCAGTGACTGAGCCGTCATGTGGATACACTTTTGAGCGTTCTCGATGGCGTATAAGCGTGCGTATTTGCTCGCCCAGGCAGCAGCTGTTGTGCCGACAACCGGGGGTAGGGCATTTGTCCCCTCGAGAAGGTTCTCAGCGGCCTGTACCATCTCGGCTATGGCATTCCCGTGGTCTGCCGGGTCTCCGATCTTACGGACGGCCTCGTACCGGTGCCACGACACGTTGAGGGCCATATCACGGAAGGCGTCGAGGAGTTGGGAGGGATAGCGGTAGTCGTCGAGTTGCATGGAACCCACACGAGCCGTGGTTAAGACGCGGAATTGGCCGGCCGCGGCCGTGGGTTGGATGGCGGTCTGCTTGAAGAGCCCGGTTGGGATGTCGTCCTTGCTAGCAGCGACAAATTTTGCGTCCGCCATGGCTGCGGCAGGGTTCACTTTCCATGCCATGGAGCGCTTGTCCATGTCGGGATTCATCGTCTTGAGGTAGCTAGTAGTAACTGTCAGTTTCCGTTATTCTGGGGGCATGTGGGTTTTGTGTTTCTCTTACTCCCAGATGTCATCTGCAAACGCATGCACAGAAAGAGCTGCATCCCCTTTCATCTTAATGCCAAAGTCGAGGAGCACGTTGTCAGCCGTTTCACCCTGACGCACATAGTCGTTCCAATAGTTGAAACCACCCGTCATCATAGCCTTGCCGTTGACAGCCGCATATTTTGCGTGATTCCAACTCATGGCCGGCAGACTCTCCTTGCGATACGTCTCTTCGAATTGGGGATATTCTTGGATGAATTTTTGGATCAAGGGATAGAAATCAGGGGAGCCATTCTTGATCCTTTCGAGAAATAATGGCGCGGCGACCGCCCACACAAAACTAAAGACAGCCGAGGCGGCCTTTGTGGTCGTGTTCCAGGCGTTGGTGAACGCCTTGGTGAGCCACGCACCCCATGAATTGTCCGTTTCTGTTTCCTTTGGGGCAGCCGGCGGTGCTCCGGTGGCCAAAGCCGGATGCGGTAGCTTGACTGATTTGGGTTTCTTGGTTAAATTCCCATTCAACGGCTTCAAGAAGTAGTCCAGCCAATCCAAGGCACCGCCCGGCTTTCTCTCCTCTGCGAGACTGTACGCCCAACTGTCAGCCCCTGGATGAGACCGCTCGGAAGGCATGTATCAGACTTACATCAGTGATGGGTTGTAGTATCCAATCAGCAGTGTCACATCGGGATGCTCGAGGGCGTTCTTTCCACCGGGCCAAAAGATCTTCTTGAATTCAGCTAGGCGATCGTCATGAGGCTGACCGGTGTTGTCTAAAAACTTGTCGCGCAGCTGGTCCTGGAAATGAGATCCAACCAGGAACCGGATCACGACTTTGGCATTCTTGAGGGCATCGTTCTTCAGCGTTGCGGCGAGATACTCAGTCATGTGTGAGCGCCGCATGAATTCGTCTTGAGGCTCATCCAGGAGGGCAAGGTCGATAAGGAATATCTTGTTCTTCTCGATGGGAGTGCCTCCGGCTGGGAGGCTTGCCTCGAGGACCTCTTTGAACGATTCGGCGATGACGTTTCTGGGAGCGTCCGTTTCGTTTTCAGGAGGAGGGAGCCTGTTGTCCCATCGTTGAAAGGGGATGAGCATGAATGCATCGAAGGGGGATGGGGCGCTGCCAAGCAAAGTGTTGTTGGAAGTCAAGGAGAAGGCAGGGCCCTGCTTCCCCTCTGTAGGGTGCAGCTTTCGGAGTGCCTGCTCCAGTTCCTGGAGCTTGACCATGATGTCTGCTGAGGTTGCAACTGTGTGGGTTCAATGTGGTAGGGAGGGCAATGAGAACACCGAAGCCCTCAATTCTCGGCGGGACGCAAATGACCTCTTATAGACCATTCTGCGTACCTTATTCTTCATACCTTCCCGTCTCCATTATGAGATAGACAGTCTTCTGTCTGCCTGAACCATGTGCCGTGGACACTTGCGTTGAGAGATGTGAGATAAGAGCTGTGCTGAGAGGTGCTGTGATTGGACCTGAAGGGCAAGCCTGACCTGCACCTGAAGTTAAAGGTGTCGTGAAGGCCGATCTAGAACACCGGGGGCGCCAAGACCGGCCCCATAATTGGCCACGCCTGGGCGGTGATGCATGGCCATGCCGCTGCTGCTGCTGCATATCAATTATCAGTCTAGTCTAACTGCAAAGATGATTTTCAGCTCGCCACTGGCGAGGCTGAGAGGAGGGGAAGAGGGTGAGGGTTGTGTTGGCTTTACAATGGTGGGTTGGAACTGGGAATTTGTCGCGGGCGCAGAGCCCGGCCACCAGGGACTCCATTCCTTTGGCATTTTCGACAAGTCGGACTTTGACGAGCTGGTTTCTTTCATGTTGGGCTCGGAATCTGGCTCGGCCTGGCTACCGCCTGTTTCTCCGGAGATCGCCGTCAGCCACGACAGCATCTTGGGCTCCATCGGTTTTGCGAGGACAAGTCGCTGGCCTTCCTCCCCGAACTCAGTCTTCACTGTTCTTCCTCTTCTGCGACGGGTTTCATTTCCACCAGCCAGATTACTTATCCAGGTCATCGTCTCGGAGCAATTCTTTGAGGAAAGTGATATCCTTCCTCAATCCTGCACAGAATGCGCCTTCGGGGTCGGAGAACGTCTCCGAGTATTTGAGACTGAGCTCAGTAAGCTCCAATGCCCTGTGATAATCCCGAAATTGAAAGAGCAGACCGGCTGCAAGGTGAAAATACTCGCTGAACCTGGGTTCAAGCCGTTCACTGTGCACTAGCTGGAGCAGCTCCCCCGTCAGCTGTACAAGGTCCTCATACGTGATGGTTGGCTGCCGGATGGCCCGGTAGACATGGGCCAGTCTGTCTCGACGTCGGTCCGAAACCTCGAGAACTTCCGGGGCCGAAGAGCATAAGGTGCAGCTGCAGTTGAAGCCCCAGTTCTCCAGGGACCTGAGGCGGTGGCGTGTAGGGAGACCCATGGGAAGATCTACAAATGTTAGACGCGGAGCGAGACAAAACGGGTGAACGTACAGCTAATCGTGATTTCTTCTCCAGGCTGTATGTCTCGGGTCGCCACAGCCGTCATCGACATGTCTCGGGATTTGTACTGAGGGAAGGCACTGCAGAGATGAGTCAGTCTATAAATCTCTGTGGCACTGAGGGACGGCCTACTTTGGGTCACATCCATGGTTCAGCCTCTGAGCCGTATTTTTATTAGCAACGCTGTGAGAGAGAAACCAGTTCATGCGGGTACGTACAGCAATCTCGGGGTATAACCCTTTCATCTCCCTTCCTAATACGGTCAACCCAAAGGCGTTCGTCCTGATTATATCCTCGACAATGTGAACACCATGGCCTCTGCCAGTGGTAGCCAGGCTGAGAAATCGTTCCTGGTCTTCTAGCTGGAGCAAAGCCCGCTGGAACAGGCCCCGACTATCAACAGGTTGATTCCGTTGTTCCCTTGTGAAGAACTCGTCGTCTACGACCATGGCCGGAAAACTGACCATGATGGGATCAAACTGGGCGATATGTCGTGTCGCGATCACGCCCTTGCCCTTGCCAGCCATGGATACAGTTTTGTAGGGCAGATTCGCCTCTTGTTCGGATGTGAGTTGACCCCGTCTAGCGAGATGGTCTTCGTTGCGCCAGGCTGGGAGCGGGTTTCGAACAGCATCCGCGAGGCTAGCAGCTGCTTCGGGCGTCGCGATGATGCTGATACCAGCATTTTGGTTGAAGATAGAGGAACTGTAGATACAGAACTTCTCGATGATACCGCTGGACCGTGAATAAGTGCAGTACGGAGACTCGGTCCACGGGGAGTTGTCTGTTTCATGCCGATATAATAGATCGCTCGTGTCGTCTACTGGCGGGTAACATACTCGGCTTGTTTCGGTGAAGAGAGGAATCGAATCCAAGTTGCACAATGCCGTTGTTGCGTCTGTCGGACGAAGATATACCAGCACCATCAGCGTGCAAAGAACCGACATCATCAGTAGACCCATCTTGTCGCCCTGGCTGTTTTGGAGACACCGTGGTTAAAAGAGACGATTGCATTTTCCCTTGGACAACCAATCCCTACTCAAGACGAGTTCAAGAGTTGTTCAAACGACGAAATGGCAACACAGTGGTCCACCGGGGTTTGAAACACGTGGTCGGTGGCCGCCCAAATGCTGTCCGACCGACTAATCACTATAGCCGATACAAGTTTTGTCGGCAGTATGTTCTAGCCCCGCGACCAAACCCCATCGGTTCGGCATCCTAGAGACACTGTGACCGGTCTGGTGTAGATGTTCTCGGGTTGGTCTCGGACCGCAAACCATTGGAGGGAACCCCAATGAGGACAGTTACATCGGTAGGAACCCGTTGCCCGCAGACGGGATGCACGAATGCCACGAACTTCGATGCGGATCCCCTCAGATGGCCAATTGACCACGGCGGCGGCATTCGGTTGTTCCTGGCGAGGTTGGGCCCTCGTGTATCTGAGTAAGACTCCAAATGCAAGTTGAATAGTTTAAAATGAGTAGTGATCTTACGGAATACGCCCCACGCTGCTGCAGGACCAACAAACAGTTCGTTCTTCCTAGTGTTCTTTTGTTGGGCGGGGATACTAGGGATCGTCTAGCGTGCTTCGGCTCGAAGGGCAGCCGCCGATGGCGACCAATCAGGGCAACGGGAATAGCGTCGGAGAGTGGGCTTGCCGTTGCACCCAAGCAGAAGTTCCGAGCAGCAGTCAGTGGCAATCCTTCTCCTGGCTCTTCTTCAAGCGGAAAATGGAGTGGCGCGATCCCAAAGTTCCAAAAGTTCCAACACGCCCCCCCGCCAACGGGCGGCTTACCACTCGCCCTCCCACGCTACGCTGCCGCTCAGCGGGGTCCTGCTTCCAAGGAATCCATCGTGTTCGCGATGCGACGACGGCCACCACACTGGACCGCCATTCTGAAACCGATCGAGGGTCCGGAACATAAACCCCTCCCCACCTCGCTCGCGACTTTCCTCTCCATCTCATGAGTTTTCTCCGCCCATTTTTCATTCCGAGCGACGTCCACGGACATTGGGAGGCGCGAACCCCCACCTCGTCAATTAACAAGCATTCGGCGATCGATCCAGCACAGGCAGCGCGCATACCGGTATCGGCAGCTCGCGTTAGCGCCCGCCCCGGCGAATTTGTGGCTGCTTTTAGCGCGCCGCTCCGCTAGTATCGCCGCCGCCCGATCCCCGATTCCCGATCGACCGATCGCAATGCTCCAGGATGTCGGCCGGCCGGCCCTGCTCGGGCCCGCCGTGCTTTTGGTGGGATATCTGGTTTACCAATTCCTCTATGGCGGCCCCAAGCTGCCGAAATTGCCCATCATCGGGGCGCGCAAGGGCGACTGGTTTCCTCTGATACAGGCGCGGTGGCGCAACCTGATGGATTCCAAGTCGGGCGTGATCCAGGCCGAGACCGAGTTCAAGGACCAGGCGGTGCTGTTCCCCGTGGCTGGCACCGGCGACATCGTCATGCTCCCCCGGGCCGAGACGCAGTTCGTCACGGACCAGCCCGAAACGGTGCTGGACATGCACGCGGCCGTGGTCGAGTCGATGCAGTTCATGTACACGTCGGCCAACCCCGAGCTCATCTCCAACCCGATCCACCACAAGCTGATCACGACAACCCTCACAAACCAGATCGGCAACCTGGTGCCCGAAGTGGCTGACGAGACGGCGTACTGCCTCGACCGCGACTTCGGAAGCCCAGAGGATTGGACCGACGTGTGCATCTACAAGTCCATGCTGCTGACCATCGCCGGCGTCACCAACCGCGTCTTCGTCGGCAAGCCCAAATGCCGCGACATGCACATGCTGAACCAGACGCTCGAATATGCCCACTGGCTGCCCATCATCGGCCAGCTCCTGCGCAACACGTGGAAGCCGCTGCGGCCCGTCTTCGCCTGGTTCCTGACCATCCCCATCCACCGCATCACGCGTGCCTTCCACCGAAGTCTACTCCCCGAAATCAAGCCGCGCCTAGTCGCCTACGACGCCCGCCGCGAGGACCCCGAGGCCAAGTCGCAGCTTGGACCCGAGCCCAACGACTTTCTGCAGTGGTGCATCCAGCAGGCCAAGGAGATGGGCGACCCGTACCTGTGGGACTCACGCACGCTCGCGAACCGCATCCTGCTGGTCAACTTCGCCGCGCTGCACACGTCGTCCATGGCCATCACGGCCGTCATCCTCGAGCTAATGGCGTCCAAGCAGGCATATATCGACGAGCTGCGTGCCGAGATCGAGGGCGTGCTGGCCGAGTACGGTGGTGAGTGGAACAAGCGCGGGCTGGCGCGCATGGAGAAGCTCGACAGCGCGCTGCGCGAGTCGGCCCGCCTCAACTCGTTCGTCACGGTCGGCCTGACGCGCCAGGTCGTGCCGCGCGACGGGATTACCACGCCCGTGTCGAACCTGCACCTCCCGCAGGGCGCCACCGTCGCGGTGCCGAGCTACACGGTGCTGCGCGATGCGGAGCTATATCCGGATCCGTACGAGTTCAAGCCGTTCCGCTTCTCGGCCCAGCGTGACGACGACAGCGTCGACTATGTCAAGCGCGCGAACAAGGCTTGGGTTGCGACGAGCAAGGAATATCTTGCGTTTGGCCATGGGCGCACGGCGTGTCCAGGCCGCTTCTTTGCGGCGAACGAGCTGAAGCTGATCCTGGCGTATTTTATCCTCAACTATGATATCGAAGTGACGGGCCCGGGGAGTCGGCCGAGGAATAAGTGGTACGGGCTGATCAGGATACCGCCGATGGAGGCCAAGATTCGGATTCGGAGGAGGGTCAAGGCGTAGATGCTTGATCTATGGAATGATGAAATGTGGTCGATATGCGATGATGGTACATATATGTTCATATGATGTACAGATCTGTTCTAAATCTTGCTCGGGTGCGTTGGTAGTTATGCACCTAGATGATGAAAATAAACAAAGATGTCCAATATACACGAGACCCATTGTAAGCTTGAAAGTCAGAAAAGGAGCCAGGATGTTCCGGATATGCCGAGCGGTTATTGCGACCACCACCTACGAGGAGCCGGCATTGCAACGGCAGGCACGATTAGTAACGATCGGGATAATAAATATTGTCCAGAAAGCCCCGTTCTCTATCTTGCAGTATCCAGCTTCTTGGGATAGAACCGGTTCAACCACTATTGGCCTCGTATCAGAGAGGCTGGAGATGTCGAAGAAAAATCATGTACACTAGCTCAAAGCTATCTACCCCCTACGAAGTGAATTATCAGCACCAGCTACAAATAGCACCGCTATCCTGGCACGCTGGTAAGCAACCAATCGCCTCCTCAATAGTGAACCCATCAAGCCATCATCACCCAAACACACTCACAGTAACTGCGGAATCCTCCTCACAACAGGCGGCGTCCTTCCCGCGCTCCCAGAAAACGTGCCATTGACAAACCTCTTCGGCCCAGCAGACGCCGGAGCCGTCTCGTTGCGCACATGCAGACCATGTACTCCAGCGACAGTGCCATTCAGAACCGAGAGATCTCTAGGCAAGACCGCACCGTGAGCCCGCGCCGTGACGACGTTGAGCGTGGTATTGGTCACGCCGCGCGCAGCGAGTGTCGCGTTGACGTGAGCGGTAGCGTTCAGCATCGGGAACGGAGCACGACGGACGACGTCGGGTGAAGCATGTTCCGTAGAGGTAGAGTTGATCGTCTGCGTGGCGTTGACGATCTCGCTGCGTGCCTGGATATGCGTGCCGGTGGTGTTGACCACGGGACCGGCTGAGAAAGTGCCGTTGATGTACCGCGGCGCGAACACGCGGGACCGAACGACGCGGCGTTGGGGGGTTGATACTGCCAGGGTCTGGTTGCACCGGGCGACAATGGGTTCTGCGGCCTGCGGAACAGGATGGGCCGGCTTCAGCGCCGCGGCGGTGCAGCTGGCCGGCTTGGCCGCGCCGGCTTGTTCGTGGCAGCGAGGGAGGCCTGAAAGTTGTTAGTTTCGACTCTCAGGACGGGAACGTGGATACATACCAAGGACCGCGTAGGGCTGGCAGGAGTAGCGGCAGCCGGCCACAGCGGCGCTGTGGGCACGCACAAACGTGCCGTCATACAGCTTGAGCCAAGGACTGTTTATGTCTGGTTAGCATCCGCACGTCATGTTTACCGGGTTGACAACAAGACTTACTCATCATCCGTGCTGCAGTCAGCGCGGCAGGCCGCGTGGAGGATCGAACCGGCCGCAATCGTGTCATAGGCCTGGCAGGAATCGGCCTCGCAAAGCCGCTTGGTGAGAGTCGGCGCCACGACGGTGCAGCTGAGCAAGCCCAGAGCCTGTCCCGAAAGTAGCACAAGCGGCAGACCCGTGATCGTCTTCATCTTGCAGCTGTTCCGAAGAATCGCAGGGCCGATCCGTGTTGATCTCGTCCCGAAGGAGGAGTGGCTGACCCGGTATTAGTCGAGAGATGCCGCTGGACGACGGTCAGGTATCCCAGTCGACGGTTATGCTTTCCCGTAAGCCAGTTTCAGATTTCGACAGCGATCCGGGTTTCCATTCGCTCTCCTTCCCGTCTGTCCTATTTGTACTCTCACCTCCAAGCCTTGGATCTCTCATTCTCCCCGATCCACGACTATCGTGTTGGCCCATTCCGGACTGATAACGGTGAGTGACACTCTAGCAGAGCCGCGCCTAGTTATTGGGGCCCCGCAATATGCAGCTCACACCAAGGTCTGCGTGCAGATAAAAGATTAACGACAGGGCGACCGGTTGGTGGACCGTGTTGTAGGTGCGGGTAAAAACGCAAGCCTAAATTGACCACTAGGGCGGGATGTTCAGGAACCAGCCTTGGTATAGCCCGGTGCGCCCATGTTTCCTTGAAATCTCCGATATATACCAGTCTTCGTCGTCGATAACCTCCGGCAAGATCGGCAACATCTGACCACGATAGCTTCGCAACCCCTGGGAACGCCAAGCTTGATAAATACCGGCTCAGCATCATGATGCGCTGAACCCGGCCGGCACATACAAATTCCGATTGATTTTATCGACCTTTTAATCAAGCCGACAAGCGCCGGTCGATGACGAGCTGCGGGTTCGCCCACGATTCGAGCGGATTTCCATATTCTTTCCTCCGCGACGATGCCAAGCCGAAGGACTCTTGTCACTGATTGTCCGTGGATATTACAACGAGGTGTCGACCAGATATGAGTCCTCCGGGCTTGCTTGAAAGGGAATCCAGAATCATCCAAACCTCCGAGCCAACCGTTGTGCCGTCACACCTACTCCGAGAATATGTGCTGGCGGCACCGCTGCGCTCCGGCAGTTCATCCTGTCACTGGACTCGTAGGATGGAAAACGAACCATCGGGGGCTTCGGAATATGAGTACACCCGGCACCCAGGTAAATGTCCGTTATGTCAATGAACGTGTGATACTAGACTGTGGAGCCTGGGGTCAGATCCCATGCCCGGCCTGTTTTTCCGTTCCGGCGTTCCATGCCTTGTCTCCTAAAAGATTTGATTCCAGTTTCATTCGCCGGCCCAGCACGAAGCTGCGTAGATGTAATTCAGCTTTGTGTATTGACACTCTAGGAGTCGGCTCGGATAGACTTACGGATAAAACAGACTTAAGTTGTGGAAACTGACACGAAGCTGAGATCCGCTCCGTCGTCAGCACCAGAATCGAGGAGCAGAGACCTCTGGACGTATGGGCCTGCAGACCACCAGACCGAAAACTTGGCATCGCACATCGAGTCCAGACCATAGCTTCGCAGCATCTCGTCGGTAGTGGTGGCTCACTCGATGCTCATGCCGATTTGTAAGAGGCGCGAAAGCATGCCATCGCGCACGGGACGAGCCGTGGTCGTGAATGACGACAGAGTCGGTCCATGTAACCCAATGTGCTGACAACATCGATGGTTGTGATTGTAAACCAGCGCGCTGCGGGGATGGTAGACCAATGGTTACAATCGGCGGTAGGCGAGGCGGCCAACAAGTAAGCTTTGCAACCTCAATACTTATGCACGCCGGGTCGCCTCGCGACCAGAATGCTTCCCAACTGCATGAAAGGGACGTCAAGCGAGAACCTTGTCCGCCGCAGTGTAAACCTCAACCTAGTCTATACACAACCCTGTTAGTCAGAGTCTACCAACACGGTTCAAAATCCAACACCGCCCCGTCTGTGCTCGCATGAGTTGGGAAGAAATGTAACAGCGGGAGTTTGTCCTACCCCAGATCAGGGCAGAAGGGACCCGTTGGGGTCAGCTTGCAATTTTACCTCGACCGGGGCAGGCAAGTATGCAGGTATAAAAGAATCAAAGCTCACCATGTCGACGATAATGCGCAGGTTTTTTTCGGTATACGTTGGAAAAAACACGGTCGCCATGAAGTTTACGCTCTTCTCCGCCCTCACATCCATCCTGGCAGTCGCCGGCCTCGCTCAGGCTGGTGGACCGAAACCTCCCAAGCCTCCAAGTCTTACCTACTTATACACGGTCAACATTACCGGTGCAGATGCGATCCCGGTTGGACAGGGCCCGCGGGGATTCCGCATTGTCTTCCCGATCTTGAGCGGTAGCTTTGCCGGTCCGAGGCTCAAGGGTAACTGGCGTCCTCTGCGTGGCACAAAAAGGTAACCGCTAACAATGGACAATAGGGACGGTCCTTCCGGTCGGCGCCGATTGGGCCCTTATCGATGCAAACAATCCCAATGGCACCTTCACCGTCGATGTGAGGCAGACCTTCAAGACGGATGACGGCGCCGTGATCCAGGTTTTCGAGACGGGAAGCACGCAGCCGGACGGGAGTGCTCACGTCCGCCTGACCTATGAGACGGGCGACCCCAAGTATTACTGGATGAACTCGATTGTTGCCGTCGGCGTCTTGCACGGGTTAAGCCCAACCACCCTGACCATCGACACGTGGCAGCTGACCACTCCGTGAACGACGGGTGGATGGTGATGGGAGAACATCTGGGTGACTGTCGTGTTCTCGTACTTGTGCAATATGCCGCATTGTATCTACAATAATATCAGTTTCTGTTGCACGGAAGAAGCCAGCACCCACATTGCACATATTTGTTGTTGGTGTTGCGGACGGCAGATTGTGACCATCGGAGGCGGGGGGGTTCTTGGCGACCGGAACCGCATCGGGTGTCCGGACTTGGCAAAGCCTGAACTGCCGGATCCTGTCGGACTTCAGCTCGACGCAAGGCACACTGGAAGGTTAATGATGCTCTGAATTTTGTCGCAGGAGATCTACCGTATCTATATCGCTCCTCGTCGGACTGGCGGAGTTCGCGAGGCTTCGGGTGCGGATTGCCGGGACCCGGAGCAGACCCGAGTACCGACATCTGACGCTCGCCACGGAGCGAGCGGAGGCTAAGGGGCGCCACGCCCAAGAGCCATGAGAGGCTGCAAAAGAAGAAAACGGCTGGGTATGTCAATGAAGATTGAGAAGGGCAATGAGACTTTGGTCCTGCTTTCCGTCTCCTGTGAAGTCGTGATGATCAGGGCTGCGTGTCTCGGACCGAGGTCAACGGCCGGCAGCAAACGGACCCGGCCCCTCACGTCCGCGAAAACATGCCGGCACGAAAAAGACGCGGCACTCGGGAGATGACTGCCGCCGTCATCAGGTAATTGCGGCCCAGGGCTCTTGGCAGAAACTTCCAGGCTCCCCAGAAAGCGTGCCTTTACTTAGAAATGGGCTCGAAACACTTCACACTGCTCAGGGCCAGACCGGAAGTGGGGCGTGTCTTTGACGTCGATTGCTCTTCCCACCAGCGGCGTGGGGCATTTGCACAGTGTAGATAGCGGGTCGTTCCGATCGCGGGTGGTTACGTAGTTTCTGTTGGGCAAGACAGACCAGTCCCGTCCGAAAGCCAAGCGTTGATCGGGCAAGCTCCGGGCAAGCCACCACTCCGTACCAGCTCCTCAAATCCCGCATGCACGCGACTGCAAACTTTTCCCTCGAAAGAAACTTCGCACCTGGATCCCTTTCCCGCAGAATTTGTCTTGTCGACAACATCAGTTCTCCTGTACGGAATATTTGTTAGCTGATAGTCCTGCAACCCCGCCATTACCTCTCTCGTCCCACTCTTCCGAGCTACCCCGCCTCGATCAGAAGAAGCATCACCATCCGCGAAAATGGGCATTCTCGATGTATGTGGCTGAATTGACGCCTCCTGATGTCCGGGAAACCTCTTTGCATGTGCAATTCAGCTAACGGTTTGTTTACAGGACCTCAAGCTCCCCGTCGGCGTCCTCTACGGCAAGTAACCCCGCGCCCAACGAGTCCCGCCCAGACACACAACCCCGCGTCGCCCGTGATCTTCGACGCGGCGAACCCCGCGATCCGCGATTGTGATTCGATCGATGGGGCTGACAAGAATACAGGCGATGACGTTCTGAAGCTGTTCCAGTACGCCCGGGAGAAGGAGTTTGCCATCCCGGCTTGCAATGTGACGTCCTCGAGCACCGCCGTTGCTGCCCTTGAGGCGGCCCGCGACGCCAAGGCCCCCATCATGTAGGTTTGACTCACGCCATCACAACTTTCTAGATGCGAGAGATTAGGTGCTGACATGTTCCCAACAGCCTCCAGACTTCGCAGGGAGGTGCTGCCTGTAAGTGCCCCGACCGCCCCAGGCCGAGATGACGCCACTAACAAGTCAGACTTTGCTGGAAAGGGCATCAAGAACAGCGCCGAGAAGCAGGAAGCCTCCGTGGCCGGTGCCATCGCCGCTGCGCACTACATCCGCTCGGTTGCTCCCATCTATGGCGTTCCCGTCGTCCTCCACACCGACCACTGCGCCAAGAAGCTGCTCCCATGGCTCGATGGCATGCTCGACGCGGATGAGGCTTTCTTCAAGCAGAACGGCATTCCCCTTTTCAGCTCGCACATGATTGACTTGGTATGTCTCCTCATCTTTGTATGGTCCATAGATAACTAACATCCGCAGTCTGGTATGTTGCTACAGCAAACCATTTCCGGCCGAGTCGAGCATCCATGCTAACGACCGTCATAGAGGAGCCCGTTGACGAGAACATTGAGACATGCGTAAAATACCTCAAGCGCATGGCGCCCATGAAGCAGTGGCTGGAGATGGAGATCGGCATCACTGTGGGTGTCTCGAAGAAGAAAATTGACATAGCGCTGACCCACGACAGGGTGGCGAGGAGGACGGTGTTGACAACACTGGCGTTGACAATGCTTCTCTGTATACTCAGTAAGTCCCATGCGTGGTGCTGACATTGCACTATACTAACGTGTGACAGGCCCGAGGACATCTGGAAGATGTGAGTTGGACGGAAGAGATGCCGGCATCTAGCTAACAAGGACAGTGAGCAAGCTTTCCGCCCGATTTCTCCCTACTTCTCGATCGCCGCCGGCTTTGGGTATGTCATTGTCTGCCGTGTTCAGTCAAGTCACTAACAGGTCTAGCAACGTCCACGGTGTCTACGCTCCCGGCAATGTCCGCCTTCACCCCGAGCTCCTTGGCAAGCACCAGGCCTACGTCTCGGAGAAGCTCGGTGGCAAGGACAAGAAGCCCGGTAGGTAAAGCACGGTATAGCGTGGTGGTCATTAGCTAATGCAACCAGTTTTCTTCGTCTTCCACGGCGGCTCCGGCTCCACCAAGCAGGAGTATCAGGATGCCATCAGCGTATGTCTTCGTTGTCGGTTGTTCAGTTCGAGGCTGACAGTTTGTAGCATGGTGTTGTGAAGGTCAACGTCGACACGGATCTCCAGTGGGCCTACCTCACGGGTATCCGTGACTACATCACCAAGAACATTGACTACCTCAAGACCCAAGTTGTATGTAGCCGTGAGGATTTTGGGTAGATTTGTACTGACTCCAGCAGGGCAACCCCGAGGGGCCCAACAAGCCCAACAAGAAGAAGTACGACCCTCGTGTAAGTGTCCTCGTCTGTCGCTGTGATCTCGTGTCGGTGCTAACTATGACCAGGTCTGGGTCCGTGAGGGTGAGAAGACCATGGCTGCTCGTGTCAAGGAGGCTCTTGTGGACTTCAACGCCGCTGGTACCTTGTAAATGTGTGGTTCTGCGACGGTAGATGGGTGGATACGATGACGTTGGTCTTTGATGTGGAGAACCATAGGCAATAAATTGTTTGCTTGCCCGTCTGGAGACTTAATCCCTAATTCTTGCCTGATGTGACAAGCCGTTTGCTCATGGAGCCATATGGAGCCATGGAGATTCCAGCCTCTCAATTTCTCAATTCGGGTGATGACGTGAAGTTTCAGGCGAGGTCTGGCCTTGGTAGGGACTTTGCAGTACTGATAAGAGAAGACGCAGATGGATCCAAAGCGTGCCTGGACTGACATCTTTGAGAACAATGATGTCAGCACGTCCAGCCGGCCTTGAAATTGTAAAGGTATGTCACCTCATCTCCGACGCACCCTTCACTTTATGACATATTTACTTCTTATTAGCATTATATATGCCCAGTACAAGTCTATCATGGCTCCCCCTTGCAAACCTTGTCCCAATTCGTCTTGATACCCGCCCAATACCTGTCCGGATGCGCTCGCATATGTCCGACATGCGGCGTCCCCTCAAACACATGCGCATCCACACCATAGCCGACCTCGACGGCCCGCGCCGCGTGCTTCTCAATGTCCTCCCAGTGGATGATGTCGTCCTCGCGGCTGTAGAGATACAGCCTGCGCGTGCCGAGGCCGGCCAGGGCCGGGTTGTTCACGGCGTCGACGCTAAAGTCGGCCGCGCTCACGCGCCCGACTAGCCAGCTTGTCAGGTGCATGGCGCCGAGGAAGGAGGCGGCCACGGCTTGGGTCAGCACGAAGGGGACGAAGGCCGGGAGGGCTTTCGAGGCGCCGATGGCCATGGCCCGCGACCAGCGCGTTATGTTGGGGAAGAAGTCTGTGCTGCCGGGGGTCGAGTCGAGGACGACGAGGTCGTGTGGCAGCGGGAGGGCGTGGCGCGCGTGGTAGGCGTTGAGGGTTGCGGCGTAGTTTATGCCGCCTGTGTTGGACATTACGTGGGCGAGGATCCGGGGGGTGGGTTTTTCGGGGGACGGAGAGGGGGGCGGGAGGAGGTCGATTACGGGGGACATTTGGGAGGTGCGCGTGGGGAGGTCGGAGAGGAGGGCGCGCAGGATGGGGCTGAAGATGAGGATTATTCGGGACGAGGGGAAGAGGGTTTGGTAGCCGGCTATGTATTTGGAGACGTGCTTGGGTTGGGCGTCGCCCCAGCCGAAGAGGAGGATGGTTTCGGGGTCGGAGGGGGATGGTGGTGTGGTGGGGGATTCGCGGATGTAGATTTGGTCTGTTATGGGGGTGAAGCCCTCGAGGGCGCATTTGCTGTCGGCGGCCATGTCGTCGGACGAGATGGGGATAACGAGGGACGGGTAGTTGGTGATGGTTGTCAGTGGTTGACACAAGTTAGTTTTTCCTCTCTCTCATTTTTTATTTTTTTTATTTGAGAGCCGTCAACCGTTATAACACGGGGCACCCCTGCGGCGGGATATCGTCCATGAAACACCGAACCCACCGGCAGGGCTGTCACAGTTCCCAACAGTCCGGATCGTTGGGGCGGACGAGGACAGGATGGGAGTCCATATCACGGAGCGACGTCTCGTTTGGGCGTCTGTCAGGGGTAAGGAAGTTGGGGGTCAACATGTTGACAGCGGCAGAGACGACGAGTTTGATAGCGCTACGGTTTGCATGTGAACGAATGCCCAGATTACGGGATGCTACCGATCAAGCTGTCAGTCAGTGTTGATGACAAGCTGTGGACAGGGGTAGTCTAGGGGATGCTGGCGGGGTGGTGGTGTGCCGAGGTAAGTGGGGGTGCCGAACCGGCCGGGTCGCCGCTGCGGGATTCCATCTCTCCGACCCCGCTGACCCCGGCCATCTCGAGCTGACCGCCGTCAATTGCGGAGGTGTTCTTGAAAAGGGCGGGTGATCACCAGAAACCTGTTATGATAGCACTAGATAGGTAAGGAAAGAAGGCAACTCCACTGCAAAATAACCCTTCGTGGTTGGTAATCGCCTCACCTCAGCATTCCCGGCCAATTACCCAGGTACTCTCCTCCTCTTGGCCTCCTCAATCTCACTACAGATGACGATCCAAGACTTGGGGCGGCAAACCACTACGCTTTCGTCGCTCGGACCGAGCCAGACACGCCCTCGCATTTAACTCTTCGACATGTCCCGGTAACATTTGCGCGGCCGTGGGTTCAAAATCATCATCAACCCTCAAACACCCCGCATTCTGCATCTCGCTCACCACCATCTCTCGCCTTTAGCAAGTCCCACAGCAATGGCGAAAACAAAACTCATCCCCTTCTCCGAGGCGACACAGGTCACGCCTCTCGGTGATGGCTTCTACCGCGTCAATCTCAGCCCGACCTTCCGCATCGGCTCCGTCCCGAATGGCGGCTACGTCGCCGCCTGCATGGTCCGCGCCGCGAGCACGCACATGTCCCCCAAGAACCAACCGCACGCCATGACGGCGCACTTTGCCTTTCTCGCCCGCACCGAGCCGGGACCGGCCATTATTGCCGTGGAAATCGTCAAGCCGGGCCGGACCCTCTCGACCGTGCACGTCACGCTGTACCAGGGCGGCGGCGCTCTTTTGGACTCCAGTCCATGGATCACGGGGGACAGCAGGAAGGCAATCGCGGGCTACTTCACCATGGCCGATGTCACGCGCGAGCAAGGGCTGAGTATCTCGTCGGCACACGTTCCGATCGTGTCGCCTCCGCCTCCACGGCCGGATTTTGCGGCGCTCATCAGGGAGGGAGGCGACGAGCACTGGACGGCGTGGGTGCCGCCGCCCCGGCTGGTGCGCATCGACGTGTTGGCCAACACGCGCGTCTTTGGGCCGAGGGTGCCGACGTTGCCGCCGAATATGGCCGATGTGTGGATGTGTCTCAGCAGTGGAGAGAAGTTCGACACGGCGGCGCTGGCGTTTGTCGTTGACAGTATGCCGATTACCATCGAGTCGTACCGGACTGCGCCAAAGACCGAGTTTCCGCCTGATGGCGTGTTTTGGTATCCCACCGTCGTGATGAATATGGATCTGAAGAAGGCCTTGCCGGCCGAGGGGGAGGAGTGGTTACGACTGAGGCTGCAGACGAAGCAGATACGGAATGGCCGGCTGGATCTGGAGGTGTTGGTGTATGATGCTCAGGGGGATCTGGTGATGCTGGCGAACCACGTCAACCTGATCCTGGGATTTGAGAGGAACACGCCAAAGAAGAATCACTTGTAGATGCATGCAGAATGATCGTCCATAGGAGACGGACGAAAATGGCCGCTGGACAGGACCAACAAGTCATGCTGGGTTCAAGTGAAGCCCAAGAGCAACAACAGACAACGTCCATAGAATAGACAGAAGTAAATGACAAGTCGAAAACGGCCAGCCGGGTAGATTCGGCTGAGCATGTAGCCCTGCCCAAAGTCAACTTGTTTTCCCCCGAGAGGGGGATCTGAGTTGTGATCTCGCTCACATGCGGTGTCTCGTACCGAAACTAGGACAACTGTTGACCTGCTAGCTCGACGACCAGAGAAAACCGCTGAGTCATGAAACCATTTCGACAAACAGTGACCCGCTGCCACAGCACTCGCTGCAAGCCCCTGAGCCCAACGCAGGAACCGACCAACCTCTCCCATCCCAAATCGGAGGCGACCAATCAGACGCTGCCGCGCCATCAGCTGCGAACCTCCACACAAAGAGCGGTCTCGTTGTCCTAAGCGGGGCGACGTCTCTGCTCAGCTGGGCGTCCGAAGCGGATTGGGGCGACCCGTCTCCAGCACCGCTCACGCCCAGCGCTGGGCCGACCACGTCAGCTGCTGGGGTCGCGACGGCCTTGGGATCGGGCTGGGGCGAGGTCGGGCTCCAAAGTAGAGTTGGCACGTCCATAGTCCACTCGGTGCGCGCCAGGCCATTTTTTGTAGCCACGATTGGCTGGCGATGCCTCAAGCTTCGTTGCTGCCATACTGACGGCCATGTCGCCTTACTTGGGCATGAAGTGTTTCGTCCACTGCTTTTTTGTCCATGGTCTAGGATAAATATGACCGTCTTTTTCTGGTTCAAGTTTCCCATTCTCTTCTCTCCAGACTCAGACGCAACCACAGCTTTGAAGGCAGAAGCACCCCTTGAAACACAACAACACATACACACACAGCAGCTTCACCCCAAAAAACCATCAAAATGCTTGACGCCCAGGAAATGGTATGTGTCCACCTCCAACTCTCCGCAACCACCGAGACTAACCAGGGCACAGCGCAGACGGTGGTCGGACAAGACCAACGCTGTCTTCGGCCGCAGCGACTACCACGAGTCGTACAGCTACGGTCCATTGAACCAGGAGCTCGAGCTCGACTTCCAGAACTGCCGCAGCATCGTCTTCATGGACGGCGAGGGTCGGCGCGGCGGCGAGGACCTGCTGCTGATGGCCCGCGGCTCGGGCCACGTCACGCTGCCCAAGGGCGTGCAGGTACGCGTCGAGGCGGGCAGCGTCAAGATCACCGGCAACCGCTACGGCCGTTCCGAGGCCGACCGCGACTCGGGCATCGACACGGGTTCGTCGGTCGTCAGCGCGTCCTACGGCGGACGCGCCCCGCCGCCGACCCGCGCGACCTCCTATGCCGGCTCCTCGGCCAGCTCGGCGTATAGGAGCGCCGTCGGCCAGTCGCACGCCGGCTCCAACAGCACCTTCCGCCCCAGCCCGCCGCGGGATATCGCCGCCTTCTCGCGCGCCGGCAGCCACGTCGGCACGCTCGCCAATGCCCGCCGCGTGCCGCTGCCGCCTAGCAGCGCCGGTGTCGACGACTGGGAGGTCGTCGAGGAGCTTGATGGGGACTGGGACATGGACAACCGCAGCGTCGCGCCCAGCGAGAGCGTCAGCTCGGTTGGCGAGCGCAACCGCCGCAACCAGTATAGCGACTCCTACTACTGATTCCCGACTGTGCGCAAACAGACAGGTCGAGTGAGTTCGTCATGAGCTACGGGGTCCGACAGGGCTGAGCCGATATAGCACATCTTGACGACTTCTCGTTCTGTCTGTTTCGTAGTAGAGCGGGTCCGTCGGTAGGATTCGGGCATCGAATGGTTGGTATTGCATTGCATTTTGGACGGCAACAGGATTGGGATAGGACAGGACTGGGACTGGACACGGGATCATCATCTTAGGTTTGCATTGGGATCTGGGAATATATGCATTGGGTTAGGTTAGCTATGCATCATCGGCGGCGCCGACAGTGCCAAGAGCAAGTCGTTGGTAGCCTCAGAAATGACATATTTGTGTCTCCAAGCCGAAGGGCGCGATGACTCTTGTGTGAATCGGTCCTTGTCTTCCGTTGAAAAAGCCGAGTGTTTTTCGAGGGTGTGACGGGTCTCGTGGTGATTGGGCAGCAGCAATCGTGGCTCAGCGAGGAATTTTGCAGTGTGCAGGAGCAAGCGGAGACTTGCTGAGACGGTGTTGTGTCGAAAGACAGCCCGATCTGGTCTCTGGACCAATCAGCATGCAGAGCACCACTCCATGGTCGCTTAACACAAGCGCGCCGGCCCAACTTTCGATCGATCGCCCTGCTTGGCACCGCCATTTCGCGGGGCAGCGCGGGACTGCGCGGCCCGGCTTTCTGTTTCGTGACCTTCAATCCCTCCGCCGACCCTCCCGGACAGTTATCAAGCGTAAGACGTTTCTGCATCTGGCCGTCGCATCCCATCGTAGGCGCCGGTCGGCCTGTCTTTGAAGCGTATTGAAGACATCTCTGAAGCGTATTGAACATGTATAAAGAACGAGACATCGCCATGGCTTCTGGACTTTTTTTTACGGCCGGACAGCATCTTCAGCTTCATCTTCATCTTCGTCTTCATCCACCACCACACCCTTGATCAGACAGCACTTGGCATATCGCGCCACGACACCAACACTCCAAACACTTGATACTTAGCAACCACATCAAAGTCAACCCTCACAATGTCCACCGGAAAGGCCATCCTCTTCCTCGGCGCTACGGGCGGGTGCGCCTTCTCGACCCTGCACCGCTCCATCGCCGCCGGCCACGCCTGCATCGCCGTGTGTCGCACACCCTCCAAGCTCACAGCCCAGCTCTCAGCTGAGCAGCAAGCACACGTTACCATCATCGAGGGCAACGCGCACGACGCCGCCGTCCTCCGCACCGGCCTCATCCACCCCTCCAAACCCAAGACGCTCGTCGACCACGTCGTCTCGGCCCTCGGCAACCCCATCACCATGGAGGGCCTGCTCAAGCCCGACGGCGACGTCTGCCGCCACGGCATGGAGGTCTTGTTGCAGAGCATCACGGCCCTGCGGACCGAGGGCTACGCCGGCCGGCCCCGCATCACGGGCGTGTCATCCACGGGCCTGTCCGAGGTCGCGCGGGACGTGCCGATCCCATTCGTACCGCTGTACAAGGTCATCCTGCACTCGCCGCACAAGGACAAGCGCGGCATGGAGGCGCTGATGATGGCCAGCGGCGAGGACTGGACCATCATCCGCGCGAGTTTGTTGACCAGCGGGCCGGGCGGGCAGAAGCCGGTCCGGGCCGGCATGGAAGACCCGGTTGCAAAGAAGGTGGAGAGCGCGGCCATTGGGTATTCCATCACGCGCGAGGACGTGGGGAAGTGGATTTTTGAGAATGTCATCGAGGGAGATGCCACGTGGGTGGCCAAGGTGGCCACTGTTACTTACTAGATCTGATGGAGCTGTTTTCTCTTTTGTCATCAGGATACCTATAGAGTTGGCTTGGATACCCGAGCCAACAGAGTTTTTTTAGATTTCAGAGATAAGGTTAATTGACGGGTTGTGTTTCACCGGGCGGGCCGTTGCTGACCACCAAAACCAAGCCAAGCATTTGAACGCCAACCACCTGCAAATACATTGAATCCATCTGATACCCATAAGAATCCGAAAGGCGAAACGGGTACTGTATCTCGACGAAAATTACCTTTCCCGATCCAGTTATTCCGCATTTGAATTTCGTCGGGAATAGGCGACCATCCAAGGCGGGGGTGCGCCACTGTCGAGACAACGTTAGGGGGTGGGGTGCCCCTAATCGGGACGCCCACCGCCGGCGAAGCTTCGTTCTCAGCGGGATGAGAGTGCCCCGCCTCCCTTCCAGGTTTGGACTTCAAACCATGGTTCGATTCGTCCCGTTCGTGCCTTTTCCAACGGCGATAAATAAAAGATGATCCCATAACACAGTCGGTCCCGCCGCTGGCTGGAAAGCACAACCAACCCACCACGATGCTCGATCGACTCCTCCTCGTCGGATTGGCGACGGCGCTCGTCTACGCCATCACGCGCATCCGCTACGCCCGTCTCGAGCAGTTCAAGAAGCTGCCCCAACTCAAACCATCGCCCATCTGGGGCCACCTGAGCGCCTTCAACGACTTCCTCAAGCAGTGCCGGCCCGACTGCCACAGCGATGAGGTATTTGCCCAGATCCGCAGCGCCCTCGGCAACCCGCCCATGCTGCTGATGGACCTGCGGCCCGTCACGGCTCCCATTCTCATCATTAGCGACCACGAGGCGGCCGAGCGCGTGTCCAAATCGACCAAGGTGTTCCCCTGGAGCGTGCCCAAGTCGCCGACTATGAAAGGGCTGAAGTACCTCATCGGGCCTCTGTCACTGTTGACCAAGGATGTGAGTGTCTCAACCGTCTTGCACGCGGCTAGTCTCTAACGGAATGACAGAACGAAGAATGGAAGCAGATCCGCAAAGCGTTCAACCCCGGCTTCGCGCCGAGCCATCTGATGGGCATGCTTCCGGCCATCCTGGACAAGACGTGGATTTTTCTCCGACACCTCGACAGCTTCGTGGCCAGCGGCGAGCCCGTCGCGCTCGACAAGCCGCTGATCAACCTCACCTTCGACATCATCGGCGCCGTGACCATGGACGTCGACTTTGACGCGCAGCACATGAACAAGGCCGACCGCGGCGAGCTGATCCGGCTCTATGACGATATGATTCGGAGCTACTCCAACATCCGCGCCGCCTCGCCCTGGTGGTTCCATCCGTGGCGCGAATACACGCGCATGAGTCTGGCTTCTCGCATCGACAGCCTGCTTAAACCGATTATTCGCGAGGAGTACGCGAGGCAGCAGTCGGGCTCGGCCAAGCAATCCAAGAGCGTGCTGGCCCTGAGTCTGCACGGCACCGACAAGCTGACGGAGCTGCGCGTCAGCCAGGCGTGCGACCAGATCAAGACGTTCCTGTTTGCCGGCCACGACACGACGAGTATCCTGCTGTCGTGGATTTTCTACGAGCTGTCGCGGTGTCCTCGCGCGTTGAAGGCAGTCCGCGACGAGCTCGACGACATCTTTGGGCCGGATCCGTCGCCCGACAGCGTGCGTGCGAGGCTGTTGGCGCCGGGCGGCGAGGATCTGGTCAGCCGCATGTCGTACATCTCGGCCGTCATCAAGGAAGCGTTGAGACTACACCCGCCCGCGGGCTCGGCGCGCATGGCCCCGCCGGGTTCGGGGTTCACACTCCCGAACGGCGAGGGCGAGGAGGTGTGCGTCGACGGCTTCGTGCTGTATCTCTGTGCCAGCCATGTGCAGCGCGACCCCAAGGTGTACGGCGAGACAGCCAACGACTTTGTGCCTGAACGGTGGTTGGGGGACACGGACACGTCCGAGAAGACCAACGATGTGGTTGATGACAAGAGTGAGCGGAAGATCCCGGCGAGCGCGTGGAGGCCGTTCGAGCGCGGTCCGAGAAACTGTATCGGTCAGGAGCTGGCCAATATCGAGGCTCGAGTTATTCTGGCCGTGCTGGCGCGGCGCTACGACTTTGTCAAGGTCGGTCTTGGTGAATTCGAGCTCGACGAGAAGGGACAGCCGATCTTGGATGAGAAGGGGCAGTACCGAGTCAAATCCGAGCTCTACAGTGTAAGTTTTGGTCTGAGGTATCCGATAGGCTTGAAAATACTGACATATCTCCACAGGGACAACAAGTCACGGCCAAACCGGTGGACGGGATGGTGATGAAGGTGAAGCTCAGCCCAAGGGTATCATCAGGCCAGGCCTGAGATGGACAAACAAGGCTGAAGCGCAACGCGAAATGACACTGTCCATATCTGTATTCCTGTAATTCTTGTATAGTCTCCCATTGGTTCGCAACATAACTATCTTTTGCGAGAAGCCAAGGCTCTGGTCCGCACAAACCGATGAGCGAAAATCACTCGGCTTCCCGAAAACTCTAGCCAGCAAAAGCACCATGACATCAGAATGGGCCGAGCGGGCGGGTGTCTTCCCGGCGATTGGTGAGCCGCTTCACACCTCGCCGCCGCGCTGCAGCCAAACGCCATGTCGCCATCCCATCGTCAGCCGCTCCGACAAGTCCGAGGCTGGTGAGAGATATGTATTTCTTCTTTGTAGGTTCGCCCGCGACGGACCGCCGATGCCAACAGTACGGGTTTGATGGTCGGAAGCTACCCCGCGGGTGACCGATCGTGTTCCTACAGTGAACCGTAGACGCACCACTGCCGGGAATTCCGTATCTCTCTCTGTGGGTGCCTGCTCAGACGGAGCACGAGACCACCGACACATCCCACGCGCCGACCCAACGCCGTGGAAGAGAAAGAATCCTCCCCGCAATCCCCACGATGGGGACCCCACCTCCAACGGTCCCGACAGTTACAACGACCGAACTCGCGACGCCGCCCGCCGACGACGTGCCCACTCGCCTCACCTTCAACCCCAAAGACTACGACGAACCAACCCCGCTCCCAACACCCCAGCCGCCCGACTCCTCACCAACCTTCCACCTCTTCCCCCTCTTCCCCCCCGAGCTCCGCCTCAAAATCTGGCACCACTCCTTCGTCCCGCGCGCCGTAGAGCTGCACACGCGCCGCACCCACTACGCCGACGACGTCCGCGGCGCGCCGCGCTGGCAATCCCTCTCGCGCAACCCGGCCGCGCTCTCCGTCTCGGTCGAAGCGCGCGCCGCCGCGCTGGAAGCCTACACGGTTGCGCTCCCCCTCTGCCACCCGGACGACCTACCTCTGCGCATCACGCGGCGCCTGCTCTATGTCGACCCGGCGAGGGACACGGTCGTGGTGCTGGGGGATATGCACTACCAGCGGCTGACTATGCTGCTCGAGTGGTTCCGGGACGAGGATATACGGGCCGGGCTGAAAAATAGACGGAAAACAGCGTATGGGTTGTGTAGGTTAGCCATGAGCGTGGCGCCGTGGGCCCATGTCGTCGGGGCGGCGACGCTGAAGGCGTTTGCGAGGACTGTGTTTGCGGATATGGATGAGTTTACGCTGTTTACGTATCCCGAGACGACGCCGCCGGCTGCGTGGACGGGTGGGAGATGTGTGCTCGAGGATGCGCGCAAGGATGGCGAGACGTACCGGCATTTCATGGTGTGTTGGGGCACACGCTTTCGTGACGAGCGCGGGTGGATGGTGGTGGGCAAGCGGCCGTTGCGGGTGGTGGATGTTTACTTTCTCGAGGGGTGGTGACACTTCTCCAGTCCAAGACACTCCGTCTCAAGTATCCGTGATACCCCGATTCGCGATGGCAGGACAGGTTTGTATACACACAGCGTCTCATTCAGCCGTAGCTGTGAGGGACGAGTTTCCAGCCCTGGAAACAGTCTAATATAGTACAAGTTTTTACACGGGTTTCTGTACAAGATTACTTCTCCCACGTCTCTAGCCTCTTGAGTATCCTTTCCCGTACCACCCGCTGTGCCACCTCGGCGCCATGCTGTAGGGATATCGCTCCGACGATCGCGTACAGGGCCGTGTTGAGGATGACGCCGACGCCGGATGCTTGGAGGTTTTCGGGCTGGACGACAATAGTTAGCAATATCCTCCCTTCTTGTCGGCAAGGAGCTCACCAGTCTCGGCTTCCACCGGATAACCTCGTGCAGCCCGATAGCGTGCGCCAGCTTGACGATCTTATCCTTGTCGATTATGTCCTGCGGTTGTTTCCCGTTCAGCTTGTCAATGTTGTCGAGGGCTGCGTTGCGGAATGGCTCGCGCTGGTAGACGTCCTCGAACGCGGGTATCTCGGTGGCCGGCGACGTAAGTATCTTGCGCGTCGTCTCGAGGGCAAGCACGTGTCGCCCTGGTAGATAAGTCAGACTCGCCAACGTTAAATCTGGCAATAATACACACCGTAGTAGGCCAGTCTCGTGTTGAACCCTCTCCTGCCACCGTCGAAGCTCTTGTGCGTGACGGCGAGCCACTTGATCTCGTCCGGGAGCATCTTCTCGCCGTTTGGCCCCAGCAGCCGGTTGTACATCTTGTCGAGCACATCCGGATCCTCGTTGACCTTCCACACTGACCGCTTTGGATCCTTGGGCACCCTGATGGGGAAGGGAGCCTTCATCTTCTCGGGCGTGTACGACCACCGGGGCCGCTCACTCTCCTCAGCTTCGGCCGGGCGGGCAGGTGTCGAGGACAGCCGGCGCGCCGGCTGCGAGAAGGTCGACGCTGCTTGCCTGCATTGTCGGAGAGCCCTGCAGGCGGACGAGAGTGCTGATCGGGAGGGATTGAGCGCCATTGGGTCGTCGGTGAGGAAGGCCGCTGAACATCACAGCGATTTTTTTCGCGATGCGTTTGTCTCCAAAGCGAATCTTCGGCTCGGCACGCACAGGCCATCTCAGCTGCCAGCTGCCCGTTGCCCCACACGTCTCTGCAGGGATCAATCGACGCGCGATCATTGGACAATCTTTTGCAACTGCCCCACCAAACTCCCTCGAGGATTGACGGTCGCGTGCAGCTGAAGCTCACTTATCCGTCTCCACCAGAGCTTCCGTCGACTCAAGCCCTCACGGTGCTCTCTGCCAGTCCCAGATCGCAAGATCGGTTGTTCAAAACCATCAATGAAGCGCCCTCCATAGCGGTCGCCATGTCCTCCGCCTCGACGACCAACAAGCGCGACGCCAAACCCGGCAGCACCAGCGACAACTCGCTGCTCGACAAGCTTGGGTCGGTCCTGCCCTCAGGGTACAAGTTCGGCATCCACCACCTCTCGACACCCCCGACCAAGACCGACGCGCTATGCTCTGCTCCGCCAAACGAGAAGCCCGACAAGACCTATGGCGAGAGTCACTTCCTTGCTGTTTCCATCGATCCCAGCGACGGGGCGGCGGGATCGAAACGGGCTTCCCCCGGCGCCGGCGACGCCAAGGAGCCCGAGTTGCGAAAGCGAGTGCTCGTCTTTGCGGTTGAGGTCTTCATCTTCACGACCGCCTACCAGACCATCTTCTTCGTCTCGAAAGCTGACTCGACCGGCTACCTACAACTCCTCGGCCTCCCAAAAGGCACCCCGTCCCCGATCCGCGAGGTTACCACAGCCTTCCTGGCTTATCTCCTCGAGCACCGGCGGCGCAAGAACGTACAGTCAGTCATCAACCTGTTCGCGCGGGCGCAAGCGCAGTACCTGTTCCCGGGAAGCTCCTTGAACCAAGGCAAACATGTTCTGGACGATTGGGGTCTGGTCAGATGGTGGTGCAGGGTGCTGAACCCTCTGCTAGAAGACTCCAAGATGCGCAAGCTGTGGGGCGACTCCAAGGGATACCTCATCGTGCCAGGCTTGGAAGAGACCGAGATGCGCGCCCTGACGCCCCGGACCACGATGAGCGCAGCCAATTGGTCCATCGGCCACCCCATGGAGCGCATCTCGCACTACACAGCCGAGTTCGACTGGGTCCCGCCGCGCTGCCTCATCCCACGATACCCCGACGACCCCAAGTCGCGCTTCCGCGACGAGCTGGACGAGGAGGCGGCCAACTGGCAGCAGGACATGGGGTCGTGGAAGAGCGTCAAGACGCTGGACCAGTTTTGGGAGATGATGGCCTTTCGGCAGGAGTGTTCTAGTGGCCGGCTGACGGGGTTCACATGGCTGGTTTTCGACCCCGAGACGCGGCCGGAAGTTGTGCCGCTAGTCCAGGCCGCGGTCGAGACATCTTTCTCGCAGTCGTCCAGCACCCCCGCCACGCCACCCCGTCGACGCGTGGATATCTCGGCCCACACACCACAGTCGAGTCCGCTCAAACTTGCGGTCCTGTCGACACCGTCCGGGGCCCCAATCGCAACGCCTGCCAAGGGCAAGAAGAAAAAGAAGATACTAAAAGGGACCGTCGTCGCCCGCCCTCCCAAGATCAAGACGCAACAGCGTAGCCACATCGACAAGCGACCCAAGACCACGGCCTACTACTACTGGCCACTGGAAGGTCGCGGCGAAAAGATCGTCAACGAGTCGGAGTACAAGCGCATCGTCGAGATGTTGCTCCACCTTGACTTTTCGACGCTCGAGAAGGCGACGACCAGCACGAGGCGGTGGATCAGCGAGGTGGCGACGGGGACAAAGTGGGGACAGGATGTTGTCGGGAAGAGGATCGCCTCTCTGCGGTTTGGGAGCGGAGGCGGTGATGCGCTTCGTCTCAGGGCTGGGCCGGCGAGGGTGGATAGGGATGATCCGTTTGTTGATGCCAAGCTGAATTCGGCGGGGGGCGGTGTGAATGTGCTTGGGGCGGGCTTGGTGAGGAAGAAGCCGAAGGATGGGGAGGATGGGAATGGGTCGCAGGTCGTGAACCATCTTGGGGCGGGGCTGGTGCGGAAGAAGCCGAAGCTAGAGTCTGTGGTTGCGGAAGCGGATGGGCCCCGGGTAAATGTCCTCGGGGCAGGACTCGTTCGCAAGAAGCCCAAGGTTGGGTAAAATCTTTGGAATTGGGCGGGCGTTTTGTCGGGTATCTAGATGGGTAGATCTGGCTGGCAAGGTGGACGACGTGGACATGGGACATGGACATGCATGGGCATATAGGAAAGCAAGCGGGCCGGGCCGGATTGGCGCAGGTGTTTTGGCGTTTTTACCAGGAGGCAACAAGTGCAGAGTCACAGCATGTACAATACTACTGAACGGCCCGTAGGATCTCTTGGTGAGAGAGAAATATATATATATAAGTTACCTACTACGGTTATATTTGTGTCTATCAAGTTCAAGTCCGTCTTCGCTTTGCCGAGGGTGTATCTGCCTCTCCCTCTCCCTCGCGCGATCGCACTCTGGAAGTGTTGTCGGAAGAAGAGGATGTGAGTTTGGCGAGTTCGGCGGCAATCCAGGCCTGTGTCTCGCGCAGGAGGCGCTTCTCGCCAGCGCGAACGTAGACGGCCATTTCCTTGTTTGTTCTTGGAGTATTGGGGACGCTGGAAAGGAAGAACTCGTCGTCTTCGAGGGTGGTGGGATACTGGCGCTCGCGATCGATCAGGGCGAGACGGACGGTTTCTAGCTGGATTTTTGTGCGGGTTGGTTTGTCTTTCAGTTCGGGGGATGAGGAAACCTTCGATACGGTCTTGAGGAACTTTTTGACACGCTCGGTTAGGTCCTCTGGGAGTGCTGTTATTGCCGGTTGAGGGGTGGGTGGGAAGAGGCCTGTTGATTCGGGGTCTGGGGTTGTCCGTTCTATTACGAACGTCTCGTCGTCCTCCTCCTCTTCTTCCTCGTCTTCTTCCCGTTGTCGGGCGAGGAGGGCATCGACCTGTCCCCATTGGGTTTCTGTCACACCGTAATTGGCCGAGAGGGCAGATCGGAGGTGTGGCTCTACCAGGCCCCACGGCAGCTCGACGACATCGTACCGGCTGTGTCGGGGCGTGACGTAGCCATACCGCCGAAGCAGCTCGCCGTTCGGGAGGGGACCGTAGTAATTCAGCACCTCCTCCCCGGCCGGGATCCTGCGCAGGGAAGTAGCGGTCAGAAAGTCGGGCGCGTGGTGGATGTGCGCGTTGAACTCGGCGTCGGCGTTGAGCATGTCCGCCATGGGGACCATGCCCAGCTCCCTCTGCGCGTCGCGGTCCTCGGCCCAGCCGTCTTCGGCGCCCTCGTCGGAGTCGGAATCCGAATCGGGCGAGTCGAGGTCGAATGCGTAGGCCATTATGGCGCTTCCGCACCGGTGTGCCAGTCCGACTAGGTCGTCGTCTGACGGACGGTCGCCCGAGGGAAAGAAGACGGAGGGGTGGGAGGTGATCACGGGCAGGATGCGGGAGCGGATCATCCCCTCGGCCGAGTCGCGGCCGATCTTGGAGACTACGCTGCTGGCTTGGAGCTCGGCGATTTCTGAATCGGACCAGAACATGGGCGTGGAGAAGGACGCGGGGAGGAGGGTGAGGTAGGGCGCCCAGGGGGAGGACGGGCCGCGGAGGTATTCGTACATGAGTACGAGGATGAGGCGGGTCCAGGCGTCGTTGGAGGGGTCCCCTTCGGACTCGGATTCTGAGAAAATGGAAGGGAGGTGGGTGGCGAGACTGGAGGTTGTGGTGGTGATGATGCTGGGGCGGGGGATGGTGAAGAGGACTGTGTCGGGCTCGATGTCGGCCGTAGCGACTGCGGGTGTTAGCTTGGTCCATGTATGAGAGATTGTATCACATCTTTACTCCTCGAGTGAAAAGAGGAAAAAAGTGACTCCTCGAGTGAAAAGAAGAAAAGACAGTGAAGACTCACTGATGCCCCTCCCCGCGCCGTGGCCTCTCAGATCGACCATCTGAATGTCCTTGTGGAAGGTAGCTCCCGGCAAGTCCCGGAACCACTGCATAAAGCTTTGGGTCTGTCGTGCAAACTCATCTTGGACGCTGTCAATCTCCATCTCGGTCATTTTTCGGGACAGTGTTGTGATGTAAGTTCACGGATATCAACTCGCTGGTGAAATCTCTCGTGAAAATTTGGTGGTTGCAGTAAACCCTAACCCTTCCCCCTGACTTATCAGCCTGTTCGCCTTCGTACCCCTTTTCAGGTACGGTTTAATTCTCAAGTAAATACAGTCCCAATTTTTTTCTGTTACCCTTCACTCGTTCCGACCGTCTGCCCCAACAGGATAATTGGCTCCTTCTTACTGAAGCGCTTCATGTCTTCCGTGAGCATGTCGACATCCACCGATCCCTTCATCGTGAAGCTTGCATTCTTTCCCCACGACATGGTGACGGCAAATGCATAGACCGGCGGTCGCGATTGCTGGTCTGGGTGGAAGCTTGTGACCTTCCACGAGTCGCAGTGCCAGCGTTTCTGATTGTCGGGCATCATGCCCTTAACGAGGTAGTCCATGTCGTAGTGGGCCGCCGTGTCGATGGGGTAGATGAGCGTCAGGCTTTCCTCCATGTTGGCTCTTTGCGCTTTAATGCCTTGACTGACGATATGTTTTTTTGTGGACAGTTTAGACGTTGTCTGGGGGAGATCTTGCTCCCGTAGGATGTCATGTTAAATGTTTCGCGACTTAGTAAGAACCTCAAAGTGACGACATTATGAATAGTCCGCAAACTCATTATTCATGGTAGAATATCAGATACGTGACATCATGTGTTTACTTGGCTATCGGTGATCGTGGACTTGCATACCCAAGCCAATACGGCGTTATCGTTGTTTGGCAACCATAGCATCCGGCTGCATCCCCTTACCGTTAAACAACACGCCCGCCTTGCGCAAGAGACTGACAGTCTTGTTCACAACCTCCAGATCCACGCCCTGCGTTCTCTCTGGAAAGCGTACCGTCTTGAGCCACTCCTTTGCGTCCTCGGCCGAGTAATCCAGCGCGGTGCTGATATACTCGACCGCCTCCTCGTGGTTCTCGTTGAAATGTTTGATTCCTTGGTTCAGCTTCTCCATCAAATCCTCGACACGGGCATCCAGACTGCCGTCCTCACTAACCAGCGCGGTCGACGCCACAATCTTCCAGCTGCTCCAGGGTGTATAAATCTCGCCGATGCGTCGGATCTCGCCCGAGTCATAGTAGCGCTTGGACGTAAAATGCTCCCACATGAAGAAATCGGCCTCTCCCGAGTTAACGGCCTCTCGAAGCTTTGCAAACGTGTTGAGCACAACAAAGTCCGAGTACGGCGATGCCGATTCGGCCGTGGTGCCTGCGGCTGCCGTCGGGAGCAGCCAGTTCTGTTGGTCGGCCAGCACATAGCCCATGACGTAGCTGCCGGACCCGATGCGTGACACACCAATCTTGCTGCCATTGAGCGAGTCGACCGACGTGATCTCAGGACGTTTGGCTCCGGTAGAGATGGCCCAGCCTTGGTCTGTTAGTGTTTGTCTGATATTGGAAACGAATGGACTCACAAAGGGGCGTCTCTACATAGGTGCCGACAAGACGGTATCCTCCGTCGCCCTCCTCGGTCCGGCCCAGAGCGGCCACCCATCCCTCGGTCAAGCCGATTCCGATGTCGATCTCGCCGGCGCGCAGGGCCGTAATCATGTGGCCGGTGCCCGAGGGGAAGGGGATGAGTTGGGCATCAAGTCCGTAGTATTTCTGGGCAAAGTGGATGGGCGTGGAAAAGTGCTCAGGCACAAAGCCGACCCGCAGCGGCGCCATGGTGTCCGGAATGATGTCCTGCTCACGGAGGTAGCAGACGGGGGAGAACATGGAGATGATATAAAATTGTGAAGGCCGGATGCACAATCGCTGTCCGCGACGCAGGGAAAATGACGCAAGGCGGGGTCCACACCTTTACCCGTCTCGCGTCTTCCGTCTTCCAGCTGCGCTTCAGCTCCGAGCGGCTGGCACCCCACTGGTCGCTGTTGATGC
The DNA here is from genome assembly GCA_030411725.1 of Echria macrotheca. Classification (NCBI taxonomy): domain Eukaryota; kingdom Fungi; phylum Ascomycota; class Sordariomycetes; order Sordariales; family Schizotheciaceae; genus Echria; species Echria macrotheca. Next base: position 304,027 of record MU839849.1, on the reverse strand, counting down.
CAACTCGGCGTGGGCGTGCCTTCAGACGGAGGGTTCCCGTACCCGACCGAAATCCGATATTTTCTGAAGTATTTTCGGCGGCGTTAAATTGTCGAGATGTGGATTCTCGCTGATTCCAGACCACCAATGCTGCAAGTTGACCCCGAGGGTAGGATATTTTCGGATCCGAGCTGTTATAAACGCATCAGGAGCAAACGTCCCGAAGTCTAACTGACGTCGTCGCCTTTCTAGCGACCACTCAGACCTTTGCTTTGTTAGCAAACACCTCAACGCACAAAGTCATTTTGCCCACTCGCCAAGCAGTGAGGACACGACGTGACGTCAACGACTTCTATATCGAAATCCCAAAATAAAATAAAAGATCTCTAGCATTTTTCAAGTGTTAGTGTTTGTCCGTCCATGACCAACCTGAACTGTTGTGGTTCATGGTCCATGGATGGGTCCAAATACTCCGTAGAACGCCTGTGGAACTTGAAAATTCTGAACATGGGGTATCGGAAAGTCAGGTTGCAAACATGTGAAATTATGCTGTGGTAATGCTCAACAATTGAAAACACATTGCCATGGACTAGAGGCTCGGGTGTTTGCCGTCGTCAGATACTCTCAACGACCGACGTCGTCATGGGCAATCTGATTGGCTGGGTGGGAACTGCAAATAGAGTGGGCAAGTCAACAGGCGATACCGGTCAATTTTTAGTCTTCACGTCTCGAATTAATGCCACGACGTAGTAGATTACCGGTACCCCACAGGAAGTCACCGACAAGAACAGCTCGTCCATTTTCCCATGCTTGAGTCCGGGGCGCATGCTCCGGTCGGAAGGTGCCGAAGACGAGTCGTGCCAAGTTTGCCAACAGCTCCGCGACTGATGATGTCATTCGCAGCCACAAAACACCGTGTAAGTGGTCCAAACGCGTCCCGAATCAGTTGCATTCAGGACAAAAAGAATTGCAGCGTGCAAGATCGGCCGACCGCTAAAAAGATTGGCTGGTGCCCCGCGTTTCAGGCTGTCGCCTGCCCTGCGTGCCCTGAAAGCCTGTGCGGGTAGTGACGTCAGACTCCAAGTGACAGCATCGTCCCTTCCTTTTCGTCGCTGCCTTTAAAGGTCTGGAACACGGCTTTTTTTTCAGCGAGAAGAACTCAAAAGGACACTCACTTCGCCACCGCCCTTGGCTGATCCTAAGAGCCCTATCGTCGCCCACATCGTCGTCGCCTCGGCTCTTCTTGTCAGGCACCGCCACGTGATTCTACAACAACATTCAGAATGGGCATCTTTACTCGCCGGCCGAGAAACGCGCCTGCCGCGGTCGCGACTGAGAAGCGCCGCGGACGACGTCGCCAGATGGAGCCCTACACCATGGCGACCCGACCGACGTTTGGCCAGTGGCTCAAGGTGACATGGCTCGACATCATCACCATGGTCATCCTCGGAGCCGTGGGTTTGGGGGTACGCATTTTCTTCTCTGGAACAACAATTGGTCGCGTGACTAACCAGTGACAGGTGTACATGGCTCACCCGGCGCCGACTCGATCGTTCCCGCTGACCTTCTCGGATGGCGAGATTGTCTACCCCGACTTTGGCTACCCTCTGCGCAAGGAGATCGTCCCCATCTGGCTCGCGGCTTTCCTGGCCGCCATGATTCCCATCGTGGTCATCCTGCTCATGCAGATCCGCATCCGCTCCTTCTGGGACGTCAACAATGCCATCATCGGTCTTTTGTACAGTCTCATCACCGCTGCCGTCTTCCAGGTCTTCATCAAGTGGCTCATTGGTGGTCTGCGTCCTCACTTTTACGATGTCTGCAAGCCCGACCTGTCGCGCGTGTCCAATTCCCCTGGGGTGGTGGGTGCCGGTCTGAACGGTGTGGGATATACGAACATCTACTTCACCCGCGAGATTTGCACGGGCGACCCCGACGAGATTGACGACTCGCTCGAGAGCATGCCCAGCGGCCACTCGACGGCTGCCTTTGCTGGTTTTGTTTTCCTGTCGCTCTACCTCAACGGCAAGCTCAAGGTCTTTTCCAACTTCCACCCTGCCATGTGGAAGCTCGCCGCTGTTTATGCTCCTGTCTTGGGGGCCTGTCTGATTGCCGGTGCGCTCACGATCGACGAGTTCCACAACTGGTATGATGTTCTGGCTGGCGGTGTGATTGGTACTGTCATGGCTTTCAGCGCCTACCGCATGGTGTACGCCTCGGTCTGGGACTGGCGGTGGAACCACATCCCTCTGAACCGCTTGATGCCATTTACCTTTGCTGGGGATTCGGAGCTGGGTGGTGCCACGTTTACGCGGAGGGCTGGCTGGGGCATGGGCTATTCGTCTAACACCACTAAGAATGGGTTTGGGAACGGCCACGGTCTGCATCGCAAGCCTGTTCCCGGAGAGACGACTGGTGGTGTGATGCCCGCGCGGGGCGACGAGATGGTGTAAGGGGAAGTTTAATGTTTAATGATCCCGGTCTTGTTTCTTTGTGTTTGCATGGAGGTCATGGTAGAAGCACTGGAAGGTGGTAATAAGGCGTGGGGAGTCTATTGGAAGCACATTCCGTACTGAGACTACGATACCCAGCATCACAAGGGAATTCCATTCTATTTGCTTATCGCAATTACGCTCGTGAAATATAATTATGTGACTTCTAGTAAGTAATAGCCCTTCCAGAAAGATCCAAAAGCTGTAGGTATCCATTAACGCCTCCCAATTTTCTGCGCCTGTCTGTCTTTTCCAATATGCCTGATTCCTCCGTGCAGATCCCTGTTTCCGTCGCTCCTATACGTTTTGCTCATTGCCGTTGTGCTGAAGATGAGCGTCCTGCACCTGGCCATTCTGCCCCTGGCCATTCACCATGTCGCAAGGTGGCATAACCACCTCGGGACAATGAGGGTCCGCAACGAAGAACCCCTCCGGGACGCTAAACTCGTCATCGAACATCTCCCGCATGACCTTGACCGTCTCCCGAACGACATCATGACCCCAGCTGAACTGGGCAAACTCCTGTCTCGACTCTGTTCTTTTCATCAGAACTCATACATATACAATACACCAACGACAGTGAAAGAAAGAAAGATACAAAAAAGATAGGGTACACACTCGGGATGACATCAAGATATTTACTAAGTTCCTCCTGTACGATATCCTGCTGATCCAATCCGGCGTTGCTCATGATCTGTAGGGCGGAAGCTCTGGCGCGGCGGATCTTGTCGAATGCGGCGAGGCGGGCGGGGATGGCCTCGTGTGAGGCGGTGGAGAGGACGAGGCCGAGGGCGATGGCGTCTTCGATTCCTTGGGGGGCGCCTTGGCCTTGGTCTGTTTGTGGTTATTTTAGTTGGGTGTCACTTTGTTTATGGGTGTCTCTTTGTCTGTGTTTGTGTGTGTGTTTGTGTGTGTGTGCTTAGACAGAAGAGGCGGGACAGGGGGAGGGGGGTTAGTGTGTGTGTGTTTGGATAGAAGAAGAAGTGGGACAGGGAGAATGGGGAAAAGGGGGGGTAGAATGAGGGATGAAGGAACGAGGCAGGCCTACGGGGAAGCATGGGATGTGCCGCGTCGCCAACAAGGACGAGATAGCCCTTTGACCAGGTCGGTATCGGGCCGCGATACAGGAGCGGCCAACGCTTGATGTCTCTAGCTTTTCTAGGCTGTGTTAGCCTTGTGTTCGGTGCAAGGCGGAAGGAGGGGAGACGTACTTCAGAACTGCGATGATCGACGAGTGAAAATCGGCATAGCTGGACAGAAGCTGGGCTTTATCAACGGGCTTATGCCAGTCTGGTTTCATTCGGTCAGCATGGTTAGGGACCCAAAGTTTTGGCAAGGGGGGAGCTCACCTTCGCGGGTGCCAAAGTTCACGTCGCCGCAACTGTTGAACATGCCCACGCAGTTCCACAACTTGTTCCTATGATGGTCAGCTTTGGGCAGTCAAAACGAAGTCGGAATCATACAGCTTGCAGGGATACGAAACTAAGCGGTTGCCGGTCTTGCCATTCATGAAGATCCGCATGTGGCCGTCGTTTAAATGCTCTGCGTTCCACCACTGTGTCTCGGGGTCAGCGTCAAGTTCCGAGGCAGGGATCAAGAATCGATAGCAGCCGTTGTACAGCTCCTGAGGCTTGGCCGGGTTCGGCCTGCCAAGGACGTACTCGATGGCGAGAGAGTGAACGCCATCGGCCGCGATGACGATGTCGCCCTGGACGACTTCGCCTGTCCGGAGGGTGATGAGTGCCGCCTCGGGGTCCTCGATATCTCGTCAGCTCGACCACAAAAGAAAACAGGATAAAATGAAACTTACATATGATTCAATGCGGCTGTTCAGGTGCAGAACTGCAGGCTTTCCGGCACCCTCCTCTCCGATGGCCAACTTTCTCAAAGCCTCATGGAGGTCGACACGATGGGCAAAATAGAAGGGTTTCCCAAAAAGCTTCCCAACCATCTCCCCAAGCGGGGCAAAGTCAACCCGAGCCTTTGTTGCACCGACCGAGATGCCGATGCCATTTGCCAGGGTGAACTGGTTTGTAATGGGCTCGATGCCCCAGGCGAGAAGGAGACGGGCGGCATTGGGCGATATCGTAACGGCTGCGCCAACCTCGTTCGAGAACGAAGACTGTTCGTAGATACTGACGTTGTGTCCCACGCGGCGCATGGCGATGGCGGCGCTGAGGCCGGCGATGCCACCGCCCACGATGACCACCTTTAAAACCATTGCTACCTTTGATATATGTAGATTCAGGAGAATAATCAAGGCTTATGATACAGCGGAGAAGTAAAGGCAGAAAGAAATAATCAAGAAATAAGATACCTTGAGAAAATTTCAGAAAAACGTTCAAGTTGTGGGGCTTGTTGGTATGAGAATCTCGAACATATGTAAGTCGATGCGTTTCTCGCGTTCCTTAGGTGTTTAAGAGGAAGAGATTTCCATGAAATTGCGAAGCAGTTATTGCTTACGTTAAGAATGCAGGTATATAGGATATGCAGTAGGCTGCTCTAGCCCGCATGCGCTAGATCGAGACCGCAACTTGCCCAGTAGAGGATGGTTTGCCTTCCTTTAAGCCTATCCTGAGCTTATCCCCTACAGCTACCGACGGCTTGTTTAGCTAAGATAGTTCCGACGCAATCCAGCAGTATGGGCGGAAAGTGTACCCTCCCCAACTAATTTACCGGGACTTGGGGATATCTCTAACCGGGCTTTCGACCTTCCTTTTTGGTGCCGACCCGAGTTTCAGGTTGTCGTCGCAAACAACATCGCCAACGCAACGTGTGCTACCTAGATTATATGTCGAGATATTGACGAACCCGGGGCTACATCATAGGTACCATGCCATTCACCGCCTTGTTACATTCGGTTGCAAGTGAATGTTACAGAACTTTGACCAAGTACCACGATTATCATGTAAAAGACAAGTCGTTCACTATGGCAAGAACATAAAGTAAACGCATTGCCTCGATATATTCAAAGTAACTTTAAAGGCCTCGATTTCAACCGGCCCATCATGAGCCCAGCTCCCAGCCCTACGGGAGACGAAACATTTCTCTCCGCGGCATCTAGAGCAGAAAAACAAAATGCGGGGCTAAACTGGTTGGTGGTGAGTTGAGGGTAATCGGAAACGAAAAGAATGGTCCGAGATGTGATGCAATTCGCGCGAGTAAGCAGGAGCGCACGATATGGTGGCGGCTATTCTGCGTGATATAAACCCACATGGCGGCTGGGTATGTGTCCCGAAGCGACGAGATCCCATCACGCGGAGCCGGTATTAGGGGTTCGTTGGGTCCCGAACAACCTTATCTGAGCGAATTCTGAACAGACGGGACGATGGGCTTGGCATACACGGGTGGTATCGTCAAAAGTTGTGAGAAAGATCATCCTGGAGAAAGGCATGAAAGGGGGGCACTTTTCGTAAGAAACAAGAAAGAGAAGAAACAGTACAGCACCGGCGATTCATCTGGTAATGCGATATGTCCACATTGATTCATTATCATCTCAACTAACATACAGCCGTAAAAATACACGCCATGCACAACGGGTTGGTTCATCCGAGAAAACCTGTCGCTACTGCTGCGCGCATCAGCATCTGCACCACCCAATATCATAGGGGAACGAGAAAACTCGAATACCCACCTTAAACCACCACCTCACAGTAATAATTCATCACAACTCAAACCAAACCCATCTCTCTCCATGCACTCATGATTCACTCACTCATCTCGCCTTGTTAGATCAACCTTACTCCCCCCCAGAAGCCCCCAGCTCAGTCGACGACCCCGTCCCCCCCTCGGCCATCCCCGACCCAGCGCCAGCCCCCGACGCCCCCGACGCCGCACCCCCGACCTCCCCGGGACCAATAGACCATCGATCCGGCTTCTTCTGCCACCGCAACGTATTCTTACAAGCAACCTGGACCTGGTTGATAGTAAACGGCGTAGCAGCGACGATCTGCTCGTGCGTCATCTTGGCGTACTTGCGCAGCGCGCGGATCTCGATGATCTCGTCGCGCGTGAGCGGGCGGGCGCGCGGTCTCCTTGTCGTCTTTTTCTTGCTGCCGTTGCCGTTGGTGTTATTGTTGTCGTCGTTGGTCGTGTTGGCTGACGTTGTTGTTATTGTTGTTGGCGGTGGTGGTGGGGACGTGTCGTCTAGCTGCATGTCTGGCGACGGCTCCGCGCTGGAGCTGGCGCTCATTTTTTGACCGGTATATTTCCACCTCTCTTTTTTTATTATCCGTCGTTTTTCAGTTTTTGGTCTTCTTGCGGTAACGGGTGAAATGTTACGTTGGTGTTGGCGGGCTCATACGATGTCGGCCGTGTGGAGACGATGAAATTGCAGACGTCGGAACGGCACGTGATAGTTGGCGCGCATCGCGGAATTTTCCGGCTTCTCTTGACACGATACATGCCACAACTCGACAGATGCTGGAAACAATCATGGTATGCTATACGGAATACTTTCCTTGCACCAAAAAATCACATCCCGGGAAGTTTCTGAGACATCTCGCCGATAAAGAGTACAAATACGCCAATGAAGCAAACCCCATCTCTCGGTGTTGGCTCGCGGCCCATGTTCCTGGTCAAGAGTCAACATCCATCGCGGTGGTTGTGACACGACGCGAAACAGCCACTACCAACGCAAATGCCGGTGACGATTCAAGCTGAGGAATAATTAGATACCTCGCCAACCACAAGCCCAACGTTTATTTGCTTCCTACTGGCACCACATCCAATTTGGTCATGAACAATAACAAACGCCTCCCGACGCCAGACGATGCACCAACACTGAGACGAGTCTATCATCACCTCCTCCCCCGACCTCCTTGCCCACCCATCCCACCCATCATGCCGCCCATCTGCTTCATCATGGCGTTCATGTCCATCCCGCCCATGCCTCCCCCGCCGCCAAACATCTTCATCAAGCTGCCCATGTCCGGCATGCCACCCGCCCCACCTGCGCCGCCCATACTCTGCAATCGCTTCTGCATCGCCGCCAGCTGCTGTGCCTTGTTGCCGCCCGCCATGGCGCTCTGGGCCCGCTGCATGTTCTTCATGTTGCCGCCCATCTTCTTGGCCATGCCCGCCATCATGCGCTGCTGCGTCAGCAGGTCCTCCACCTCCCGAACCGTCGTGCCGGAACCCCGGGCCACACGCGTCATCCGCGTCGGCTGCTCGATAAACATCTTCCCATCACTGTCGAGCTCCTTATCCGTCATGCTGTCGCAAATGTAGATCATGCGCTTAAGCTTCATCGACCCTTCCTCGTCGTCCATGCTCTGCATCATGTTGCTCATTCCCGGGATCATGCCCGCCATCTTGCTGAGCGGTCCCATCTTCATGATGTTCTGCAGCTGATCCCGCAAGTCTCTGATGGTAAATATGCCCTCGGTGATGTGCTTGATCGTCTCTTTCTGATCCAGCTTCAGACTCTGCACATGCTCCACCAACCCGGCCATGTCGCCCATGCCAAGCATCTTGCTGACAAAGTTCCGCGGCACGAACCGCTCCAGGTCCAGCATGTGTTCGCCCGTACCGATAAACACAATCGGTGTATGTGTCGCCGCAACAGCCGAGATGGCACCACCTCCGGCCGCGTGGCCATCCGTTTTGGTAATGATGATGGCTCCAAAGTCGGCCGCTTCCTTGAACGCCTTGGCCTGCGCTTCGGCCTGCTGACCAATCGAGGCGTCCAGCACCATGATGGTCTCGTCTGGTCGGATGGCAGATTGGATATCCATCATCTCCTGGAATAGCGCACTCTCTTGTCTGTGCCGGCCTGACGTATCCACGATAATCACCTCGAACCGCTCCTTCTTGAACTTGTCGACGCCATCCTTGGCCACCACCGCTGGATCCGTCTCTGTCAGACTGCCGTAGTATGGGATCTTGGCTTTGGTCGCGTTTTGTTTGAGCTGGTCGAATGCGCCGGCTCGAAACGTATCGGCGCAAACGAGACAGGCCCGGAAGCCACGAGACTGGTAATGCCTGGCGAGTTTTGTGCAGGTTGTAGTCTTGCCGGCACCCTGGAGACCGACAAACATGATGACATTTGACTTGCCCTTCTTGGGCTTGAAGGGCTCGGCATGGGGATCGACGAGGCGGACGAGTTCATCGAAGACGGCTTTTTGGATGAGGCGCTTCTTGTTCACAGCGGGCGGGAGCTCCTTGAAGTTGACGGTCGACCGGATCGATTTCCGTAACTGGCCAACGAGGCGCACGTTCACATCGGCTTCTAGCAGGGCGGAGCAGATCTCCTTGAGCATGGAATCGAAAGCCTGCGATCACAGAGGGTCAGCTGCAGTCCTTCTCTGGTGGGGTGCGGCCAGAATGTTGGTTGTGTGGCAATAGCCGAGTGGCTCACCTTCTCATCAAGATTCGGCGCGCGGGTCAGATCGCTGACCGCCGCATTGATGCGACGGCCCAGATCTTGAAGAACCATTGCGGGGGACGGCTTTGAGGCCGATAGGTGATGGGTGGGTTGTTCACTGTGGTCGTGGATGATGCCAGAGGAAATGCGAACCGTGGGGCAGAACGTGCCCCGCAGGCGGTGAGTGGTCCTTGACGCACCCGCCAATCAGCGACGGTGTTGCAGCCCCAGGTGCCTAAGGCTCCGGCACGGCGAAATAAGGAGGCGACCTCATTCGTCAACCGGACGTCAGCACCAATCCTCCGGGCCCTTAACACAGTACGCGCCTCGAAACCGTCCCGGCCCAATAGCTGCTTTCGGGGAGCTTCTCAGCAGTCACAGCCATGCGCGCCAAACCTTATGTCGACTGCAGATAAGCTAGAGAGAGGTGCTGAATGCAACGGGAGGTGCCGAAGTGGCCGCGAAGGCCATCCAGCCCAAGGGAGGTCGATTTGACCGAAAAAGGGGGCCAATGCCCGTTTTGATGTGCCCTATGAGCATTCCTACCTACCTAGGAAAGATGCAGATGCTCCGTCGGAAAAGTGACATCTCTCCCATACAAATTTGCCCAGAGAGTCCCAGATCATGCTATCCCATCAGTCTTCATTGGCCAAGGGCTTATCAAAAACCAAGGCCCTCACTTCGAAGCTCTGCCGGCCTTCTCCAGAATATTCCCCTTCCAGTTGAAATGAAGAATGGAGGCAAACTGCGACAGCTTCAGTCAGCAAACGATCAAAAAAAGCTGTCTCGACAACAGGGAGTTGGACGTACACCTCACGGGCTCGTCGTCCTTTGAGTCCTGGATCTTGAGCATCGTCACCTCATGTGGTTCTTGGTTGGAGAGGTAGTACCACTCGTGCGCCGGGTTGTACTTGCAGTACCACGACTCCCCTACCGTCCTGCGCCGGATGAGGTCGGAAGCCACGAGATCATCCTGATGCACCGACACCGTGTTGCAGAGAGCAAGCGGCCAGTTGGTCACCGCTTTGAGGGGTTTCCAGACACTATGCCCGCCACAGTCAGGTACGTCGTAACATGGGCATGAGAGGGATGTGAGGAGCACACTTACTTCACGACCCGCCATCGCCGCTTAAGCAGATCATGGGCCTGATCGCCCATATGTTCGTGGACTCTTTTGATGGCCCCAATGAAGCTCTGATCTGATTGACCTGACATTGAGTACGAGTCATCGAAGCCGGTAGTAGGTACCTACTTACCCACGTGGGGGAAGGAGACTGGCCTCATGGGGTCCAGCCCGTCATCCAGATCGAGTGTTCTTTGGTCGAACGCATCTTGGTTCATGCTTGCTCTCAACTAATTGCGCGGTCCAAATTCAGCATGGCGATCTGGAGGTATTTCAACAAAAAGAGATTGGCCTAGGACATGACCGGATAGTCTAGGAGAAGGTTGAGGCCTGTAATTACCCTATAGTCAAACACCTTAACAAAGTCAACCGCTTTGCCGTCTTGGTGCTCCAGTTGGGACGCAATGAAGCTCTCCACCTCCTTGATGTAGGTCGCTTCCACCTCTTCGTTCCCAAGTGCCTTGACGCCCTCGGCATCGATACCTCTCCATGACTCGGGCCCTTCCCAGTGTCGCCAGCAGAAGCTGTTCTTATCCAGAGTGAACTCGTCCTCTCTGCCGCGGGCGTCCTGGATAGGGACTCGGTGCTCCTCAAACTCCTTGTTGTGACGGCGGTAGTTCGGATCCTTCTCGCCGAGCGGGAGGTTTATGAGAATCTCATAAGGCTTCTCCCGCGAGTGGACCTCAGGGTTGAAATGGAAATAGCGGAAGGTGGCTGCCTGAAGACCTGAAGGAGCCGCCATGGTACACTGGAATCGAAGAAAAATCCACTGCTAGGTAAGGTACTCGAGGTATATTCAGACAAGAAAACAGTGCCGTCCAGGAGACCCGTGAGAGGAACTGGGAGCCGAAGAAGACCCCGACAACTTGGAAAGCAGACCGCTGGCAATTGCCGACCCATCCCCGCTCTGTGAAGCAGCACACTGCGCATCGTGGTGCATACGGTATGGGTGGGGGGCGCGGCTGCTCACGGGTTTGACTTGCCGGGCGAGGAACCGGCACCGGGCGGAGTCCTTCCAGTCGTTGATCGCCCATCAGACGGCGGCAATGATTTTCATCAGCCGTCACGAGACTGGTTGCCAGCGCATAAACTGGCCACCAGGTCCTGGGCAAAGATGGCACGGACAGCAAATCGCGCAAAATCTCGCAAGGGTGAGGCGAAAGCAATGTAGGTACCTAGGACGTCACCGTGATGGCTACCGTCAAGTTGAGTGCCTGCCATTGAAAGTAAGAGGTACAGTATTCTTCTGATACGCGAGTCAAGAATATTCCAATTTTACTATCAGTAGATTTAATGTGAAATGTGAACTTGAGAAAGCACAAAGCCAAAACTCTGTTAACGACTGATCTTGTCACCCAAATTCGATATTTGCGGTTTCGTTGAATGGGGCCCGACAGTCATCTTCTCCAGCCACGACCAGCCTAGTTTGAAGATAGAAAATGAAAGAAACATGCCACACAGGACAAAGTTTGACTGTCTACTCCGACACGGCCGGTTGTTAGCCTGGTCTCCGTCTCGTCATCAGGGGCTCGGGGGTGCAAGTGGAGTTTGTGGGAGGCATTCATGCATCGGGGATTACGCACCAGGTTTCTCTTCTTGGCGGATTGAATTAGCTCGAGTGATCATCGTAGCCCTCCGAAAGCTTGTATTGATCGCCAGCGGGTTTCTCCTCCTCGGCGGTGACCGTCATGATCTCGCCAAGGTACTTTCTCCATGGCTGCTCTCGGCCAGCCGGAGCGCTGGTGGCCTCATCCTCCTGAACTCGCTCTTTGTGATATGCGCTAGTGTTGTACATGCCAGACATGGCAGCTTGAAGCTCGTTCTGATCCATCGTGGGTATAGGATGAGTGGGCGGGCCGGTTGTTTATTGAATCTTGGGCTCAGGGGCCGATGGTCAAGACAGGGCTCTAGTAAATTTGTCTTGGTAGGAGAGGGTGGCTGGAATTATGGGGTCTCATCGATGGATGTCTTCCCCGCAAAGATATATCCTGAGAATACTCTCTCTGGGGGTCATGCGTAGGCCGATCCGCCCGAGGTTGCCAAGTTTGAATATCCATTGTCCCACCATCTCAGATTTCTTGGTTTTACCCCGTGTCTTCAGGGTAAGTGGGGGTCAAGTATCTGAAAATGACTGTGAGTGGAGGGAGACGGCCCGTCGCTCTAAGTACCAAAGTACTCGGCTTACGCCGGGGTTCGCTCCGTGGAGAGATAGCTACTCGCTTCAGGAGATTAGTATACAGTACTTGGGCAAAACGCTTTGGCTCATCCTACAGAGTTAGTACACCAATGACAGCTCAGATGGGCACACCACTTCGGGTCCCACAGCCGGCACACTATTTCACAGCCTCGTCACCTCCAACGCCCTTTTTGCAGTTTCACGGCATGAAGTAACGGTTTTCAGAACCATCGGCACTAACCTTCATACGCGTATTTGCTCGCTTAAAATCCCTAGGTGCATACGGACCGACCAAGTCGCCGGCGCCAGCTAATGGGCGGCCGTGAAATGTCAGAGGTGCGTCTCACAACGCATCAGTGTCGGCCCACCCCCACCACACCGGCCGGTGAAGAAATGCACTTTGCTTATTATGGACCACACTGAGGCTCCGTGGTGGAGGGCTGCCGCGGGGTTACGAGTCGGCATTCCCAGTTCACCAGGTAGTCGAACAGCATGGGGTAGTCTCCGCGATACTCGGCCGCCTTCCCTGTGAAGTCCAGCTTGAGCAATTCTTCGAGGCGGGCCTTTGCCTCCTGTTCCATCCTCTCGGCCTCCGCGTCTTGTGGGTTGATCTTCTTCCGAATTTGAGATAGATAGTACCTGCCTCGCACCGCGTTCTCCACAGGCCATTGTTGGATCTTGGTTTCCCCTGTTTGAAGCGCCTTCTCGATTTGGACCCTGCTTCATTTAGCGCTTGGTTTTCTCTACGGCAGCAGTACTCACCGTGCCTCGGTGTAATTTTCCACAAAGTAGAGCATGATGCCGAATATCATTCGAAGCTCAAGTGTTCTGAGATTGTCCTCTCCACAGTCCTTCTCGGACCTGGAGAGCAAATCTTTCATGATCAAATGTGCTTCCTGTCGTCCCTCCGGCCCGGTCTGAAAGAGAATCAGCGCATAGTCAGACTTGTGAAGGATTGCGCTGGATGTTCCGGGGTATGCTTCCTCAATCAGCTTGTAGGCCCGCTCGGCATAATCTACCGCTGTCGTGTAGTCGTTCTCGTAGATAAGCGCAAACGATGTCATGCTGTAGTATTTTGCATACTCGTACGGGATGGCTTTCTCATCGCCCCAGAGCTTGTAGTTCTTGAGACATTCCTCCATATTCTCGCGGACCCCCTTGAAGTCGTTGAGCTGCTGGAAACTGGTTGCCAGATCCCCGTAGCTGTTGTATAGCCGAATTTTATCATCGGCTGTGACTTCGCTCTCAGGAATACTGCGGAAGCAGAGCCGCCGGATCTCTTTGCATTTCTGTCGCATTTCGAGGCCCTCCTGCCGCTTTGTCAAGCCCATGAAGTCCGTGCTGAGGCCAGCGATGGTCAAGGCATCGCTCCTGAGACTGGCCATCTTCAACGCCTCACCGGTCAGGATAGGCGCGTCCGGAGTGTCTGGAGCACCGAGATCTCTTCCACTTGTGTCAAGCGAGTCGAGGATTCTCTCGGCAATCTTGTTGATCCAGTAGGCCTCGTTCAGACTGCCCTGGTCGAACAGATCCATGCCGGCGACGTCGCAGAGAAGCTCGACAAGGGCAAGGTCGCCCTTCATGGCCGGCGACAGGGCTTCGAAGGCGTGGAGGAGAGTCAGTAGATGCGGAAGTACTTTGAGCAGACGGGGCCGCACATCGGCCTGCGCAATCTGCGTCTTGGACGGCGGCGGGAAGAAGTCCCGGAGGACACGGACGACTCGGGCAAAGGCCGCCTGTCGCTGCGAGGCGTAATCGTCCTTGCTAAGCTTCAGAATCAGGATTCTTTGCACCGCTCGATGGGTTCGAAGGTAGGGCCTATCGCTGTTGGTGGTGTCACGCTGGATGAGGTTGCCGTAGCTGAGCTCGGCAACATTGAGAAGATACCTAGGTAGACAATATCAGCAAGACAAACTCGACTTGTGACTGTTGTAGGCAGCCGCTAGATAGTCGGCACTTACGAACTCTTCCTGTGCAGAAATTCTAGTTCATCCTTCGTGTGGTTCGGTGGTCGCAGAAGAAGCTCCTCGCTGACGTCGTCAGGATTCATCAGGGCAACCATGAAGAGAATATCAAGTGAACCAGGAGGAAGCTGCTTGAGGAGATAGTCATGGGCAGCGATGGCAGCTCTTTCATATTGTGTGTGGCTGTCCTGCTCACGACCCGTCTCCGCTGAGCGTGTCCCCCCTGGGAAATCGACGTCTGTCTGGAGTTGTTCGAGACATTCTTGGAACGTGCAGCCAAATTCCAGAATGCCTTGAGCGCTCTTCAGCCACAGTGGAGATCCGCCCAGGACGTGCGAGATCTTGCCGGCAGCCTCTCGTAGGGCCGGATCGCAGGACGCCTCATCAACATCCAGTTGGTTGAGGAGAAAAGTGGCTCCTTGCTGATCGTCCAGAGGCCGAATGGGAATCTTGTAGTCAACACCACCAATTTGGGCCTGCGAGGTCACCAAGATGACAGAGGACTTTTGACAATGAGTTGGCCAGTAAGGGCCCAGATCCCTGCGTTTTACAACGTTGTCAAACACAAGGAGCCACTTTTTGTCTGATGGTTGCGAAGTCAGAGACGTGTTTTAGAGCAGAAATGGAGTTCAAGAACTGGACCCTACCGGTCGTATTGAACCATTGCGTGACTTGGTTTATTTCCGCTTCGGTGATGTCTTCCTTGTCGTCGAACAATTTGAGTTGCACTCCGATGTTTCCAAAAGTTCTCTGGGTCTCGGTTTCCTTCTCAGGGTCGGCGCTAACCCAGAAAATCGCGTCAAACTCTTTGTCGAATTGGTAGAGAAACTTGAGGGCTGTCTGTGTTTTGCCGACACCGCCGATACCATGGAGGACGCAGGACACTGGACGGGCTTCTTGATGGTCCTCTATCAGTAGCTTGAACATCTCCCGAAGTTCGTCTGCCCGGCCGACGAAGGATTTGTTTTCTGCAATATTGACCGAGCGGACCGGGAACTTGGGCTGTTTGGACGCCAAGGACGTATCCTGGAGGTCTTTCAAAAGCTCGTGTGTGGTGTCATCGGCCTTGGCCGACCGGCCGCGCTCACATTGTTGTACAGTGCGGTCGAAAACAGCCACATGACGAGAGATCTCAGTAGAGAGACGGTTCAGCTCCTGCTGAAAGGAGGGGGAGAAGAAGTTCCGGACGACGACCACTGGTGAAACACGGTGAGTAGATTACCCGAGAAAGGCGACAGTAGAACGGAATGACAATTTCTCCGGTCTCTAATGCATAGAACCCAGAGAAACAGAGAAGCATAGGTGGACGGACGAAAGATGGTGAGGCATAGCATTGGACACATACCTAACGATTTTTTGATCATATTCCGAACGATTGTAACACAGAAGTCGATATAGATGCAGAAGATATCCTGCAGTGTGCTCTTCAGTAGATCATTTGTTGGGAACATAGACTGGTCCTCTTGGAAAGACGGGAGTTGTTGCTGGAGAATGTCCAGCTGCTTGAGAGTGGTCTCAATGGATTCGGAAAAGATGCAGCCGCACTGTCCAGAGCGAGATCAGCACGCAAGTCCATGCAATTACAGGTGCGAAGACTCCATGTACCTGAATGACGATGAAGAGGAGACCAAAAACAAGGGACCCGACCCCGGTGGGGTCGCATTGCACGGCAGAAGCGACACCCTTGCTGAATTGACGGAAATGGTCAAGATGAGGATAGAGGTATTGCTTGAACACCTTTGAAACATTCTTGGTAGCGAATTTGGTTGCGATCTCTTGTACAGCCGAGTGGAATAGCGACTTATCCTTCAGTTTAATTGCTTCGTCGAGAGTGACCACGTGGACAGACGAGACCTTGCCGCGCTGACGTTTTCGTTCCAGAAGCACCAGGAGCCGCGAGACGTCCTCCTTTTTGCGCTCCAGCGATTCTTCCCACAGGGACGGGTTTTCAACGCTCGTCTCATACGCCCCCTCCACGGTAGTACTCGAGGACTGATGATTCATTGTGAGAGCATGCCGAGTTCGTGAAAATCGTAAAGAGTGGTGGACAACCGAGTGGTGGACAACGGCCGTCCAAGGAGCTGGCGTATTATGGCATTCTGACCGAGGCGGCCTCTGTTTCCAGCCTTCCTAATGAAACGCTGTATTGGGTGAAGATGAACATCGAGAGCGCAGCATTACGGCCCCCAACAGCACGCACAGAATACAGGCATCGCTTCGATTCTGCCTGGTATCTAACACATCGTGATGCCTGGACATGGAGAAATTACGCCCGACTTGTGTGGTGCTACGCGCCAATTGGGCCTACCGTTTTTCTCTGCTGCAACTTCTGGGGGGCTGTGACGAAGCGCACATCTGCATTCGGGACACTGCAGCAGCAGCCCGGCCCTCGGTGTACTTCATATCGAGAACGCCCACCCACACACGCCAGTATGAGCAGTTTTCCGTACACTACCACCTCTTTGGTCGACCTTTAGCTTTGATGTTGATTGAGTACCGGGCGGTTTACCATGTACCTACCTACGGATACCATTAACCTGTGCCAGTGGCAGCGGGACTTTGGAGGATGCCTGGCATGTTATTGTAATGATAAGGCGGTTGTGCCCAGACGGGTACATCCGGACGCCCCGCTCGGATTTGGTTGTACAAGCATTTCCTCAACAATTTCCTCGAGGACCCTCGATGCGTGTGTTCTGAGTGGTTGGGTGGAAGGTGGGGTGTGCCTTCCCCATTAGGCGGAAATCCGGGACAAACGAGACTCTCCCTCCCGAAAGGTGCGCCCCGCTCGGGCGCAGCGCTGGCGCCTTGGTCTGCCGGGAGTGAGGCGGCAGGAGCAGGGGGCGTTCTCGTCTTCCGTATCAGTGTGTGACGTGTTGACCGCTCCCCCCAAAACCTTTCATCCGCGCTTCGTGGTCGCCTGGCATGGCAACACGTCCAATTTCCTCGCAGCCTGATCTAATGGGAAGGAAACCAAGCAGCCGTGAGTCAATTTTGCTACCTTCGTATGTCCAGGCCTTATCTCCCCGCCCGGGCGAACGCTGCCTCGCTGCGCATGCGTCTCTCCCGCGACATTTCGCTTTTGCTCTTTCTCCTTACCGCTTTAGCTGTCCCCATGCTCGCCCACAGCGCGCAGAGGCCCAGCTTCCGACAACTCCTTCTGCGTCTCGGCGCCAAAGCTTGTATGCCCCGCCCGACCTTTTCCTTGCACTAATCTCCCTGCGTCCCGTCGCCGCTGAGCCTCGCGCCGCTTGTGTAAAATCTGAGCTTATTCTAACGTGTTTGTTCCTGCCAGTTCCTCCCGTCTCTATCATGGACAGCTCCTCCGACCGATTTCGGCGGCTACGGCCCACTATCAAAGAGCTCATGGAAATTGGCGGCACGCCTGGACTCATGGTCGCCGTCGCGACCCCCGAGACCCTCTACATAGACAACTTCGGGTATCGAGACGTTGAAAAGGAGATTTCGGTTGACGCCGATACTATATTCCCGGGAGCTTCGCTCACGAAAGCCATCACCGCTGTCGCCTTCTCGATACTGGTCGACGAAGGCAAGGCCAAATGGGACACCCCAGTGAAGGACCTCCTGCCCGCGCTCAACTCCCGGGACGAGACATTGCAGAACTTTTTGACGGTCACGGACCTGCTTTGCCATCGCCATGGCATGGCGGAGAGCGACGGATACGCTGTCAGTGCCGAAAATAATTGCCTGATCCGTCCAGACGACGTCATGCGGCATCTCAACGACCAAGAAAGACTTCGTCCCTTCCGCCAAGGGTTCTCCTACAACAATAACGGATACGAGCTGGTCGGGAAAGTCATCGAACAGCTGAGCGGCATTCCATACGTCGAGTTCGTCAAGGAGCGCATCTTCGGCCCCCTCGGCATGAATAGGACCTTCCTGACCACGCCTCCGCCAACGGTCGACAACGTGGCAAAATGCTACAATGCCCTCGACGACCGGACTCCAGCGCTCATTACTGCGCCTCAGATGGGCAATGACTGGTGGGGTGGTGCCTCAGGCGGCATACGATCTAGCATAGTCGACTTGTTGAAGCTATACAAGTTTCTCTTGAAGGCTTTCAACAACAATGAGGCTTCGGAAGGGACTTTGTCGCTTCGACAGGGCGAGTATCTAATGTCGCCTCGTGTCCCTCTAGAATCTGTCTCCAGACGGGAGGCATCCTATGCCATGGGCTGGGCAAGAGTGCAGCTGCCCGGTAGGATGGGCCATATCGGCATCAACCCCAGATACATGCTTGATGGGATGCCCGTCATCGGGAAAGGAGTTCCATCCGAGCTAGTCATGTTCCACCAGGGCAGCTTGGCGGGCGCGCTCGCCTTCGTCGGCCTGCTCCCCGACTCAGAGTCCGTGGTCCTGGTCCTGAGCAATGCCCTCGCCCTGAACGACGTGCCGGACTGGGTCGGCCAGCTCCTGCTGGAGGAGCTCCTGGAGGTGCCCGCAAAGCTGCGCGTCAATTTCGTCGAGGCTGCGAAAACCTCTGCCGCGAGAAATCTGACGTGGTTCTCGCGCGTCACCAAACTGCTCGCGGAGCAGCGGACGAACGGCACGTCAAAGCCCCGGGATCTCGAGGCCTACGTCGGCACATACTGGGACCGGGCGCGCATCTTCAAGATCACTGTGACGCTCGAGGATGGGAAGCTGTACCGGGCGTTGCAAGGCCTTGACACGGAAAAGTTTGAGCTGCATCACTATGAGGGGGATACCTTCACTTGGCTTCCGTCTCGAAACGAGTTGTCGAGACGAGGCCTGTTTTGTGGACCTGGACCGACTTACTGGAAGGTTGAATTCAAGGCTGACGATGACGGTAACGGTAGGATCAGGAAGCTCATCTGGATGCGCGATGGGGCAGAAGCGAATGGCCACTTTGACAAAGTCGGTTAAATCGCACTGCGTACGTTGAATACCTGCAAGGCTATAGAGATTGAGGCTTGTAGTGGAGGGCACTAATACAGGCCAATCCATGAAAGTTTGTTAGCGTGGTACTTGGACACCGAGGGATAAGGCAGGGGTTTTACAGCAATTGATTTAGCTGGAAAACGCCCGTATAAGGGCTCTCTCTGGC
The DNA here is from genome assembly GCA_030411725.1 of Echria macrotheca. Taxonomy (NCBI): domain Eukaryota; kingdom Fungi; phylum Ascomycota; class Sordariomycetes; order Sordariales; family Schizotheciaceae; genus Echria; species Echria macrotheca. The sequence continues at coordinate 284,846 of MU839849.1, read as the reverse complement.
AAGATCTTGGACCTGGCACAGGCCTCTGCGAAGGCTCTGGTAGGGTGAAGTATGCCCAAAAGCTGCCGTTGCGTTGTTTAGCGCTGATAAAGTCCCACGCTAACCAACTTTTATGGATTGCATTGTATCTCTCCATGTGTCACGACCCAGAAGACAACCATGTCCAGGCCTCAGGCACCCATCGAGCCGCGGAAGCAACCGAACTAATAGGCATCCAGTACCAGGACAGAGCAGATGGGCCAATAGGGGAGAGCTCTGTGGGTATATCGGGATCGGACAGAGCACGTAGATGCAGGCTCTGTGTGCTCTGCAGGATCTTACGCAGAACACGTACATCACACAGAGCAGGAAAGAACATGGCCAAGTGATATAGGACCGCCGGGACAAATAGCCATTGAACCTGGAACATATCGAAAGTCATGAACTGGATATCACTCAGAAAGGTTTACAGGTGGTCCATTAGTGGGTGTCGATGCTTGTATGATTTGAAGGACTGAGATCGGACTTGCAAACGGACTCGCGGCACCCAGAAACAAACGTGATACAGCTTTCCCTTCCCGCTTTTTCCATATTGCTCTACGGTTGAAACTTTAGGTTCTCTGGAACTGTGTATTGTACCACTTCGCCTGTGTTCCCTGTTCCGCTGGCCTACATACCCAAGGGCTACTGGGCTGAGGGAAACACAGAGCTACACTCCGATTTTACCCCCATCTATCATTCTAAAGCCAGAGATATCTCGATAATGTCATGTTTCTACCCTGGCCACCGCTTTTAACTTGGGATTTTCGCTTTACCCGCTGTCCATAAAATGCCAGAAAGAAGCTGGTTAAGAAAGGCAAAGTCCTTGTAAGCCTCGTCAAAGTGGCCTAACGAGGTATAGAAGGACCTCCCTCCATCGAATTCCTGGCACCAAGCCAGCGGGTGATCGTGACCATGCAGACCACCTGCGACAAGCACGTGGACCTTGCTGCAAATATCGGCTGGCTCCTGTTTGAAAATGTACCACTCATCCAGCCACTTCCACTGCCAGGGTTCCTCGGATAAGCTCTCAGTCCCAGCTCTGTTGGTACTCCCCCCCTTGGGCAGCGATCCGGCCATGATAGGATGTCCCGGGTCCACGATCCGGATCCGCTCCACACTCGGCGGCGGGTGGCTCTTGAAGACGGCGCCCATCAGATTTCCGTACCATTCTGAAGACTCGAGGGCAAAACTGGCACAGTGGACGCCAACGACACCACCGCCGGCGCGGACAAAGCCCTTCAACGCATCCAGCTGCTCAGGCGTATCCAGGAACTCGCCCGAGCTTTGTAAGAAGATGACGACACGGAAGCGGGCGAGGGAGGACGGCGTGAAAACTTCCGGATCCTCGGTGGCGATGACGGTGAAGGGAGTCGGTGACGACGACGACTCTTTAGAGAGACCCTGGATGGCTTCGATCCCCGCTGGGATCGAGTCGTGCCGGTATGCGACGGTGCGGCTGAACACGAGGACTTGGAAGGGTGTCGATGACATGTTGGTTTCGACGTTCACTGTCTCGGATGTCGTTGCCAACCCCCACGGTTCTTGACGGTTGGATGGCGGGGAAGAGCCCGATGGCGACCCGCCTTGGTGGTCTCACCCCGCTTCGGCCATATCGAGATCAGCTTCCGTTCCCACCTCCTCCGGAATCTGGAGTCCGTCGACCAATCGTCATCGATTTTTCATACCATCAATCCTCCCAAGACCCTAATCCGTCCGGGTTTGCGAACCAAATGTCTACGGTTCCCCCACGACGACAAAAAAGTTCCGCACGTGCTGCGAACAGACAACGCCTCCACGTCGGCAACCACTCGCAGCCTTTGGGAATGGAGATCGTGGAGGTTGGGTGCATTACATCATTGGTCTGGCCGGCCAAAGCACAATCGGTTCCAACCGCCTGGGGCGCGATGTCGTGATCGCATCCCTGCCGCGCCAGGTGTCTTCGTTCGTCTTGGAACGTGGGGCGCCGCCCAATGATAAGCTCCAGAGGTTCATGGCGTCATTTTGGGTGAGAATTCGACCATGAAGCTACCACTGTTCTCTGAGCCTTCGTTGCTCTTTTCGACTGCCCACCCGACGGCGAGCCGGAGATAGGACAAGGAGCTGGAAGGAAAAGGAATTCAGAGGCGATGTGCCACGCTAGGGCAGCATGGCTGGGTAGCATGGGGAAGAGCCGCTGGGCCCTTCCCCGGGTATATTTACTCTTTCATTGCTGCTCCCTCAGGTTGCTCCATAAGATCCAGAGCCTGATTATCTCACCATCTTGCCGCTGGTCGTAGTTGTAACGCGTTGCGGTCGTGGAAACGCTGGATAAAATCAACGTTATTGATCCCGCCGTCACCAGCACCGTCCCGAGCCCAAAGACTACGGAAACCAAGACATGACCGCCGAAACGGAGAAGAAGGAGGTGGGCGCCGAGACGCCTCCGACTGGAGCCAAATATGGGACCGACTTGGATCCTGCCTCGGCGTCGGAGCTCGAGGATCTCGGACCGGGAGCCGTTAACGAACGTGCACTACTTCGCAAGTTAGACTGGCGTCTCTTACCCGCCGTCGGGATCTTGTACCTGCTGTCGTTCCTGGACCGCAGTAATGTCGGCAACGCCCGTATCGAAGGGCTGGCCACGGATCTGCACATGACAGGTAACCAGTATCTGACGGGTTTGACGCTGTATTTCATCGGTTATGTCATTTTTGAGGTTTGTACCATCTCTTGTCGCCTTTCTGTTGTTAGCGAGGTTAAAACTGACGGTTGCAGATCCCCTGCAACATCATCCTCAAGAGGACAACTCCTCGATTCTGGTTGCCCACCTTGACGGTCCTTTGGGGCATCGTAGCGACTTTGATGGGAGTCGTTCAGAACCTTTCAGGCTTCTTCGCGGCTCGGTTTTTCCTCGGCGTCGCCGAATCCGGTCTGTTCCCTGGCGTCGTCTACTATTTCTCCATGTGGTACAAGAGACGTGAGAGGCAGTTCCGCGTCTCGTTGTTTTTCAGTGCTGCCGCTTTAGCCGGATCTTTCGGTGGCCTTCTTGCATATGTGAGTGGCGAGGATGGACTCAAGGCCGGGAAGCATTTCGGCTAACCATGATAACAGGGCATTGGTTTTATGAGGGGCATTGTTTGGAGCAATGGATGGCGGTGGATCTTCATCTTGGAGGGTATGTCTTCTGTCTCGTCTCACGTCAAACAAACTGACCCCCGTAGGTCTCGCAACGATTGTTGTGGCCGTGCTTGCGTACTGGTTCATCTACAACTACCCCGACACGGCCGAGTTCCTAAGCGAGAAGGAGAGGAAGTTCATCCAAGTAAGACTGGCATCAGACAGCGACGCAACCCACGATGAGCGGTTCAGCTGGGATAATGTCGTCAAGGCCCTCCGGGATCCAAAGTGCTGGCTCTACGGTCTGGCGTTCCACACGACCTCGCTCCCTCTCTACACGTTCTCTCTCTTCCTACCGACCATTATCAATGCCCTTGGCTATTCCGCCGCCATCTCGCAGCTTCTGACAGTGCCTCCCTACGCCTTCGCTTTTGTCACGACCATTAGCGTCGCCGTCATCTCGGAGCGCCTGAACCAGCGAGCTCTCTTCATCGCGGGCTCGGCCCTCTTTGGGGCCATCGGGTACTGCATCCTCCTGTCCAACACGACGCCTCTGGCTCGTCCAGGTGTCAGCTACGTCGGCACCTTCTTTGCTGCCGGCGGCATCTTCCCGGCCGTTGCGCTCTCGCTCTCATGGCCGGCCATCAACGTCTCGGGCCAGACGAAGCGAGCCGTGGCCAACGGGATGCAGATCAGCATTGGCAACCTGGGCGCTGTGCTGGGCACACAACTTTACCGGGCGACGGACGGGCCTCGATTCATCGTCGGCCACAGTTTTGCGCTAGGTTATCTTATTGCAAACGCCACGGTTGCGTTGATCCTGTATGTCGTGCTCAAGCGGGAGAACAAGCGGCGGGATGCCATCACGTCCGAGGTCCAGGATGTGGGCAGCCTGATTGATTGGGAGGGCGATGACGATCCGAGATGGAGGTTCCAGTTTTGAGGTTGTCCACAGGGCTGCTTGTAGACAGGAAAGCATTTTTACATATTTGGGATACCCCTGAGATGTCGAAGCAGCATGTTCCAGTTTTATTTGGATAACATACCTGCCTCAACCCTCAACTTAATGAGAATATATTATCCATCCAGTCTTTAAAGAGCATATCGATATGCGAATACCTGTAAAGTTTCTCAGAAGAACACAATGTTTGGCAACCCCTTTTCTCGATCTCGATGCCTTCCAAGTGCCGTGATCCGTGCACGCCAAGAACAAGAAAACAGACAGGGGTCGCCAGGTGCCAACCCCTGAAATTAGGGTGATCCCGTCCCGCCCAGCGGGAAGCTCAGCGGGATCTGAAACTGAAACCCGTTGGACTCCCAGGGGCACACAGACCCATCTGAACCATCTGATCTTGCGAGAGGAGGATTCTCACAGCCACAAATCTACCCGACTTGAAGCCTCGAAAGATGAAGCAGAAAGACTCAAAGAGACGACAGAGACGCAGCGGTTGGGCAGAAATGTCGGCCCTGCCAGTTGAGATTGGGAAAACTTGGCAATCCATTTGGGAGCACCTGTCCAATTCTCGTATCCGCACGTGCCGCCTTACCACAGCCCCGAGCATTCTGGACCTTCTTGGCGTGACAGAGACAAAGCCTGTCCTGGCCATTCATCAACCGCTCTCCGCTGCGGTGGCGCTCTCATCTTGTCTCCAATTGAAGCTAGAGTACGAGTAAGTCGGCGAAATGTCTATTCTCTCGACATGACAAAGCGTTACAGCACATGCTTACGGCAATAAAGCGAAAACAAAAGAGGTTGTCTATTTGTGGCAACTGCCTTTTTAGCGAGGTGCTGTCAAGCAAAGAACAGGGGAATGTCGATCCGATCCCGTCCCTCCACACACACCTGGGAACAAAAGGCTTGCATGAGTTTCTCGCCGGGACGCCGCCTCCCGCGAGACCTGGTAAAATGTTGTTGGTGTGCCGGGACGATTTCCCGTGCTGGCGAGTCGATGCATCCATCAGCGTCGATCACGAACTGCAAACCTGGACGGATTCGTTGCATTAGGTATTCTCAGATTACTCGCAGGAGAGAGGATGGTTCACTCGCAGCTGCAACTACCTTCCAATTGGACGTCTTCGCATGTCTCGCGGCAGAGTCCAAAAAAGCACGCGTCTTCGTGTTCCACTGTGAGCAAGCGCGCTGGGCCTCAAGGTAAGCGCCAAGACCTGCCGCAGTCCAGGGGAAAAATGTGGGGTTTTCCACAATTCAACAACGGCCACAGCGTCGTTTCAGTCGCCCACAGCGGCCCCGCTCTCGGAGATGGCCCCTGACATCTCGAGAACAAGGGGCCTGGCTCCCAAAGTCAAGACGCGTGCCTGGCCGGACGGACGGGGCAGGTTGCTTCAAAGATGCTGACCTGCCCAGATTTCTTTTTGTCGTAACTTTTTAAACTTGTTCCAGACCATCCTCCCACCACTCGCTCGCCTTGGCATTTTCTTGGAAATCTCTTCTTCTCTCGACGGGTCCGACCTTCCTTTAGAGGCCCGGCATTTGGTGCGCTCAAGCTGGATTTGGCCATCTTTTTTTCTTAGCTCGCTCTTGAACAGCAACGACCGCAAGCATGGGCGGCGAAGAAGGCGGACACGGCGGCGGCATGGCTGCGATTAGCGAACCCGCGGCACCCACAACTACCCACGGCGGCGGCGGCATGAACCACGACAGCAAGCCTGGCGATATCGTCACCAACGGCGCGAAGTTGGAGCACGCGGTTTCGCCCATGTCGCCCATCCTCCACACGCCGAACCCCTTTAGCCGCAAGAACACCTCGCTCGACATCGACGACTACTTCGTACGAGATGCCAACCCCCTTAGGAACCAGGAATAGATGCTAACAGTACGACAGAAAGGTCCCCGCGATTTGCAGAAGCACTCGAAATGGCCCATCTTCATGCAGATGCACGGCTCCATCCTGCCCAAGATGATCCTCCCGCTCATCTTTGTCGGTGGCTGGTCCACCCTCCTCACGCTCATCCACATGAAGATCGCCAAGATCGCTGTCAGCAGCATCTTGCTTACCGTCCTCGGTTTCGTCGTCGGTTTGGGACTGTCGTTCCGCAGCTCGACGGCGTACGAGCGCTATGCTGAAGGCCGTCGGTACTGGGCCCAGCTAATCCTGACGTCGCAAAACCTGGCGCGAGTCTACTGGGTGAACGCGAAGGAGCGGGAAGGCGAGCTGGGCAAGAAGGATCTGCTGGCGAAGCTGTTTGTACCCTTCCCCAAACCTGACTGGACATCATAAGCTAACAAGATGTAGCTCGGCGCTCAACCTGCTGGTGGCATTTGCCGTTTCTCTCAAGCACAAGCTGCGCTTCGAGCCGTACACGTGCTACGAGGACATTACCCACCTCGTTGCCCACCTCGACACGTTCGCCCGGGCCGCGACGGAGCACGAGCCGGAGAAGGCGCACCGCACGTTTGCCAAGCCGGGCTTCTTCAAGGGCGTTGGCGAGTATCTCGGCGTATCATTCGCTGCGAGCAATCCCCGCAAGGTGATCAAGAAAGCCGGCCGGCCCCTGGGCAACCTGCCGCTCGAGATCCTGTCGTACCTCGCCAGCCTGACGGACGAGTTCATCACCAACGGCCAGCTGCCGATCCCGATGCAGCAGACGCTCGCCTTCAACAACATCGTGGCGCTGAACGACGTCCTGGTCGGTACCGACCGCGTGCTCAACACGCCGCTGCCGATCGCGTATGCCATCGCCATCTCGCAGATCACCTGGGTGTACGTGCTGGTGCTGCCGTTCCAGCTGCTGACGCTCGAGTGGGTCACGATCCCGGCGACGGTGGTGGCCTCGTACATCATCCTCGGTATCTTGTTCATCGGGCGCGAGATTGAGAATCCCTTCGGCCACGACGTCAATGATCTGCCGCTCGAGGCGTTCTGCGCCCAGATTGCCTCGGATATCGACGTGATTGCGAGCCGGCGCAAGCGGCCGAGCGCCGAGTGGGTCGAGTCGTCGCAGAACCGCGTCTTCTGGCCGCTGTCCAACTCGGGATACCCCGTGTGGCTGCACCGCAGCGAGGACAAGATCCATGCCATGGTTCAGCACAAGGTCGAGGCGCACTTTGACAGCGCCGAGCATGAGGAGGCGCACCCGAAGGAGAAGGCGGGGCGGGAGAAGGTGACGGTCGACAAGGTTTAGTTTTGCTCGTGGTGCATAGCCGGTGCATTTAAAAGTTGTTGTTTAAGCCAGTTTGTAGTAATTCATGTTATCTCAGGGAGCAACCTGCATTATATCATAAGAATCTCTGTCTATCATCCAGTCATAGCTCATCAAGCATCAAGCATCAAAATTGAGAGGAGACACAACAACCAAGAAAACAACCGAAAAAAGAGACTACCGGATCGGCATCGACCGCGTAACCTCCCTAATATCCGCCTCCCCCGCATACTCCGAGATATAATGCTCCTCGGCCACATGTCCCACCAAACTCTCGACACTCGGACACAGCGTATCCCGCTCCCGAAAGCGCCAGCACAGATAACACGTAAACCCCGCGCGCTCGCGGTGACATTTGACCAAAAACCGCCCCGTCAGCGCAAACCGTCTAATCTCGACAACCTCGACCGTCTCCCTCCCCCTCTCCCGATCCCGGTCCTGCCGCATCGTCACCTCCTTCTCGATCCGCCACGACCCGTTCCGCGCGCTGGCCATATCGGCGCCGCACGCCCCGCAGACATCCTTCTCAGAAGCAGAGAGGACATCGTCGACGGCCACACCGCCGCGCTGCAGATCCTCCGCGCGCCGACAGAACAATGGACGCGCAGGGTCCATGGCGAGGGTACGACCGGACGGCCGGTACCGACTACTCCCCCGTCGGGACTTGGCGCTCGTGACGCTGGTGGTGCTCTCGGCGTCATCTTCGTATCTGGCGCCGCCGGACCGGAGAGCGGGCGTCGACGAGGTTCGTCGGATGAGACCCGCGTTGGGCCGTCCAACGCGGGAGGGTTGCGGACCACCACCGCCGCCGGCGGACAGGCCGGGGCCTTCGAGCATGCGGCGGTACTGGTCGCGCAGGGCGCGGATGGCGCCTTCCCTGGCGAACTCGGAGGCGTTGTAGAGTTTGGACGTGTCGACGGGCTGGCCGGTGTAGAGGGCGTCTTCGAGGATTTGGATGACGGTGCTTTGGAGCGTGATGACCTGGCTTTGTAGTTGGAGTTGGGCGGTTACTTGGGCATGTTAGTTCGCTGATGAAGACGGGGAGGAAGGGAGTGGACGTACAGTCACCCTGGGCAAACCGCGGGTCGAGCTTGGCGTACTGCTCGTACTCGCGCTGGACCGACGGCCCGCCACGCTGCAGTGAGTCGCGGAGGTTGTCCTCATCGTCGCTCCCGCGCCGGGGCCGGCCGCGGCCTTGGCCGTGGGCCTGGTCGACGCGCCGCTCGAGGTCACGGATCTTTTCGTCTTGGCCTTTGTCAAGCTTGCTCTGCTTACGCTTCTCGATGATGCGGTCGTAGAGGTTGATGCCGGTCGTAAAAGTGCCGGCGATGGTTGAGCAGAGGGTCGCGATGATGAAGCCTTGCTGTTTCTTGTCAGCTGTCTGATCAGAATGGGACGAAAACGACGAAACAGCATACCTTCAACCGCTCCTCCTTTATCATATTTGCGTAATTCATCTTGTCAAGGAGTATCTGTGTAAATCGGTATGTTCCGCAGACTCCGGTGTTGACCCTGGTCAAAGTTTGTTTGGCTCACACGGGCGAGAAAAAGGGGCTAGAATCACTCTAGGCTTAAAAACACAAAAACTTGGCTCCAAAGTTGGTGGGAACGAAATGGGAATGATATATCTGCAGATCACAGCAAATCCTCCAGGGAGCAGAAGAGTCTAATCAAATACCCCGAGGACTTGGGATTCTTGGCTGGTGTTGGGTCGGACAGAGCCCGAACGACCGCTGGTCCGGTGACATCATCGCGGCACCGTTCGCCGGCCGGGATTGGTCAATTGTCTCCGCACCGCAGACCTGCCCACGAGTGTCTCGACCCTTCTGTATGTCGTCGCTGTTCAACCCAAGGCGGTGTGTGCCGTCTGTCTCTCCAATCGGTTATATGTCTGTGCTCATAAGCTTATGTTGTACGTGAACAAGACGTCAACTGATCCTTCTTCGAGGCGGTAGTAGTTGTACAGCGGATGGTAATGGGCTGACTGGGCTGGCTTGAATGGTGTATCTAGGAGTCGTCTTTCACATATGTCGGCAATAAGCAGCTGGGGTAAATATCTCGAAGGGAAGTTCCAATATCGTGACACTCGAGCTCTGTGGGTGAGGTCTGGAAAGGGGGGAACCCTTGGGCCGAACCCTTCGATGACTCCCCACCCTCCCCGCGCTTCACGTTATGGCATCACTCGGCATGTGAGCACCCTGCAAGTCAATGGCGCAACAACGAATAAGACCCTTCGTCCACTCCACCCAACGTCGGAATTAAGGTTCCCGACAGGTAGTGTAGAGTCGTGATCTCGGCCGAGGTACCTAACGCAGAAGGGCACGTAAGTGGGGTACGTATTCTTCTTGAACGGGAAACACGTCGTCGTCGACATCCACGGCTCAATAACTCCGCGCCGGCTCCGAGCGGGATGTCGCAATCCTCGACGGAATGAGGAAGGAGACAATGGCTATAAAGAGGGCCGTGGCTGTCTGCCGCAATGGCTCCCATAGGCAAAGCAACTTCAAGTCGGCTCAATATCAAAGCAAACCGACACCACATCGCATATTTACTAGGCAACAAACATGTCTGGAGCTCAGCAGAGGGACCTGTGGACGGCGGTTGATGAGTACGCCTTTTCACATAGTCATCCGACATCGCGACCAAACACCAAGGCGCTGCAGCACGCTGCTGAAGCATCCAAGGAGGCCGGCCTGCCAAACATTGCGGCGTCTTCCTCCCAGGCCAAGTTCCTCGCCATTACAATTCGCGCGCTGGGCGTGACGCACGCGCTCGAGATCGGGACACTCGGCGCCAGCACGGCCATCTGGCTGGCGAGCGAGAACCCCCAACTACATGTTACGAGTATAGAGTATGACCCTGGCAATGCCGAGGTTGCGCGCAAGAATGTCGAGTTCGCCGGGCTTTCGGATCGCGTCGAGATCATCGTCGGCGCGGGCATCGACGTTATCCGGGAGCTGAAGCAGGAGGTGCTCGACGGCAAGCGGCCGCGCTTTGGTTTCTTCTTCATCGACGCCGACAAGGAGAACAACTGGAACTACTTTGATGTGGCCGCCGACATTGCGACGAAGCGCGGCCTCATCGTTGTCGATAACGTGGTGCGACAGGGTCGCGTGGCTGACGCCTCGAACACGGACGCGCGCATCATCGGGAGTAGGCAGGTCATAGAAAACGCCGGGAAGGATGCTCGTGTCGACTCGGTAGTATTGCAGACGGTCGGCGATAAAGGACACGATGGATGGCTCTGGGCAGTTGTCAATTAAGAAGGCGTAGAATTGATGTTGTCATGGTCTTGCTGAAGCTCGAAATTGCAGTGCTGCGCATGAAGACGCATAATTAAACGAGAATCCCCGAGGGGCTGCAATTTGAATGAGGGGCAGGTTGGAGGCGGACAGAGCACAGACCATCTTCTCACCGCCTTTCGGTGATGGAATCTCCCAGCTGCAACAAGCCGAATTCTGCCCTCCACACCGCCATCGCGTCCCTCTGCGTCCCTCCGGTTTCTGCGCCAGTGCCGCCGCCACAAGACAAGATGCTGTCCGGAATCCTCATCTTCAACCAAAAAGGCGAGAATCTGATCTTTCGGGCGTTCCGCAACGACTGCCGACCCCGACTCGCCGACGTGTTCCGCATCCAAGTCATCAGCAACGCCCAGGTCCGCTCGCCCATCCTGACCCTCGGCAGCACCACCTTCAGCCATGTCAAGCACGAGAACATCTATCTCGTCGCCATCACCAAGAGCAACGCCAATGCCGCCCTAGTGTTTGAGTTCCTCTACCGCCTGATCCAGCTCGGACGCGGCTACTTTGGCAAGTTCGACGAGGAAGCCGTCAAGAACAACTTTGTCTTGGTTTACGAGCTTCTCGATGGTGCGTCACCACGGCCTCAGTTGCGCAATTCGCGCCCCAATGCTGACCAATTTGCTGCAGAAATCATCGACTTTGGATACCCCCAAAATACCGAGACCGATACGCTCAAAATGTACATTACCACCGAAGGTGTCAAATCGGAGCGCGCGGCAGAGGACTCGGCCAAGATCACAATGCAAGCCACCGGAGCGCTGTCATGGCGCAAAGCGGATGTCAAATACCGCAAGAACGAGGCATTTGTTGACGTTATCGAAGATGTCAACCTACTCATGAGCGCTACAGGGTCGGTGCTGCGCGCCGACGTCACGGGCCAGATTATCATGCGCGCCTACCTCAGCGGGACGCCAGAGTGTAAATTTGGACTGAACGACCGTCTTCTCCTGGATAACGATGGACTCAACAGCCTGCCGAGTGGGAATCGGATGGGCAGTAAGGCGACGAAAGCGGCGGCCGGCAGTGTGACGCTCGAGGACTGCCAGTTCCACCAGTGCGTCAAGCTGGGCAAGTTCGACAGCGACCGCATCATCAGCTTCGTACCGCCTGACGGCGAGTTCGAGTTGATGCGCTACCGTGCCACCGAGAATGTCAACTTGCCCTTCAAGGTGCACGCCATTGTCAATGAGGTCGGCAAGACCAAGGTTGAGTACAGCATCGGCGTGCGTGCCAACTTCGGCTCCAAGCTGTTCGCCACCAACGTCGTTGTCCGGATCCCTACACCGCTCAACACTGCTAGGATAACCGAGCGCTGCACCCAGGGCAAGGCCAAATACGAGCCATCTGAGAACAATATCGTCTGGAAGATCGGACGCTTCACCGGACAGAGCGAATTCGTCCTGAGTGCCGAGGCGGAGCTGACCAGCATGACCAACCAAAAGGCGTGGAGCAGACCACCATTGAGTATGAACTTTAGCCTTCTCATGTTTACAAGCTCCGGGTTGCTGGTGAGGTATCTCAAAGTGTTTGAGAAGAGCAACTATTCTAGCGTCAAATGGGTGCGGTACATGACAAGGGCAGGGAGCTACGAGATTCGGTGAGTGTCGTCCTCGGCAAGTGATCATCAGAGTTGCTGACTGTTTTAGCTTCTGATGTATCCCCTTTCTATACCTCTGAGGCTATGAAGTGTTTGATGTGATATCGAGGCATAGCAACGGCGTTGGGCGTTTATGAATGCTGGGAGCATACTGGTAATTGCAGCAAATACACTTTTTGGAGACATCTACGTCTGCAATTGCACCATGGCCTGCCTCGTTCTGCATATGACGTCTGATGCCTCGCGAGCGACACTGAGGGTTGGACCGGTCAGCAAGCTCTTAGGTAGCTACCGCAGGGGCTGTGATGTCGGAAAAGCGGAGGAAAGCACAGCGTCCTCTTCACTGATGGTACTTACCAATAATTACAGGTGCAGTTGCTGAACCGTGCTGACCCGCATACCACTTCCGTCCAGAAAGGAGAGCGATAAAAGGTCCTGCTCCCTGGGACCATGGGTCAAAGGCGGTTTCCATGTTACCAACATCCAATATTCCAGCGAGAAAGATGCAACACGGTAGGGAGATTGAAGGAGGAAAGCACATGGCTGCTCCAGCCCACCGGTCCCCTAGAGGTTAAATATGCGTTTCCCCACTCCGTAGCAGAGTTTCTCTCATCCAACATCATCGGCATCATCATTACTCCCACTTTCTCCTCCTCGCTCGCGTCCACTACGCGCCCGCCGACTACGCCAGTCTTTTGCTCTACCCTCTGTTCGGCGTACCGACCGCGTCTGTCTCTCTCTAACACTGTCTTGGGTGATACGATCCAATGCATCTCTCCGTGTTGTGGCTGTCGGCCCTCTTTTCCCTTGGTGCATCGCAAACCTTTTCGAAATGCGATCCAACCATTAGTAAGTATGACCGCTGCAGTACCCTGTCCTAGGTTAACGGGTCCTAGAGAGCTGTCCGCCTAACCCGGGGTTGCCATATCGCGACTACCAGATCAATTTCTCCTACGGACTTGACCACCTAAACTGGGAGCATTTTGCAGCGGGCGGTTACAACTACTCCCATGCCGGCGCTGGCCTCACAATCTCGAAGAGTGGACAGTCGCCCACGCTTCAGACAAAGTGGTACATCTTCTTCGGCCTCATCGAGGTACATCTCCGGGCCGCGCCGGGACAGGGCATTGTGAGTTGCATAGTGCTGGAGTCGGACGACGGCGACGAGATAGACTTCGAATGGCTTGGCGGAGAACCGCAGCGGCTGCAGACCAACTACTTCGGGAAGCGCAACACGACGACATGGGATCGTGGCCGATTCTCGCACGTGGATGACACACAATACGTAACACACAGCTACGCCATTGACTGGAATCAGGACAGCATCACATGGTACGTGGACTGGCAGCCGGTGCGGACGCTCCGCTTCCACGAGGCGGTCGACGGGACGAACTTCCCCCAGACGCCGGCCCGGCTGAGGCTGGGCATCTGGTCGGGCGGTGATCCGAAGAATCCCGAGGGGACCATCTCATGGTCCGGCGGCCGTACCGACTACTCGAAGGGGCCGTACACGATGTATGTGGAGCGGGTGAGGATCGTCAATTATAACCCGGCGACCAGCTACGTGTGGGGGGACAAGTCGGGCAGCTGGCAGAGCATCCAGCAGGTTCACGGCAACAGGCGCGTCGTGAGGGACATGGAGACACAAGCGCGCATCTTGGATAGCCAGGCAGATCAGTCGGGGCAGCAAAGCTTTGTCAGGGCACCGGGACGACGGAGAGCTCAAGCGGCAGCCCGGCCGGAACCGTCTTATCGGCACATGAGCGGGGATGGGGAAGCCAGCATACATTGAACCTAATATTAATACCCTTCAGCTTTTGTAATGGTCGAAATGCCTAGGGAACAGTCTCAGTGGATATTCATTGTCGAGGCTGGATATTGGAGAAGACGGTCTGCCCCCTGTCCAGACCTGTTCTAAAAATGGGTTGGCATTATGTCTAATACGCTCTGGGCGCTTGGCGCTGCGCTGCAGATAAATAGTCGTTTTCTTCGCATCCCGTGCTTTGTTCGTTTGTGCCCAAAGATTTTGTTGGGATCCGAGTGAGGACGTGTTCGCAGTCGGATCAACATGTCGAATCCGCAGTATCCCGGAGGCTGGACTCCGCAGCCGCCGCCGCCGGGGTATCCACCGCCACCCGGTTCCGGCGCGCCGACTGGCTCCACACCGGCGTGGCAGCCGGTCCCGGGCGCCCCGCAGACGCCTCAACCGGGGCCACCGCCGTATCAACAGCCACAGCATTCCGGGCAGCCATACCATGGCCAGCCGTATCCGGGTCCGGTTGCCCAGCATCCGTATCCAGGACAGCCCGTCCAGGGAGATCAAAGTCACGCAGGCCAGGGATATTCGGTCCAGATTCAGGCTGCACAGTCGGCCCAGGTTCACCCAGCAGGACAGCCATCGCCGCATAGTTTCTCGCCGCAACCACAGCCTGGGCAGCCTCCATACCGAAGCCAGCCGCATGGAATTCCCTCCCAGCCCGGCCAGCCGCAGTTCGCACCACCGCCGCTGCCGCCTCGAAACCCGCCTCTGCCCCCACGCCCGCTCACGGCCGTGTCCAGTACCAAGTCGAGCTTTTCGCGCATGCTTGGCGCCGGTGTGGCCGGCGTTCAGTCGAAGCTTCAGGGGTACATCGCCAAGGCGCAGACGACGCTGCCATCGTCGGCGTACCCGGGGTATCCGGCATACAATCCGTCGGGTGGTTACGGTGCTCTGGGTCTTTCTGGCCCGGGTGTTGGGACTCCAAATGTGCAGGTGACTCAAAGCACGGGGTATCCTACGTCGCCGCCAGTCCACTCGCCGCAACCTCTGGCTCTTCACCAACCGGCCTACTCACCCCAACCGACGGTACACAGCAGTGGTAATCCACAGCCTCCCGTATCTCCTGGTTATCTACCCGTTTCCTCGCTGCTAAGCTACCCTATACCAGTTCCAAGTCATCCAGCTGTTCCTGGACCCGGTGCTCCGGCCCCGGCGCCGACTTCCTTGTATTCTCCGCCCGAACCTGCCCAGGGAGCCCATCCTCCCACGTCTTACCCGACACAGGTATCGCAGCCCCTGGGTCTGGCCCAGCCGAATGTTCAGCCTGGCCATCCTTCGGACCAATTCCCGTCGAATCCCGCCGCTCAGTCCCCGGATTCTCATCCGCCCTTTGCTCCAGTTCATCATCAGGGCCCGAGTCACCTGCAGAGTTCAGGTCCGCAGAGCCCATCGACTGCTTCTCAGGCAGAGGCAGCCTACATGCCCGGCTCTCTGAGTCCGGCTGCTCACTCTGGGTTCAACTCGCCGGCATCACAAAGCATGCCAAACCAGATAGGGGCTCATGCTTCGCCGTATCCGCCTCCCGCCCCGAGTCCCGGTTACTCGTTTCCCCCGACTGGCCCGCCTGTGGCCCAACAGCCATATTCTCCGAGTCCGGGTCCGCATCTTGGTCCTTCTCAGAGCGCAGTCCAACACCCCGCTTCCCCATCACAGCAGCCTCATGGTGCTTCCACCCCTGTGCAGCTGTATGGTTCCTCGGTTCCGGGCCCGAATGAGTTAACACAGTCACCCCGGCCCGACATTGACAGTTCTGAGTACCAGATTCCCGGAGCGGCACTACAAAACGCTGTCGAATCGGACCAGGGAATTTCATCGCTGCCTCAGCCGACTGCGCAGTCGCCACCTGTCAGTCATCATGACCCACCGGCCGAACTCTCGTCCCAAGCACCCGTATCGACTGCGACTTATCCCGTCCAGTCTGACTTCACAGGGACAGATGCATCTCGCCCGCGACCGCAAGAGACACATACCGATGTGATTCCCCCACAGCCTCCACAGAGTGTCTCAGAGCACCCGGTACCGGCTTATCAAGCCTCGACCCAGGGGAATATCCGGCGAAAGCCAACTGCTCAGTCACCGGCGCAGAACCAAGCGGCGGACAACAACCCAATCACTCACGCTGCAGTGGAAACCAACGACGAACAGCCGGGCGCGACATGGGCTGGTCCTGTGCCCATGGAGTACTACCCTCCCGTGACTACTTACGGGTTGCGAGGCGATAGTTCTGCTGGGCAGCCCCTCGTGGGACAACAGGGGGGAACAGTGTCGGCTCCGGAGCCTGCAAGAGCTCGTGATAGGCTGATAGACCGGGAGTCAGGTCGGGATAGTGAATCTCATCCGGCTCACCTGGTTCAGCCGACCCAGCAGTACGAGGAACATGAGCCTCAACATCCTCAGCAGCATTTGGTGGAGGGTGTTGCTCAGACTTCGCCGCGTGCTACCCAGCCAGAGGCACCTCTGCGACCCCAGGGGTTCCAAAACTATCAGGAGCCTCAGGGGTTGCAGCAAGGGGTTTCGACAGGTCAGCCGCTTCAACAGCCTGGATGGCCCCAATCGTCCTCCCAACCTCAGCACTCTCAATACGCCCAACAGCCCACACAATACGGAAGTCCTCACTCGCCGCAAGCGCCGCCTCAGGAACAGCCCTACGCACCGCCCATTCCGGCCAAGGTCGAGTCGTACGAAGCCCGAACGTACTCACCGCCGGCTTCTGCCCCCTTTCCTCCCGGCCAAGGACTACCTGTTTTCACATATGCAACTTCAACGCCTCAGTCCCCTCCGGCACAACCAGTTCCGCCACCGCAACCTCAGCCAGACTCAATATCGCCCATCAGCACCCTCACATCCCAGATCGAATCTCTAATCCTCACCAACCGCTCCCATGGTCCTGTCCGTTCAAACCCCGACCACTACTTCGAATTCCCCATGCTCACCCCCACCGCCCCCGAATCATCCCGTCTCTGCTTCCGCAACCGTCGGGTTCCCTTCGCCCGGACATGGTACACGCACCCCTCCTCTCCGACCTTCTACATCTGCGCCTGGTGCTTCGACCACTACATTTCCACCTCCCGCTTCGCCTCATCCTTCACCAAATCCCACCGCACCATCGAGGGAACCTGCAACTTCCATCCCCACCGCATAACCCGCGTCCTCTGGCCGTCGGTCCTCGAAACAAACGACCTCTCCCCCCTGGTAGAATACATGCAGCACCGCGCAAAGATCCCACCCTGCCTCGGTATGACACCATACACCCCCTCCCCATCCAAGCCCGGCGTAAAATGGTACATCCCTCCACCCCCGGACTCAGGCGGCATCGACGACTTCGGCGCATGCCAAGCCTGCTACGAGGATTACCTCTGCGCGACCCCCTTCGCCGGTCGCTTCACCCACGACCCGTCCAAGACGGGCGAAGGCTGGATCTGCGACCTCGCGATCCCCTACACGCTGCGGGCCCTCCTCCGCAGGTCGCCAACCAACGACTGGGCCTCGTTTGTATCCGCAGTCCACCACAGAATGGCCAAGGGGCTGTGCACCGCCCAGCCCACCACCACCGGCACGAAGCTGTGGTACACGGTCCCCGGCGCCGCCGTGCACCTCGACATCTGCGAGGCCTGCTACGCGGATTCCTTCGCCGAGACGCCGTACGCCGACGTCGTGACCATGTCGGTGGACAGAGCCGGGGACGGGTGGACGTCGATAAAGTGCGACATGGCGGGCTACGGCCCGCTTCTCGATCTCGTCTTCGCGCTGGACGCGCAGCATGCTCACCCTGACGCATTCCGCCAGCCTCTGCTCGCCATCGCCGCGGCGCCGAGATGTCACAGGGCGGATCCGATCATCGACGGGCTGTTTTACAACTTTGCCCCCGCGCCCGTTGACGAGTTCGGCGTGTGCGAGGCGTGTTATGCCGGCGTGATCACGCCGCTGGGCATGGCGTATACGCTTGCTCCATCCCCGGAGCGGGTGCAGGGGAGATTCTGGTGCGCGTTCAACCCGCGCATGCTGCAGCTCCGGCGGTTCGTCGATGCGTTGAACGCGGAGATTGATAGCCCGCGGTCCAACGCGGGTGTGTTCGAAGCAGCCGCGCGCAAGTGGATGTCCATCATGCCCTGTCCCAAGCGCGACACCGTCCCCGGCGGCCAGGGCCATGAGTGGTGGGGCTGGCCGGACTGTCCGGTCTGCCACGAGTGCTACGAGGACGTCGTCCGCGGCACGGCCCTCGAGGGCGAGATGGCCTTTCGGGGTGTGAAGTTCGAGAATCCGAGTCCCTGCGCGCTGTACTCGCCCGCTCAGAGACAGCGATACCTGGCCGCCTGCGAGTCCCCGGGCAACCCGGAGGAGTTCCTGGCGTTCTGCAGGGAGCGGACAAAGGTGTACAACGACACTGTGCCGCTTCTGACGAGTCTGCGGCAGCAGGCCCAGGCGGATATGGATGCCGCGATGCTGGAGCAGGTCATCGGCCACGGGCTGCGCATGTCGGATAAGATCACGTTTGGCGAGCCCAGCTCGCAGTATCGGTCGAGCGCGACGGGGAATCTGTATAACTCGTATGGGGGGGTACAGGCTGAGCGGCACCAGGCTGAGTCGGATCGGTTGTTTCGGAGGGCGCGGGATGGGGAGAGGCGGGCGCGGATGCTTGAGTTGGAGGCTAGGTGGGCGCAGTATGAGTAGCAGTTTGCGTAGCAGGTTGATTGGCGGTTTGAGAGAGTTCTGGTGCGTGGCGACGGATCGTGTACTGGGGATGTTGACGGTGCCGCACCCAAGGCCGTTCTTGTATGACCTTCGAGTGTGGCTACTACAGGATCATATCTAGGTAGACAATGTTGTTCGCAATACACTCGATTGTTCGCTTTCAAATCCGACTATCAGCTATTAAGCTTCTCTAGCCCCGGTCCGGCCTGATCATTCTACTCATCGCTTCTTATGAGCCTTTCCGGTTCCTCGATTTTGCGCTGTTTCTTTTTTACAGTTCACGGCTCTGCTCCGTACGCAATCAACAGCTTTACAATCTCCTCCTCACAGCACACCCCCCTCGCAGATTCAATAGGTGACTGGGCATAATGCCGAAGGTTCGGGTCGGCACCGTATCGAAGCAATATTTCAACCAACTGTCTCTCTCCCTTGCGGATGGCCATAATGAGCGGGCTCGGCAAATCATTGCACCAAAGTCGGAGGTCGTCATTGGGATCGGCCCCCTTCTGGAGCAGCAATTCTGTCATACGAGGCCGATTTGCGGCGACGGACATTGATAGAGGCGAGTTGTCTGAACCATCAACCTCGGTTATCGGGCAAGCAGAGTCATCGTAGTAGGCGAGCAACTTCTCAACAGCGGCATCGTCTCGGTGCTCCAAGGCTAAGGTCAGTAATGTCCTGCTGCCGGCGAAGGTAAGTTCTATGTTGCCACCCAGACTGGCTCCGTTATGTACCAAGGTAGTCATCAATTTCTCGTTTCCCAAGTGGCCGTCCAATGGGTACCCATGGCCAAAGAGAATCTCCCGCCCCGCCTTTTGCACAAGAGATAGGGGCCGTGTCGCCCAGTGAGTCTGCTCGAAGCAGATAGGAGTGACGGAATAACCGGCATTTGCGGACATATCCAAGTCATTCAGCTCAAAGAACTTGCCGATTCGTCTGAAGCGCCCCTTATCCAATGGCACCGGTTGAATTGAAATGCCAACTCTGCGCTTATTTCCCTCAAATACGCATGGCAGAGCAGCTACGTATTCTGCCCCCCATCCGTGAACCCGAGGGACTCTTTTGATGGGCAAGGTCAGATGAACGCCCTTGTTGTTCAACTGAATCGTTCCATCAAGTTCTCCATCCGTATCAAACGACGGGACAATGTTCCCTGAGAATTCGAAGTCCTCCGGGGACCTCGCCAAGACACCTTCAGGCGCTCTGAGATCGATATCGTCATTGGTAACGTCACCGCCCGGCTCGGCATAACCCCAGGCAAAGATGCTGTGATCATCTGAAATCTTCAAAATCTCCTCCTGGAGTCGCACGAAAGCCCTGTCTCCTTCGCCGTATAACATGGGCATGTTGACGCCGAAGAGCCCAAGCAAACAGTACGCCATGTCTTCGGTCCGGGTGGTCGTCCTCATGGAAGCCCAGGACATCTTTTGCGCAACACTTGCGCCGCTGATGTCCCCATTTTCCAGAATATTTCCAGGTATGCCAGTGATGACCGAGAGTCTCGAGGCCAGAGCTGATCGAGTTCCCATCCTTATCCAGTTCGTGTCGTAGAACACTACGATAGACGGAGCAATGAGCTCTTGCAAAGTCCATCCGCGGGTAAACCAGTTGCTTGAGCGAAGGAGGTCCATCATGTTTCTGCTCTCCGCTTCCTCTGGACTTGAGCTTGAATCCACATCTGCGAGGTATGCATAGCAGATGGTCGAGTTTTGGTACCAGCGGTACATCGAGTTGATAGCCTCGGACAGCTCGGCGCTGCTGGTCTTGTCGATGCAACACGTATCGATCCAGATGTACCAGAACCCATGAGAAGCCGCGAGCTCGCATGCGCCCAAGAGCTTTGCATATCCTGGCTTTGATGCCGCAGTCCCGCTCTGGATATCCTGGAACAGAACTTCGCCATCACCCCATCGGTGGGAAAGGATGGAATACGCTGGGATGTTGTCGTAAAACTCTTCCAGCTTGCGGGTTTCGACATTGAGAAGACGCATCTTGTGTCCTCGACTGGAGCCTGGTTGGAACAAGGTTGGCGCGGGTTGCGGATCGAGATTCGAGAAAGGTGGCGTCCGAAACCGAGCGGAAATGGCTTGACAGCGGAGGGGAGTTGCTAGAGGGTGCGCTGCTTGACGATGAGAAGGGGAGCGGCGTTATCCGGGGTCGATGAATATACCAGAAAAAAAGACGTGGGAAGAGAATCAGGCAGCACTGGCGAGCGGGGTGATGAGCAGGCTGTGATTTGGGGAGACATGATTGGCCCAGTCGTGAAGCTCGCTGTTGGGAGACGAGTTGTTTGCATTTCAATATCTAGACTCTACTGTGAGAGGCAGGTGATGGAAACAGTGTCATATTTTATCCTGTGACGCCGGGGAAATACCAGGGTTCAAAAGTTACGCCTTCCATCTGCTGGTCTTTCTCTGATGAGGCGACAGACTCAGGAGTGACAGGCGTGAGGCTCTCGTCAGGAAAAAAGTGGTGACCGCGCAACAGTGGCGGTGCAGAACCGCAGACATCCAGGGCCAAGTCGCGACACCTGATGAACATAAAACAGCAAACGGCAAAGTCATAGACGCTTAAACCCGGATCCCAAAACAACCACTTTACCAACTCTGGTGCGAGAAATCCAATAAATCCGGTGCATAAAAAGGGAGGATCCGTAAATTAATATTCGCTTGGCAAAGATGCTTTGGGGAGGCTCGCGCCGCACCATCGGGACTTTATCCCGCAGAGCCCAACCCAAATCCGACGTCGCGCGATTCCCACCCACGTCAGGGGCTCTGGCCGCGAAATGCATCGAGAAAGGGGGGGCATCATTCGGTACGGCTCACTGAACCCTGCATTTTTGTTGATGGGACGATTGAGATCAACACTCCCATTCCCGTCGGGCTCGAGATCGACTGCAGGTCTCGCGCTCAAACAAACATGTCTCAACACCAAGGAAGTGACTAGAAAGTGACACAATGTCTAGATTGACTCCTGAGATTCCGGTGGTACAGCATGGTAGCCCGGATCGTACACACAGGGTATCGGTATTATCCTTTTCATCTCTTGTCTTGGTAATAAACCAACCCAACTCCCACAAAAGCACCAAATAACGCCGGCGCCATGCAACACATAAGACACACAAATCCGCCACCTTATCAGAGCGGGACGTCCGCGTTGGGATCCAGAAAACTGGGCCCCCAATCTCCCCAACGGGGCTCCCTATATATACAGGCAAAAACGCCGCCGATTAGTCACGACAGGTCCAAAGGGCGAAGCCGGGAAGAGGTTTTTTGAGACAGAAAAAAACCTAATCCCTCGTGTTGGGATCCCACCAGCTGTTGGCCAGCACGCCGTCGGGGAGGATCTCGTCCCAGGCGACGGCGAGGGCCATCTTGTCGAAGGCGACGTCGGCGTGGTGGCGCTTCGTCTCCCAGACCGAGTTGGTGTTGTTGACCACGGGCCAGCCGTCCATGACGGCGTCCTCGGGCGTGTCCTTGTGCTTGCCGCCGTTGATGTCGCTCTGCGCGCCGCGCTCGCCCATGCCCACGTCGCCGCGGTACTCCCACTGCGCGATGGGCGGCGGCATCACGCTGTACGCGACCAGATCGCGCGAGAGCGTAAGGCGCCGGATGAGCAGGTCGACCGGGTTGTCGAGATCGAGCGCCGAGCGGAGGAGCAGCTTGGCGGCGCCCGTGTGGCTGATGGCGTAGGCTGTCGTGCAGGTGATGCCGCCCGACCGCCGGATCACGCGCTGGTTGCCGAGCTTCTCGCCCCAGTAGTCCTTGCCCGCCGGCACGCGCGGGTCGTGGTAGATGAGGTTGATGTCCTTGTCCTGCGGGTGCTCGAAGCACTGGCCGAGCGAGAAGAGGTCCCAGTGCTCCGACAGCCACGGGTCGTCGGACCGGTATTCGATCGGGGGCGGCGACGGCGGCAGGTCCTCGTCGGGGATCGTCATGTTGGTGAACTCGTCGCGCCGGAAGTGCGCCTTGGCCGCGTTGTGTTTGTTGTACTTGGAGCCGTAGCTGGGGTCGTGGACGGGTGTGGAGTTGATGTTCTTGAGGAATTCGACAAAGTGCTTGTTGAGGTCGCTCATGATGGGGCGCACGTTGATATCCCAGGTAGCGTCGGATTCCATGATGAGCACCGGCGGCAGCTTCTTCCTGACCATTTCCGACCAGATCTGTAGCGCCAGTGTTAGCAACCAGTGGTGCGCCAAAGAGAGATAGACGTACGTTAGCATGCGCCCGCCAGCATCCCTTCTCTCCAACTTTGAGCATCATGGGCCGGTGCGTCGGCGGCATCCCGACCGGGTCGATCTGGTCGGCTTCGACGGCGGGGTAGTCGGTGAGATCGACACCCGAGATGTACGACTGCAGCGCCATGGCGTCCTCGCGATCGTACCGGGCCTTCATGTT
The DNA here is from genome assembly GCA_030411725.1 of Echria macrotheca. Classification (NCBI taxonomy): domain Eukaryota; kingdom Fungi; phylum Ascomycota; class Sordariomycetes; order Sordariales; family Schizotheciaceae; genus Echria; species Echria macrotheca. The sequence goes on along the minus strand of MU839849.1, from coordinate 261,761 downwards.
GATGTAATAAATGGCGTGGAAGCCGAGGGTGCTGTTGCCAGCTTGCGCCATCGAGTCATCCCTTTGGTCCAGGAACGGGTCGACGGTAAGGGTCTCATTTATCGGAGGTTCTGGGACGGTAAACGTCCCGGCGAGTTCGATCCGGTAGCGGTCGAGCACGAATATGGTGAAGACAACGGAGAAAATGAGGAGGATGCGATGAATCTGGCGGTACGAGCGCCAGCGGGCCAGGACGGAGCCCAGCCAAGAGCTCCGCTCCTGCTCGATTTCGTACATCTTCTCAATCATGGGAGGAAAACAAGTGAAGGGACAGGCCAACTCCCGGCCAGAGGGTAAGATGAGATGGAACAAAGAAGAGTCGAGTCGAGGAAGAAGAGGTGACCGAAGCAGACCACTCACACGAGCCCGAGGCGGGGCAGAGTCAGCGGCCTTTTAAGGGTCATCCATGGTGGAGGAGGGCCGGGGGGTTGGCGAACAAGCGGGCGAAGCAGCAGCCGCAAACGCCCATCCCCGGTCCTGAGAAGGTGTCGGGAAAAGGGGGCGGATTGGCTGGGCCCCACTCCAAAAAGGGCTGAAAAGCGAACAGTGGCATGAGGAAGACGCCCATTTCTTTCCCTGCAGCTTGCCTGCGCTTCTGCGTCTGTGGGCCGCATTCTTTTGAAGCGCCGGCCTAGGGAGACCCAACATTCTTTTTTTTTGTCAGCTGTCGCACAAGCTCGACACACGGAGCAGCCTGTTTGCCGTTTGCTCTGACAGCTGGCAAAACCTGGTAGCGCGTGACGGGACAGGAAACCCGACGAGCGACGAGTGGGATGCCGTCGGGCTCTGGCCAATGGCAGGCCACAAAACTCGAAGCATTGCTGGACCCTCAATCCATTTTTCGCTCCCTATTCGTTGAGGTCTGTGCGACCCCAGACGCAGAGGTCCAGAGCCACAGTGTCGATAAGCTGATTACCTGACCCAGGAGAAAGGTGCGTTGCAATCTCTGCTCGTTTCAACATTCGGGTCAATCTTTTTTTAGGCTGCTGCTTACCATTCCGTCATTTTCAAGCTTTCCTTTCACGCCTGGCTTTTGCAACACGAACGAACGATGGAGACCCGTAACCGTGCATGTGGGTTCGATTACACAGGCATCAACTTTAGCAGTGGGCGCGCTGACTGCACACCAGAGAAAACAGGTAAGGCTTGTCGCAACACGACACGAACCTTTCTTCCTCCGCATCCTTCGCGTCCTCGCATCCCCCACATTGCCTGCCGATGTTCCGTAATTACGTGCATCCTTTCGCGACAGAATCCCGTCTGTGCTTGATTTCCAGTTCTGGACGGGAATAATCTCCCATTCCCCTTATTTGTGCCCGATAAGCTTATCAGATCTGCGAGCCGCCTGTGTGAATCGCAGTGGCTGACGGCTGACAGCTGAGCGCCGTGTGAGCTGAGGGGCAATCGACCGCCCAACCGGGTTAGTGCGGGTGATATCGAAACGAAGGATTTGATCGAAGCGCAGGATTTTCCAAGCGCCCAGGATCTGCGACCGACAAACCGGGTTGTGTCTGCACCTCCTTGCCAGTTGCACGTGGGAGCTCGACGCGAAATTTAACGCGCTCTCGCCACCTGGGTCCAGCTCTGCATTTCACTTGCGACCATTCCATTTTCGACGACGCTATGGGGAATGCTTTCTACGCTATCGGATTCTAGGCTGCCGCATACATCAGCCTAGACTCCAGCTCCACGACAATTTTGAACACACAGGGATTTAGCTCGATAAAAATGGTGACCGGGAATTCGGCAGATACCGATGCAGAAGCAGCTGCGTCATTGGAGGCTGTACGAGTAGCCTCGGTCTGATATTGATGAGGATGCATATCCGTCTCGAGGATGAGTATATATATGTCTAGACCAGTGCACGACGACCACAGCGCTGCTTGGATGAGAAGTCTCCTTTATGACGTGGCCGAGCTGTGCCAGCTCCGTCTTAGGGTGTTTGCTTGTACCTCTTTCGTGGATGGCCTCAGGAAGACAAGATCGGACGAGCCTATAGGCAACGTCATCGACAGCCGAGGATCTGGCATTGGACGATCTTGCGGAACACTCGCGTAGGTAGGTATGCTTCAAGGTCTTGTTTCTTGGGGTTCCGGTATCCCCACATGTGGCGATCAACCGAAGATGTGGCATGAGGTAGCCTGCGACCGACTGCATACCGACAGACTAGAGCAATGCAGGTCAGAATGCGGTCTAACCGATGACGCGCCGGTCCGGGACCGGTTGGTTTCGGCGCCGGTTCTATGCAGCCATCTTGGCCGGGACTAATAAGTGTCCCTCACAAGTTCGTCGGATTCCGCAGCCGCACAAGCAACGCAGAGCCAGCAACTAACCCGGTTGCGCATTGCCTGACAGTGTCTGAGTGTCGAGCAATCTCGAGGCGCTTTCTTTGCTTGTGAGGTTCTGGTTTATCTATGGTATAGTGCCGCCCGCCTCCGCCATGCAGTAAGCCGGCCGAAAGCGCCGTGAAACCACACTCGTATTTAGGCATACGCGGTCCCAGGGTACAGGTGCCTCGTCTCACGATCATTGTCAGCCCTATCAGCTCGTCTCCGCGTCATCGGGGTACCCGGTACGTCCAGAACGTCGGAACCGTAATACCACCCACAGCCGAATGACGGACAGGTTTGTGTCGACAAGGCGTGCAAGAGGACAGGAAGAGAAAGCCACGTGGGGTAACTGTTGAAGTAGCTCAGTGGTCGAGAAGATGAGTCCTTGACATTGTGTTTTAAGCCAATGACAGGAACGGTTGGAGAGCATGTCTCCAACAGAACACCAGACTGGCTTAGGATGATAGCATTTCAGCTAGCTGTGGGATGTGCGTCCGCATAGTTCCATCAGTTTCTATCGCAAGAAGCCACCAAAATAGGCATCCAGCCTTCCCAGCACGCCAACCCATGAGCCCGTAAGAATGATTACACCTCCTCGTGTCGCCGAGAGAAAGCATGAGCTCACAAACACATCTATAGAAACACGGAGGATGCTCGTCTGAATGTTGAGATCGAAACAAAACTCATGTTACTTGGTAGGTATCCTACAACTGAGAGCCACGTAAAATGATTGATAACCGGCATTCTGAGTACCTATTATCACACTGCGAAATCTTCGCCTAGCTGAAAAATGCACTGAAAGCGACACAACCGGACAGACAGGTCATGTAAATAATGTGACAAGCGTTTTGGCCTTGGACGATTAGATGAGCGCTCTTCCGGGTGATCTGTCATTACAACACTTACCATCAGGGCAAAGGCTGTGTGGTCACAAGTGTCAGCAACCAAGTTACTGATCATTGGGAGAGGAAAGGAAACCCACCTGTAGGCATTCTGGCAGGTGTCCTCGCAGGCACCAGCCTGAACTCCCGAGAGCGAGGCCAAGACTACCAAAGCCATGGCCGTGGTGTGTGGAGAGATGACACGCATGATGTCTTGGCGGGGTGACGAGATCAAGCCTGGGGTAATGAACACGACAAGGTAGTGGGTTTGTAAACAGGTCGGAAGGTCTGGGTGGGCTGCCCTGGACTTACTCCCACGAGTCGATATCTTGGAGAAGGACGGCCCCATATATGCCTCTGTTGGGCATTTTCAAGACAAGACATCCTCGATGACAAGGCTGAATCGCCATCACACCCACACCAAAATGGGGGCGGTGGCTTAGCATCTCCATGGTTGGCAGTCTCCAGGGCTGAAGATAAGAGGCATACAGCCTGGTGTTTCGTCGAATCAGACCAAAGCCAACCCCACCCCAAAAGCACACCATCTTTTAGCACTCATGATAAAGCTAGCCTGTAAAAGACGCGATTTCGATCACATGTTCGCTAGAGCTCCTCGGTGAGCACCCATCCTTCACAATAAGCTGCACCTTTTGGAGAGCACGTGTTAAGGATGTTGATGTTATCGCGCACAAGTGGTCGATTCTATTGTAATCTAGAAACAAAATCAGCCTCGCCAGATACCTAGGGCCTCCGTCAGATAAGAAGAGGATAACACAGGACCAAAGAGTGCTTCGAGAACATTCGGACATCAAACTGACTTGCGATCTTCCAGGAGTCTTAAGATCCAGACATCTCGAGAAGATTTCCCAGTCTCATTCCCACCTTCTCCGCTTCACCTCATCAGTAAACCGTCACCAGCCAGAAGAAAAAAAAAGCCATCGCCACAATGGTCTACATACCCGGTCTGACCGAAGCCGCCCTCATCAAGGGCGCTCTCGCCATCAAGGCCCACCTCTTCGCAACTTCAGCAAGCCACACGGCCGCGAGCGTGGCATCCCACGCCGCGACTAACTACGCCGCGCAACACGCCACATCGACAGTCGCCGGCAACATGGCGTACCAGTCGTTCAGCGGGGGCGTCCAGGCTGCTGCTGCCGCCAATGCGAATGGGGTCACGGCTGCCTCGGTTGCCAAGGGGGCTCTGGCTGTGGGTGGTGGAGGAGCTGCTGCGGTTTCGATCCTCGCTGCTAATGAGAGGGGGAGGGCTAAGAGGAATAAGAGGTCGAAATAGGAGGGTATCTATTCTTTGTATCGAGGTGGTGCAGGGAGACTGGATATGGATGTTGTGGGTTAAGGTTGAATGTCCCTGGGGTTTCATCTAGGCCACATCGGTAGTAACATCTCATTTCGTCGTTTCCATAAAGAAAGTTGCCATGTTATTTCTGGGCAAGATGCTGAGTCTTCAAGAAGACTACCTCAAGTATGAGACCGTGACGGCTTCCAAAACCGGTGTTTTCATGCTGAAGAGGCCACCCATCTCTCCGCTGCACTTCATTTACACCCTCCTCAAAGAGATGGCTCTTTTGGCAAACACCGAGTTGGGGGTCATGAAGAGTGCTGAAGTCGATTTCCATGGCAGACTGCCACGTGCACAAGGGCAAAAGAACAAAACGTAGGGAATACTAGGTATCTTGCTGCCCAGATTGGGTTCCCCAGAGCCGTTCATGCATGTCATGTCTTGTATCGCCCTTTAAAGAGTTTGCTACAAGTACCCGAACGGACGACTCCACAACTTGAGGCGAGCACTCGAGATGGACTCCATCCCGGTCTTCACCAACAGCCCTGGGCTCCGGTGGTATAGGAGGTCAGTCTTTTCCCTGCTGTAACTGGGCCAATAGATTATTGAACGAACCAGTTGGCGGCATGGTTTCTACCCTTGGCAGGTCCGATTCCACAGCCGCGATCAGACAAGTCAGGCTTCTCAACGCGCCTCCCCATCTTAGGGGACCAATAATCCTCGGTGGATCTGCCCCCGGGAAGAGTCTGCCCGGTGGAAAGCCCGGCAAGAAATGCGCCAAGGTTAACAGAACGACGTGCTATAACCCGGACTGGTAGTTCACCAATTTATACCTAAACCGTCGTCGACTCAGCCTCCACACACAAGCCAATGAGTTGGACAATCGGCCTAGGCGGTGGCATAAAGTCCAGCCGTCGGCCCGGGATCAGCAAGTAAGCATTTCCGGGATGCAACGGTTGGTTGCAACCCCCGGGAAACATAACGAGCAAGCAATTCGCTTTTTCCCCACAGGCAGTCACACTTGGAACTTGTCTCGAAAAAAAAGAGACAAAACATCTCCTTACCGTTCCCCGGATTTTGAATGCAGTCTTGGCGTAATATACCAGCCCAGCAATGGAATGGATAAAAATAGCGCAGTCGTCCAGCGACGAAAACCAGTCCATGGAGCGGAGGGTGCCGACTTGTCGAGAGAGCGCCGAAAAGGGGAACCGACGGGCTGAAACTCCGGCTTAGCCTCCGCATCGGAGACGAATCAGAAGCGGCCAGCGGTTATTGGGGGTGGAATTGGACGACAAAAACTTTATTTTCTTTTCAGCCGTCTCTCTCTGCGGAACAAAACGTCACTGCCACGGTAGACTGGCACTCGCTAGGTCCCGGTACCTGATTTCCGCATCGTGGCAAAATGCAAGCTTACCTATCACTGCTACCGGGTTGCGTGTCGAGGAGGGCGAACAAAGGTTGACTACAAATATCAAGATCATACCCCGGATTTTTCGGGGCAGGTTTCTTTGGTGACAAGACACCAACGACCGACAATTTTCCACCAGCAACCGCCACAGAAAAATCATGCGTCTCGCCGCCCTCCTCGCCGCCTCCTCCCTCCTCGGTGCTTCCGCCGTCGCCGCCGGCCGAAGACCATGCGGCTTCAAGATCGCGCCCTGTCCCGGGGGCCAAACATGTGAAAAGGTCGATGCGTCCTGCGCCCGCGGCGAGAACTGCGAGGGATACTGCCTGCCGGCCAAGACGACGCTGCGCACCGTCACGACGACAGCAACGGCGACCCCGACCCCGACAACAACATCAAAACCGGCCCGTGAGACGTACCAGTCGTGCGGCGGGTTCCGCGTCCAGCCGTATGAGTGTCCGGCTGGGTTCCTCTGTGTGGATGACCCGTACGTCAAGGGCTGCGGGATGGCGTGTGACCGGCCGGGCATCTGTGTGCCGGAGAAGGCGCCGTTCTGCGGAGGATTTGCCGGGTTTGCGTGCAAGGGTGCGTTTTGTGTGTTACCGTTGACGGGATGGTATGCTGACATGGTGTAGATGGCAAGATTTGCATCGATCACCCCGGGGATGGGTGTGACCCGCAGAATGGGGGAGCGGACTGCGGTGGTATTTGTGTTTGAGTGAGGAATGTTGGGTGTATAACAAAGTTAAAAACGGGATTTTGTTTCATCATCATACCTGGCCGTACAGTCCCATTTCTCATATTCGTACCCTAGGGCTCAACCTATCGGGATCCCTGCGTGCTGGACTTTTTGGTGAGCCTTCTTGAAGAGCCGTTTTATTGAACGTCAAGGCGTGCGTTTGGTTAGACTAATGCCCCTGTGGATAGCAGATGGGTGCCGGAGACTCTACCCGAGTCTTATTTCCAACTAGGACTCCGTCTGCATTTGATCTGTCACGTCGTAGCTGTCCCCCAGCCAGTCACTGGAAAACCGGCAGCATCCTTGGCGCTTCTGATAACTGTTCGGTTTGCTAGTAATTTGCTGAATATGTACAACCTAGACAACTATATACAACTGCAAAACACCAAGCTTTATCTCCTCCTGACGTGGACGCACAGCTCAGATGAGGCCAAAGAAGTTGAGCATCACCTGCGAGTTCGGGGGTGCGTAGTGGCCGACGCCCTGGCCAAAGTATCCCACCAGCTGCGAACCGTCGCCATAGTTGATCTTCGTGTACTGCGAGCCCATGGCGCCGCCCGTGCCGTTGTTGGTGTTGGTCAGGCCCAGCACGGTCGACCACTGTTTGAGCTGCTCGTAGCCACACTGCGGTCGGACCAGGGTGTCGGCCAGGCCGTGGATGACCTGCATGCGCGGGCGCTTGCCCGTGTAGCCGGGATAGGCGTTGCGCACGTAGTTGGCCCACGTCTGGGGCGGGTGCTGTAGGCCCTGCGCACAGGTTTGGTTGGAGCCCATAGGGGTAGGCGGTGCGTTGCTACCGGCGAAGCAGGCAAAAGCGGCGCCCGAGTAGGCGGCGCCGGCATCGAAGACGTCCGGGTACGACCCGACCATGACGTTGGTCATCATAGCGCCCGACGACGCGCCCATAACGAAGACCTTATCCTTGTTGCCGTTGAACCGGTTAAGCGTATAGCTGACCATGCTAACGATACCCGTCGCGTCGCCCGACCCGCCATGGGTCAGAGACCCCGCGTTGTTGACGTCCCAGCAGTTGCTGTACGCCGTCGTCTGCGGGTAGATGATGATGAAGCCGTTGCTATCGGCATACGACGGCAGGTCGAAGCTCGAGTAGAACTGCTGGGCCGAGCCGCCGCAAGGGTGAAGCTGTCCATTCGGGTTAGCACGTTTAGGTACCTATGTTGGTTGGGCATCTAGAACCTACCGCCACGATAACAGCCGGATTGGCCGCGACCCTGCTCGGCACGTAGATAAACATCTGGGTCCCCGTTGGGTTGCTGCCAAAGCCCGACACCTGCTGGAGACGCCCCGGGGTGATGGGAACTCCGGTGGCTGTCACCTGGGGACTCGACGTGGTGATGGCAGGCGCGGTGGGCATGCTCGTTACGGTCGTGGGGCCACTGCCGCTACCAGGGCATCCCGAGCCCGGCGTACACTGGGCATACCAGGCATTCTGGGTAGAGCAGCAGCTCCCAGCCGCGCAGAGTGTCGGTCCTGACCATCCATTTCCACCGCATTGTCCCCAAAGGGGAGCCTGCTGGGCAAGCGCGCTGCCTGCCAAGAGGGCAAGAGAAAGGATCGTGGCGGAAGGCATCTCGGAGACGTGAGTACGCGACGGGCAGACTGAGGGAGAGAGGCGAGGCGAAATCCCTACGAGTCTAGTCGTGGAGGAGAGAAGCTGATATATATCGAGGACTGGCTTTAGCGACGGATCCGTCCTAGAATTCCCCAGGCTATGCCTTGTTGTACTAAGGTAGTGTACTAGGGCTTGGCGCAACTCCACGATGCCCGGACGTTACAGTCCGCTTAACAAAAGCAGGGGGTTGTGCCCGAGCAGTCTAACTACATGCAGGAAATCGGAATAGGACGACTTACCGGGAGATTTGCCGTCCCAGAGCTTGGTTAGCGATGCGGACAGATTGGACGCATCGGGTGGATAGCATACTGCTCGTAGCGAGACCTTGGCCTCTGTCATGGTGTCGTCAAAACCGGGGCACTTCTGTAGGCGGAAAGCTGTAAGTCGTATTGTCGTCGGTCTGCAACGTCGCCAACTGCCAAATGGGGGAACTGTGCCGGGTCCGAACCAAGGATTCCCCATACCGACAACCGGGTTATCCTTTATCTCCCTGAGCCTCAGTGCCGCGACCGTAATCCGAGCCAGACGAATGAGGGGAACATATGTTAAACACAAGACATGTTCGAGCTACAGATTGCAACGTCAAGCCTACTCGGCGGCGTATGGGATCGACTACCTCGCAATGGGAAGAACTAAGGGTTCGGGCAAATCAAGCTCACGCTAGCTCAGCACTACAAGCTAAAAGAAAATTTCATGAGCCTACATTCACCTCAGACAACCAGGCTGTTTCTGCATCTCATGTCGGTCAATCTGTCAGTATTCCTCCCATCATGGCATCATCTGGGCGATATGCAGATCTCGGAACTTGTTTACTTCCGATTGGTCGGCTCGGGACTCCCACCAAGCTGAATAATGATCTCTCCCCAGGACAAGACATCTTGGTTTCTTCATCTCATGTACAACATAAGTCAGTTTTTACAACAGATCTCGTTTACAAACTCTGAAAAGGGCTGCTTGTTTCTCTTTCGTCTGCGCCCACGCCACGCACGTCCATTTCCGACGAGGTCTCTACAGCTGTCATCAGTTCGACGCAGTAGCAACATGACTTCAACCCGACAACGGGCCCCGCAGGGGAGTTTCCATAAGTGATATCCGCGTTATTGTCTACTAACCGTCTCTAGGCCTGTGAATTCTGTCGCCTCCACAAGTTGCGATGTAGCGGCGAGCGACCAACATGCTCCAACTGCCAAAACCGGGGAGATGATTGCGTCTACGCGGCGACACAGAGGCGACGCGGTCCGGGAAAGAGGTTATCCCCCATAGTCTCCTTGAATCTATCTCGATATTAACTACTTCCAGCAAGGAATACATCAAATCCCTCGAGCAGCGCCTCGCCCGTATGGAAGCCCGCATGGCCAAAGAGACCACCACACCAACACCCGCCCCTCCCAACGAACCGCCACGCTCAACCGTCACCCCCGAGCAGCATATCGAACCCGCCCAGCCAAGCATCCCACCGCCACCACCAACAACCACCCCATCCCTCCACAAATTTCCCCTCTTCCACCAACTCCTCAGCCGCATGAACGCCCCCCTCCCATCCCCCTCATCCCCCCACTTCGCCCCCTTCCGCTCCATGCTCTCCGACCCCATGCCCCTCCGCGCCGGCGAGGTCGACGTCCTAGCAAGCATGTCCGACCGCCTCTTCGCCGAGCTGCCCCTCTTCTTCCCGGGCTCTCGTCTCTCCGAATTTCTGAACCAGGCCAGGCTCCTCGCGACATGTCCTGCGAGTTTCGGCCGTGCTAGACGCGCTTGGGAGGCTCTCGTTTGTGCTTTTGTCGGTGGGGGGATTGCGATCAAGGCTTTGAATGGGGCTTTTGGGGATGTGGGGTGCTATGCGTGGGCTTTTTTCAAGCGGGCGTATGCGCTTCTTCCGGAGTTGATGTTTTGTGGTGGTGGCGGGGATGATGCTGTCGTGGCGATTAGGGCGGTGTTGGGGATGGTGATGTTTTGTTACAGGGGGTGGGCGGCGGGGAGGATGATGGGGGTTTTGTTGGGGGTGGTGGGGAGGATGATGCAGATGTGTGTTAGTGGTGGGAAGAGGGACGCCGAGATGGAGAGGTGTTATCGCGTGGCGTTTGTGTTGGATGCGGAGATGAGTGCTGGCTTTGGGATTCCTTCGCTGATGGAACCGCCTGATCTTGATGACGATGGGTTGCAGGGCGTCGATGACCCGGTGGAATGCACGTTCCGACACAGAGTGGCGCTGGCGGCGGTCCAGTTCCAGGTCTACAAGACGTTGTTCGCGTCGTCTGCTGACGAACCAACACCGGAAGATATCGCTCAGCTCTGGCAGTCGCTCGAGCAGTGGAGGAACAACGCGCTAGGACATGTGCGGCCCGAGTGTACGCACAACAAGGGGCTTGTCTTGGATGATCCGGCGACGACAGTGCATCTCATCTTTTATAGTACGGCTATGACGCTGAACTGGGTCACTAGCCGGTCGCTAATGCGATCCGGGTACTCTGCTGACGATGAGGTTCGCCGGAAAGCCCTGCGTCTGTCGCAGGCAAAATGCGCCGAAGCTGCGCGGCTAGTTGTCAGTCTTGTGGTGGAGGGCGTTGGGCCGCAGCAATTCTTGGACTTTTGGTAAGATGTCTCTTTCCACTTCAACCCCCTGCGAAACACATATGAGTATGCAACATTACTCACACTTGGACAGGCGGATGCTCAGATATCCACTCGCTGCGGCACTGGTCCTCGCCTCGGCTACGATAGACACGGATGATCCGATCGAGGGGGAGATGAACTATGCTGCCCTACTCTCGTTCGTCGACTATGTCCGCACTTGGGCGGACAGAGAAGGTTGTAACGTGGACGCACTCGCCCAAGGTTGTTCCGAGGTGATCAAGCTTGTGGAGAGGACAATACCGTTATCGACAGAGATATCCGCCGATGACAGACCGGAGGTGAGTATTTCTTTTCCATATTCGCGGTGACGGATAGTAACCACCAGAACAGAGATTTAACCAGCTCGTGAGAGACTATGCGAATCCAATGTGGCTAGCTCAGAGTCTGATGAGTGATTTGGATGGTCAAAATGGGGTTGCCGGACAGCTGGGTGAGATTCTCGGGACGCCGACGTCGGGCAGATACGGGAGCTTCGTGCCCGAGTCGCTCCGCCCGGAGACGTATGCTTTAACTTTCAGCTACGACTGAGCTGTGGTCATCGGAAAAGGCCCAAGGGAAATAAGTGGCGAATCTGTGCTAGTGAACGGTCTATCAGTTGCCACTGAGCGCTTCCAGATCTCGAGCGGGCTTCAGCGTCTGGATAAGACTTGTCAGTGGTCAAAAGCTGTGGTCTACCGTCACGCCATATTTCCAGGTATGATGAGAATGCGAGAATGCTGCACCGAACAGGTCGAAATCGATGCCAAGCAAATCCACATTTCTTGGCGACCATAAAAGCTTCCCTCCCCCACGTTGAGCTGTCATCCGTCGATTCCTAGCTGACCTGCAAAATTCCGCGGTGGGGGTATCGAAAACGAGCCCTTTGTTCTGTATTCCATATCTCCCCGTTGGTTCTAGGGAGATTGGGTTCAAGTTTATGAGGTCGTCTGATATGTATCTAGGCGGGTATATCCGTCTCAAGTGACAAGGAGTCACGTACAGACCGTGACGTCTCACTGATTGAAATCAACATCGAATATTTAGAATATTTAGACGACGTGCTATATTTTACAGATAAACATTACAAAACACTGGTGAATACCACAATTATCGCAGATATTTGAGTCCAAGGGTGCAAAACTTTCATGAGGTTACAGATAGGTAATCAGGGCCGTTACCCAAACGGGGATCCCTCTATCGGAGTTTGATAGCGACACCATAGCATCCTTGGAGCACGTCATCACCACTTTTGTGTTGAACAGTTCAAAAAGCACATTCAGACTTCATGTTATCGCCGAAGCCAACACGATGAGCTTACATGGGTTTAGACGGGAAAAATCTCTGCGAGCTTGGCAAGCCCAAACACCAAGGCCCAAAGGTCCTTTGGGCCCCGACGATCGATAGCATCCGGTCTAGACCCGGCCATGCCAGCCATCCTCGAACCAATGCCGCCTCCCCAGATTGTAGCCCCCCGCAGCTTGGCACATGGCAACAAGCATGCGGCTGGGGCTCTGTGGACGTGATGACGGGCTGCGAAGGGCATGCCGCCCGGGGGATGCAATCAACGTGCGTGATGGCGCCATCGATAAGACTTCTCAGTGCAAGTTTCTCCCCAGCTGGGACCATGACGGCAGTCTGGACGGCCATGTCGCCACTGCTGCCCTGTCTTCGCAACATCGGGACCCCCCGCATTATGTGTCGTCCCTGAACCGGGACCATGGATCTTGCATGTCCCAGCAACTCTGAGTATATAAAGATGGCACAGACGGGGAGAGACAGTTCCCGCGGAGATGCAGGAGGCGTGTCTCGGAGGGCACTTCATCTAATTCCTGCGTCAGGCCCCTTGGACTCACGACATCGTCGATCACATTGTTCCGATTCGCTACCACCGCCCCGGGTCCAGTCGTCATACCCATGGCCACCGAAAAAGAGCTGACCCCCAAGGGGTCGGCCACAGCCTCGGTCACGGCGTCGAGGGAAAATCTGGGGGATAACGAGGGCTACGGGTCGTCGGATGAGCACATCTTCAAGGACCCGGCCGTGGCGAGCCACTGGCGGGCCGTGTACGAGAGTGCGAGCTACGAAAACCGACACCGGTTCGATCCCGACTTCACGTGGTCGCCGGAGGAGGAGAAGAAGCTGGTGCGCAAGATCGACCTGCGCATCATGGTCTGGGCGTGGATCATGTTTTGTGCGCTCGACATGCACCGACGCAACATCAACCGGGCTATTAGCGACAACATGTGAGCCTTGCTCTACCCCTTTTTGTCTCTGTTTTGTACTGACCATACAGGCTCCCCGAGATCGGCATGGACACCAACGACTTCAACTACGGCCAGACCATCTTCCTTGCCTCTTTTCTCTCGGCCGAGCTTCCGTCGGGCCTGGTCAGCAAGAAACTCGGAGCAGACCGATGGATCCCGACCATCATGGTGGGCTGGTCGATCGTGGCGGGCTCCCAGGCATTCCTGTCGAACCGGGCGGGCTTCTACGCCATCAAGGCGCTGCTGGGCCTGCTGATGGGCGGCTTCATCCCCGATATCGTGCTGTGGCTGACGTACTTTTACAAGTCCAAGGAGCTGCCCATCAGGCTGGCGTGGTTCTGGACGGCGCTCAGCACGGTCAACATTGTCGGCTCGCTGCTGGCCGCCGGCATCCTGCAGATGCGCGGCATCAACGGCTGGTCGGGCTGGCAGTGGCTGTTCCTGATCGAGGGCCTGCTCACGCTGGTGATTGGCATCTTCTCATGGGGCCTGATGCCGCCGGGACCGTGCCAGACGCGCAACTGGTTCCGCGGCAAGAACGGCTGGTTCACGGAGCGCGAGGAGGCCATCCTGGTCAACCGGCTGCTGCGCGACGACCCCAGCAAGGGCGACATGAACAACCGGCAGGCCGTGGGGCCGCTGCTGCTGCTCAAGGCCATCAAGGACTGGGAGATGTGGCCGCTGTACATCATCGGGCTCGTGGCCTACATCCCGCCGGCGCCCGTCAACACGTACCTGTCGCTGATCCTGCGCCAGATCGGCTTCAACGTGTTCCAGTCGAACCTACTGGCCATCCCGGGCCAGTTTCTGTTTGCCGTGCAGCTGCTGGTGCTGACGTGGATCTCCAAGAAGGTGGACGAGCGGTCCATCGTGTCGTCCATCTCGAATCTCTGGTTCCTGCCGTGGTTCGCCGCGCTGGTGGCCATTCCGAACGCGTCGCCGTGGGTGCGGTACGCGCTGCTGACGGGCATCCTGTCGTATCCTTATTGTCATGCCATTCTGGTCGGCTGGAACGCGCGCAACAGCAACGCGGTGCGTACGCGGGCCGTGTCGGCAGCGCTGTACAACATGTTTGTGCAGAGCGGGAACATCATCGCCACCAACATCTACCGCGACGAGGACAAGCCGCTATACATACGTGGCAACAAGATCCTGTTGGGCATCGTCTGCTTCAACATTGTCTTGTTTTATCTGGTCAAGGTGTTTTACATCTGGCGCAACCGGGTGCGCGAGAGAAGGTGGAATGCGCTGAGCCCACAGGAGCAGGAGGACTATGTGCTGCACTCCAAGGACGAGGGCCTGAAGAGGTTGGACTTTCGGTTTGCGCATTAGGGGGGTGGGGGTTAGCTGGAATATGTATGTAGTTCGGAGATTATATACCACCAATATTTGTCGAGTCTCGAGTGGAACTTTGCAAGACTTCCGTGAATGAAAAGCCAGACCCTTGCCCCACCTGTCGGCCACTTGTCTCACGGCAAGAGGCGAGCGAGATCGAAGCCCCTGCGTGGATGTCTTGTGGGGCGTGGTGGTGCCCTGCCAACAGCGCTAGCAGATGCTGGTTTAGCGGTGGCGGTGAGTGGACCATTCACCACACATGCACACCGCCTCTGCCAACCCCTCATCGAAGAGTCCGATAATAACGTTTATCTCTTTTTTTTGTTTTGCCGATATATGTCTTGAATCTCGACAACAAAGGGAAAAGGAAAGAACCAAAAATGGCCCTCCTCCCCGACCTCGGAACGTGGCTGCTGCGGTCTGTGTGGCGCGACAGCCTCTCGTCGGGACCCGTGGCCATCGTCGAGAAGCTGTCGGCCTCCCGCCCGCTGCGGCACGGCGACAAGGACGCGCTGCTCGGGGCCGTGCTGGCCCTCGGTCCGAGTCTCCAGCTCGCGCTACAGATGCTGCTCGAGCTGCTCCCCGAGGACGAATCACGCGAGCGGCTGGGCGAAGTCCTCTGTCCCACCCTCGGCCAGCTGCACCGAGCGCTGTCCGACGTGCTGACCGCCTTCGACCGTCCGGGGAAGGACCCGCCCGCTCCGGAGAAGCATGGCTTCCTCGGCCCGACCCTCACCACCGCCCCGAGACCGAGGACCCCCCACTGGCCGGCCAAGACTGCATCGCCGCCTTCCGGTGACAGAAAACGCCCATCATGGTCCCCGGCCAAGCCACCCTCCTCCCCGGTCTCGGCGCCGGCTCCGACATCACACCTTCCACACCCGGACACGACCTCACTGACGGTCCCCTCCGCATCCCCAGCCCTGCTCCCAGTCCCAGAAATATCCGTCCCCTGGTCCCCGCGCGAACACCGCACCGCCTTCCTCTCCCAATTCCACCACCCAGCAAGCAACACCCCCGACCCGTCCCTGATGAAGGAACTCCGCGCCGAGATGCGCGTCAACGCCGCCATCCAGGTCGCCGTTGACGCCCTCGAGTTTGCCGACGGCCAGTTGCGCATCGTACGCTCACACGCCTCGCCCGAGTCTTCGGAGATGTTGGGAAGCCATTTCTACGAGGGCTATAACCGGATTCTCCTCAGGGCGTTGGAGTTGGAGCGGAGGGAATTCGATTCGCCTCCTTATGCGGCTAGTCTTGTTGATGGCGCGTCTTACTCTCAGTCCCACATGGGGAAGGGGCCGGAGGAGGAAGAGGCGAGTAAAATGTCGATTACGTTTGGGAGTCCAGAGCGGTTGCCCGTGTTGCCGCGGGACCAGGGGAGAGATGGTGGCGTGAACGGGGGTGGTGGGAGGGGCGTGCCAGTGAGGAGGAATACGACGCAGGGGATATCTGAGCCCGGTATGTGTCTTTTTCTGACCAAACTTTTTCTTCCCTCCAGCAATGGTTATGTGGATGGTAGAAGCATTGCATGCCTATCGTTATCGCTCATACTCTGTTGGGATGAAGCTAACACACCTATCAGACAATTCAATGCGCCGAACCAAACTCAAACGAAGGTTATCACTGGCAGAGGAACTGGCGCTGGCCTGTGACGGGGATAGTGACGAGGAAGGCAGTGGAAGCGACGACAACGACAACAACGACGATGATGACGAAGACGATGACGAGGATCAGGAAAGCGAAGACGAACCCAGCAAACCTAGTTCTGGACCAAACTCCCGCATCCGCCCCAAAGACACCTCGAGCGAGTCAGAAAGCGAGGACTCGGAGGAAGCCGCGGGGGAGAGCGAATCGCAGAGTGGAGAGTCTGACAGCGACGACACAAGCTCTGAAGATGGGGATCGAAACGTCGGTCGTGCGCCGGCGAGGCATGCGGATGCCAAGGACACCGGGTCGGCCAGACTCAAGCGGCTGGAGACGAGAGTTGCTGTGATCAGTCCGCCGACGTCCCCCGAGCGGCCTGCGGCGGTGGTGATGACGGAGAAGGCGTGACGACGGGACGATGATCACGGGAATGGATGACGACGTGAGGACGGTTGACCGGTATATAGTACATACAACATGTACATATTTTCTTGCCTCAAATAAACATCATGATAGACCTGTCAAGACCTGCCTGTATATAGCTGTGAGTCGTAAAATCACAAAATACAATGAAGACGATCACCAATCGACCCCAATCACCGTGAGATACTACGGAGGGAAACCACGCTCCCCCAGTGAGCATTGATTGGCTTGTTACCTGGTAGGATCATCAAATACCTCGCCGACGGGCAATCAGCCTGCAATAGGTAGAGACCTTGCATACGCAGGATCACCAAGCTTCTCACCTCATCTGTTGGAGGGACGCATCACGGGACTGGGATTTGTGGGATTGTGAAGCATGACCTGCCCTACAAGTATGGGCAAGAACCGCGTTTTACAACATCTCACCACAATCCACCTGTTAGACTGGGAAAGAGCACCCCCGTCACACAGCAGGAGCACACGGACCAGCACCACCTGTATTTTGCCAGTCGAAGGCTCACCTCTCCTCTTCCACAAAACAAACATCCTCAGCACTGCTCTCTCACACCGCTGACATAGAGCTGCTGCGATAGACAAAATGGCGGCATCTCCTCCCTCCGCACCGACCAAACCAACCCTCATCCATCTCCAGGTCCGCCGTCCGCACCACGTTCCAACACTTGATTAGGGTACTAACAATTTTTTAATTTTTTTTTCCAGAACTCATCCTCCCAATCCGCTCTCTGGGTCCTCGAAGAACTAGAAATAGACTACGACCTCCGCCTCTTCCCGCGCCCACAAGGCCGCGCCCCGCCCGAATTAAAAGAAACCCACCCGCAGGGCAAATCGCCGCAGCTTCTCCTCCCATCGGGCCGGGTAATCACGCAACTCAGCGCCATCGTGCTGTATCTCATTCGGACCTACGACACATCGCACACTTTCTCCTCTCCAGAGAATGACCCCGTGCGCGAGGAGATGCTCCTCGGGATTGGAGGGACGGATCTGGCCTCGAAGCTGGGTAGTAAACTCATGCTGCACGGGGTTGCTCTGCTCTCGCCGTTTTTCATACGGCCGCTTCTGAACCGCGTGCGGAAGTTTTTGAATGAGTTGGTGTTGGATCCGGATATTGCGGCCTGTTTTGACGTGCTCGAGAGCGAGCTGGGGGCGCAGGAGTGGTTCATGGGCGGGACGGCGCCGTCGAGGGTGGATTTTGTGGTGCATTTCTTTGTCGGGCTGGCGGTGCAGCCCGGGTATGTGCATCTCGAGAAGTATAAGGGGCTGAAAGCGTGGATGGAGAGGTGTGAGGCGAGGCCGGCGTGGAAGAGGGCTTTGGAGAGGGGGAATGGCTATGATTTGGATTATCCGAGGCAGTGGGCTTGATTGTTGATTCGGCGGCCGTGAGGGGGTTGGGAAGGGTTGTTTTGTGATGTGGACCATGTGTTCTGTTGCCTTTTCACTTCATCACTTGTGGGATCATACCTAGTCGACGGTACGAAAGTCTGATGTTAGCCCAGTATTTGTAGCGAGCTGTCCGTCTGATACATGTACCCACCAGTAAGGTAAATATAGGATTAAATTGCCCAATTTGCAGTTAAGTCGTCTGTTTAGTGTAAAGTCTAGTAGATGCTTCAAATAGACTCGTACTTCGAGGGATGACGAGCTGCAGGACTGGTATAAACCCCGATGAACTTGGGATTTAACTCCTCGGCCTACACAGACCTCATCCTTCCCCGAACTAGTAATATGCGAGACGAAAGTATGCAGCACAGATGATAGTTTAAATAACCAGACAGAAGACCACTTAATAGGTATTGCTAATCGATATCAAAGGTCTCGGCGGTGCACAAGGTCTGGATGCTCGAGTTGTGCTACAGGAGTTGGGATCCGTGAGTCAAGCCCGCGAGGACAGGACCCCTAGGTGTTGATCTATGTCACCGGCACCTTGATAGTTCCAAGCATCTTGCCACTTTCTGCCCCGGGATTATCCAAATCGTTGACAAGAATCGTGTTGAAAATCTGCCTCCGCTGGTATTCTAGATGCGCCAGTCCACCAGCATCACGTGGGCATTCTTCCCATCGGAGACGCCGACAGGCACCAACCAAGTGAGGGGTTCGCTCCGACGGAGTTAGCATCGGCCGAGCACCAGAGAGGGCATCGACATCTATGGCTTACATTATAGCCCACTCAGTCATCGTACTATATAATTAAGGATCGGAAGGATTTACTTTGAGATTTCCTGATGTAGTGTGCTCTCGTCAGGTTCTCGGAACGCGAACGTCGCCGCGTCGCGAAGCAGTCCGAATCCAGCCTGCGCAATCGTGCTTACCTCCCGGCACCATTTTGGATCCGAGCCGGCCACCGTTGCAGCTCAGCTGGCCGTTGGTGAGGAGATCGCCAAATTCTGTTCTTGCCATATAATACTTCCCTTCCGTCGCTCATGATCAAGTTTACCGCCATTGCAACGCGCACAGCTCGTCTCGCCCATCGCCAGACCATCCCTCGAATCTCATCCAACAAAAGACTCGCATCAACCATGGGTTCAACTTACAACACGGCCGCACCGAACATTCCCGGCGCCCCGATTCCCATCTTCGTTGTTGGCCAGAGAGAGGAAATAGCCCAGTTTGTCATCGAAGCGGTCAAGCCCGAGTACGAAGGTACGTACGTCCCTCATCCCCATATGCGCACAGGGTTGGTGTTTAACACCATCATGCAGTCGTTCAAATGATCCTCGGCAAAGCCGCCAAGGAAGAACTCCCCATCTACCTCAGGGGCGAAATCCCCGCGACCAAGAGCAGCCAGCTCGGTAGCAACAACTGGGCCGTGCCGCCGCGGGCCATCCTGATCGGCGGCGCCTTCAACGACGCCGAGGTCGCGGAACTGCGCCAGACGGTGGTGGATGCGGGCGCTACGAGGAAAATCCCGTGGCTTCATGTCGACCATAACAAGCCGCGGCCGGTGATCGTGGGGAATGAGGCCCAGTATGGTGATTCGATCGCGCAGCGGTTCAAGGACGCGCTCAACCGGTTGAGGGACGAGGGGAGGTTGGATGCTGATGGGGACGATTCGGATGTTTTGGTCTGATGGTTATACACAACATGGGGTGGACTCATTGTTAAAATAAAGAGGTAGCGGATCCTGATACGTTCTGGTTATACGTCCGTCCCACGTAAATATGTCTGATTCGCGGCAACGTTGCTCGCGCGGCCCAACGCCAGCACGTCATTCCATGCCTGGCACGCGCAAGATGATGCGCCGCCACGCGATTCCTCCGCGCCCCAATCTCGACCGGTTGTTTCGGACAGATATGACAAATGTCAGACAAACGGTTTCGACATTATGGCGGCATCATTGTCTATCGCCGGATGTCATCCTTACCCTCTGATGGAGATTTGATCTCTTCCAAGACCGACAACAACCTCTATGGGGAACTACCGACCTAGGTTCCACCGGCCTTCCATCCAGTCAATAACCACGATATTTGCGCGACCGAAATGAGCTCCCCGGCCGGCTCGGGGGCTTCCACTCCCCTCCTATCCAGCGAAACGGCCTCCCCGCCGCCTGGATACCAGAGCATCCGCAAGTCAAGCGACTCGATCGCCTCCGAGAGCGTCGCCGACGCCGTTGAGGTCCACCGGTCCATCGAGGATGATGTCCTCCCCGAAACGGCCGTGGTCGGACGCAATCTGGGCTGGAGCAGCGCCTTCGTCATCATCATCTCGCGCGTTATCGGAAGCGGCATCTTTGCGACTCCCGGCGCCATCACCTCGTCGGTCGGCAGCATCGGTCTCAGTTTGTTATTATGGGTTGCTGGCGCGTTGATCAGCTGGTGCGGGTTGGCCATCAGTCTCGAGTACGGCTGTATGCTGCCGAGGTCGGGCGGTTAGTCTATGCATCCCTTTCAGGGGGCACATTTGCTGATGAAAAAATCAGGCGAAAAGGTCTACCTAGAATTCACCTACCGCCGACCACGCTTCCTCGCATCCACTCTCATGGCCGTGCAGGCCATCGTCCTCGGCTTCACAGCCAGCAACTGCATCGTCTTTGGCGAATACGTCCTCTTCGCGCTGGGCAAGACACCGCAGGACCACAAGCTGGACGTCAGACTCCTGGCGGTCGGACTCATGACGGTCATCACCATCATCCACGGGTGCTTTCTCAAAACTGGCATCGCAATCCAGAACGCCCTCGGCTGGGTCAAGATCCTTCTGGTCGTGTTCATGATCCTCGCGTCGGCCGTGGTCGTAGCCACCGGCTACCAGGCTACTCCCGGCTCCGGAACAGTCTTCCCAAGGACATGGGACGGGATCTGGGAGGGCTCCGTGTGGAACTGGGGCGTCATCAGTACCGCGCTGTTCAAGGTGTTTTACTCGTACGCCGGCCTGCAGAACGTCAACAACGTGCTCAACGAGGTGCGCGATCCTGTGCGCACGCTCAAGTCGGCGGCGACCACGGCTCTGGTTGCATCTTGTATCCTGTATTTTCTGATTAATGTGGCTTATTTTCTCGTGGTTCCGCTGGACGAGATCAAGCACAGCGGCGAGCTCATTGCCGCTCTGTTTTTCGAGCGGACGTTTGGCTCCGAGTTTGGCGCCGTGTTTCTGCCTTTGGCTGTGGCGGTATCAGCCGTTGGAAATGTCATGGTTGTGACGTTCTCGCTGGTAAGTTCAAAAGCCTCGTCTGAGCCTTGACGGAGCTAACGTGACAGGCCCGTCTCAACCAAGAAATCGCCCGCCAGGGATTTCTCCCCTTTAGCGACTTTCTTTCTTCTACCAGACCGTTTGGCGCACCCCTGGGTGGGCTGATCGTGCATTACATCCCGTCGGCCATTGTCATCTGTGTCCCGGCGGACAACATCTACTCGTTCATTTTGGATGTCGAGGCATATCCTGGCCAGTTCTTTGCTCTCGCCACGTCGTTTGGCCTGATATGGCTCCGGTGGAAGCGGCCGGACCTCAAACGACCGTACAAGGCCTTCTTGCCGGCCGTGTGGCTTAGGATTGTGCTGTCGTTAGCCCTTGTCGCCGCGCCGTTTGTTCCTCGTCAGGGCGAGGACGCTGGTGCACATTTGTTCCGGGTTACGTATGCCTTGGTGGGCATTTCAGTGTAAGTGCTTCAACTCGGCCCCGTGACATAGCTGACGAGACTAAGGATTCTGTTTGGCGTCTTATATTGGTTGTTCCTTGCTATTCTCTTGCCCCGGTGGGGAGGATACAAGCTGGAAGAGACGGCCGATGTGCTCAAGGATGGCACCACTGTCACCAAGTTTACGCGTGTTCGGCTGGACAGGACGTAGTCTTCGTGTCTAGGAGGATAAGTCTAGAGGATGTATGTTACTGAGTTCAACAAGCACCAAGGCCTACTTCTAACCGTTCCATCAATAGAAGCCAGCATCCCGGTCTACGGGAGCGTATATGTACACAATCAGTCGCGGTTGTCAAAGCGCTTGTAATTTCCGTATGTTCCACGCTTTCCGGCAGCGTGTACGGATTTCGTTGCTCCAGAGCGCTGGAGAACCGGAAAATGGCTTCAAGCACCACCCGGCATATTCACCTTTTCGTCAAACCACTGCGAATATATCAGCAACCGGATGTCCGCTCAAGCCAAAAGCAAAGAAATACCCACATCCTGTAGCTGCTGTGGCGTCCAGTTCGGTGGATTACTCGGTGTGCCCATCGACCGGGTAACCCACTCCCGGGTTGATATATCGTCCTGATCACCCCGAGCCAGATCCCAAGGATAGTTACCGATGCTGTTCAGCACATCCTGCACCCTCTCCAGGCTTGGCCGGTTTTCAGGAGCCTCGGCCAGACACTGGGCTACAAAATGGCGGAGCTCGACGCTGTACATTTTTAGCTCACTGAAATTCTCAAGATTGATCAAGTGGCCGCCGTAAGTCGCCATCCGCTTTTTCTGAGGGTTCCTGGCCGTCGGGTCGGGGTCGATGATGATGTTCTCCATGGTTGGCCACCGGCGGGGGTCGGGTCGGTAAAGGGACATGCATGCTTGCATCATCTTTGAGGGTTAACCATGTGGTCAACACGAATTAACAAGGGGCACTTACTCCACCGACGCACCATAGGTTCGTCTTCCAGGAATATTTGCCTGCTGTCTTGTACAGGTTTGGGTCGTCAGGGAGAAACTTGGCCCAGTCCCATTCTATGCTGAATTGTTCCTGTCAAAATTAGCATCGCGTGAATCCCAAGTGATTAATGGTGCGTGGGTACCGGCGTCAAGTAGTCTGGCTTTCCGCATTTCCGTGTATTCCACATCCTTTTCCTGAATGCTGTCAGCCATAGTTTGCAGTGTGGATCGATGGGGGAAAATACAAGTCAAGAAAGTCTGCCGGCGAGAAAAACCGGGCTAAACCAAAGTCGTTTATCTTGAGGACCGGGACAGCCTCATGCGGGTCCAGAGGTGCACCAGGGGCCATCCGATATGGCTGCTTGAAGTCGCCAATGAGCACATTCTGCGGGTCGAGGTCGAAGTGGATGAGAGGCCAAGTCTCGTACACGGGTTGCGGGACCGATTCGGAGACGGCCGGGTGTCGCGCCCATTCGCCGGCTCGGATTTCATCGGCCGTCAGGGGCGGAAACTCCATGGCTATGACGCCTCTGAGCAGACAGGCGAGCATCTCGCGGGCCACACGTTCCGGCAACCGCGCTGTCTTCTCCTTGTGCACCCACACGCGGTGCCCAAGCTGGAAGAGCCAGTTGTCGAGGGTGCCTCGGGAGCAGTACTCAACGATCATGGAATTGGGGATCTGGTTTAAGTCGTCGAAAAACAGGAGCACGTCGGTGCCGGCAGGGGTGCCTTGGGGTGGTCCTGCGGCAGCAGTACTGGGGCCGGCCTCGATTGCAGGGACAGGAATGGAATTCCGTATTTCCTGCGGGATCACTACAGGCTGTATAATGTGCAAAGCTCCAGCGTGACGCTGGCTTGTTCAGCAATAGTTTCCGAACACAACCACGCGGATACTCACCCAAAGAATGCGCTTCTCCCTCTCGGCCTCACGAATGCTGCGACGATCCCGCTTTATACCGTACTTGAAGACAAACTGCTGGCTATTCCCGTCTTTGTCGCGCATCTCAAACAGCGCCGCCCATCCGAAGCCGCCAGCGCCGAGTATCTTCTTGAACTGGATGCCATACGGATACAGCGCCTTCGCAACCTTCCTCACGTACGCAAGAATCTCGGGGTCCCACGTCCTCTTCGCGTCGCGGCTGAACCGTTGCCACTGGCCTGTCTTCTCCTTGATCCCGGGGTAGTTGTACCACTTGTTCGGATCGAGCGTTTTTATTTTTGGGAAAAATCGTGGTTTGGGATTGCCCTCTTTTGGCTCGATCGGTCCACCTCGGAAACCAAACCAGTCGGCCTTCCCTGAGCGGAACGCCTGAAACCGAGCCCGGTTCTTGTCTCGCTGCTTATAAAAATAGTCTGCGACTTTTTCATCCGCCAGGACGTCCGCGACCAAGATCGGGCGATCCGACGGATCGGGCGTGATATCTTGGAAATCCATGTCTGTGCATTGGTTCGATGCCGAAGCCTGTACAGGAAGTTCAAGGGGTGTCGAGTCGCAGTTGGGTTAAGATACTGTGCCTCGTGTCTTTATTTTCAAGATTCTCACAAAGATAAACTAGCTACTACGGATGTGCCCAGAGTTGCAACAAAGATATCCGGAAATGGACTCAACCTTTTCTGCGTAGCCAAGAATAGTATCAGCACAAAGAATATCAGGTCCATTACAAAGCTGACCTTGCGTCACAAACTATAGTTTCTACCAACACTTCGTCAATGGATAAGAAATTGACTGCGTAGTGTTTTGGCCGTGGTGTGTTATTTACTCCTATCATCTGAATAGGACGTTCCACGTCGAAACTACTTGTTCCGATGCTCCCGGAGAACGGCAAGTTGTGTTACACGCTGGGGAAATAGTCGCACATGATCTCGGAACGTTTTATGTCGATGATTGCTAATACGGTACCCACCGCCGAGCCGGCCAAACCTCAACTCCGGGTCGTATATCCGGAGGAACCAATCTGCCATACCGTGTGTTACGGGTTTTGCGTCACAGATGGCGTGATTGTGTCTGCTGCGTGGCCAGCCACTGTCGAAGCCATCCGGACTGACAAATCGATGTCGACCCCGCACTGATGACGGATACGCCTATCAATGCATATAAGATTGGCCCTGAACCTCGGCGTCGAGTTCTTTTGACGATTGCTGAAGACGTGGCACTACTAGCCCTTCCCATCTCCGATATCTGTATCTGCACCATATTATAGGAAGCTCCCCCAACGCTCAAGAACAGCATCATGGCTGCCGCCGACGTTGCAAACCCCCTGGCCCCAATCCTTTCGGGCAAGGTCGAGCCCTTCCAAGATTCGGCCAAGGGAAAACACCATGTCAACACAGTACTGAATTACTACCTCGAGGCCGAGGATGGATCTCCCCCGCCGCCAACCTATGTCGAGTCAGTCACCCATTCCGTTTCCAGCTTGCCACTCAACCATGCTGACCTACTATGAAAGCCAACCCCAGACCTACTTCCGTCCCACCAAGCCCCTGAACGTGACGGTCCACGACGTCACCGGCGACGAGGCCAACTACAACCTCGACAACCACGGCTTCCAGATCTACAAGCACGAAAGCCGCGAGAAGGAGTTTGTTGACGACGAAAAGATCAAAGCAGAGTACTACCCGGAGACCGAGCAGCTGCTCAAGGATGCGTACGTTTCGGTCTTCGACGCTCCCGTCCACCCGGCAAAGTTTAATGATAGCAAACAGCACCGGCGCATCCCGCATCTTCATCTTCGACCATACCATCCGCCGCCAGCAAAAAGACCGCCGCGCCTCCGACGGCCCGCCCCTCCGCGGCCCCGTCGAGCGCGTCCACATCGACCAGTCGTACGAAGCCTCTCTAAGCCGCGTAGCCCACCACCTCCCCGACGAGGCCGAGGAGCTCCTCAAGAACCGCGTGCAAATAATCAACGTACGTTTCCCTCCAATTTATTTCCTCTCCAAAAATGCTGAATCAGAAAAAAAGGTATGGCGCCCCATAAAGCAAATCTTCCGGTCCCCCCTGGCCGTGGCATCCGCCCCCTCGGTACCGGACTCCGACCTCGTCCCCGTCGCGCTGATCTACCCCAACCGCCGCGGCGAGACGTATACCGTCCGTCCGAACCCGCAGCACAAATGGTTCTTCAAGTACGCGCAGCGCCCGGACGAGGTGACGCTCATCAAGTGTTTTGATTCGCGCGACGACGGGAGTGTCGCTAGGCGTGTGCCGCATTCGGCCTTTGTGGATCCGGCTGAAGAGGATAAGGAGCCGAGGGAGAGCATTGAGGTTCGGGCGCTGGTGTTTTATGATTCGAAGTGAGGAGGTTGCTCATGGGAACTTCTCTCTTGAGTGAGGATGTTGGATGTTCTATGTACACTGTACGAAGTACTGAAAGTCGAGTCTCTCCTTGAATTTCGTATCAAAGCGCGCCCTGGACGATTTGCAGTTGGTCTTCATCACAAACAGCCCATGCCGTGTAAGAAACTCGAGCGCTCATTATGGTGTGACGAGTTAGCATACGAAATGTATGGAGGTATTCATGATAAGATACGTGTGAGGACACCAATGAAATGCAGTAAGCCAGTGTACATGTAGCATACCTCTATAGACATAATAATCAACCAAGTAGATGGTGTACAACCCCCCATCAAGACCCATCCCGCGACGGCGTGTACAACTCATAAAAACTGCTTGGATTCTTGCTAGAATCGCTGAGTTGTGTTAGTGGCCTCTGTCACAAGAGGCTACATGATTGATGTTTTCCTCGTCGCTGACAAACCTAGGTAGGAAGTGTTTTACCTAAAGCAACAGTGCCATCAAACCTAGCACCATTCCTCAGGAAAAGGACTGCCGTGGTCAACGGACTTGATGGCTGGGAAACATCGTGAGTTTTCGTGGAAGGCTTTGAACATTACAGACATAAAAACGCTGTACGCATTAGGGCCTGCCACATGGCACATGCTGGGGAAGGACCTTGCAATATGCTGAATATCGGTTCTTTACCGCCCGCGGCAATGGTGTCTTGTCCATCAATTTCCATCCCACCCCCAAGTCTTTCTAGATTATCGTAGGTGTTATTCAGACCTTTTTCCATGAGTTTGTTCCTTTAGGACTCAGAGGGTCTAGCACGGACCAGCCTTGGCAACGCCGACGCGCCTACTAGTAGATGGCATCGGGCCAGGCAGTCAACGATTTGTCGTGTATTCTTAACTCCGGATGTCTCCGAGTTGAGAAAAAGGGTTGTCAAATATAGACCTCGGTATCAGCCAATCTCACACTCATGCGGAGCTTCAATTTTTACACCTGTGGTGCATTGGTTGTTATCTAACAACTCTCATCCCACACGGATCTCGTACCCTCTATACGGAGTATACCACCCGTCTACAATACGGCGATTAGAAAATTCGCCTTGGAGCTGCAGAGGTTTCGCTTGGCTGTCTACATAGTACATGCATGCAAAGAAATTTAGAGTGACATGCACTCCCTCCTGCCGACTCGACGACTGGCTCCCTCTATACGACGAACGGCAATCCGACCCGGAGAATATCCATGCTCGGCGAATGGTACAATACAACTAGCGACGGAGCGGGATCCCAGCTGGCCATGATTACCCCATTCCAACGAAGGATTCAAGAACACGCAAAACATAATGCACAAGGCGGGACCGGCATATAGCGAATGCTACGGTTCCTTTTAGGCGCGTAACAGCTCGGCGAACAGCAATCGCCAGCGTAGGAACCTTGCAGATATATGTGCCCGGTCTGGACCGGCCTCCCCTGTCGGTCCCATGTAACAACGGCAGCGGCTGACACTGATCCCATAGATTTCCGACGTTGTGCGACGACGACCCCTACGAACGGTCAATATTCTGTGAGTTCGAGCCGGTTTATCAGTCGCACCGCACGGGTCCGCAGCCTGTAAAGTTGCAGTAGTGATACGTTGATATGCATCCCGGCAGCCAGATTACCATGTGTTGGCGAATCTCAGACAATAGACAGCGGCAGGACTGTCGTCGGCCGAAAAGTCGCCGTCCTGACGCTGAGCACGGCCGCGGTCCAGATTGGTCATCATCCGACACTGTAACTGCCGATTCCTGTGTAACACGTCTGGATCGTCGACTGAAATATAGAAATGGCGGGCGACAGGTAAGATTTCGAAGACAAAAAAATTGCGTTCCATGTTTCCTTCGCACGGCCGTCGTCCTCGACTCCTCGAGCTCGGAAGAAAGACAACGACACCATCATCTCAACTGAGGAAGAAGGAAAAGACAGCAAAATGTCCCTTCGGCAGAAGACAGAGGTTGAAGATGCAGTGATAGACACGTCGTCCGACGAGGGCGACCACAAGCTCACCACCCGGCGACTGCTCTTCAAGCTGGATATCAGGTACGTCGCCTCGGCCATCCCACAGTGGCGATGGCTAACAGCAGCAGAATCCTCCCAATCCTCATTCTTCTAGTCCTCTGCTCGTTCCTCGACCGCACCAACGTCGGCAACGCGAAGATATACCATCTCGAGGCGGACCTCGGCATGACGAATGGACAATACGCACAGGGGCTGGCGGTCTTTTATCCGCTCTACATTCTCGCGTATGTCACATCTAGATACAAATGGAAGCCGTTGCTGACTGGGGAGCAGAGAGGTCCCGAGTAACCTGGTCCTCAAGAAAATCACGCCGCGGATATGGCTCGCGTTCCTGACCTTCGCGTGGGGCGTGATTTGTCTGGCCATGGGCTTCATCCACAACTTTTCTCAGTTCATCGCCCTGCGTGCGATCCTTGGTCTTGCTGAGGGAGGTTTGTTTCC
The DNA here is from genome assembly GCA_030411725.1 of Echria macrotheca. Classification (NCBI taxonomy): domain Eukaryota; kingdom Fungi; phylum Ascomycota; class Sordariomycetes; order Sordariales; family Schizotheciaceae; genus Echria; species Echria macrotheca. The sequence continues at coordinate 233,295 of MU839849.1, read as the reverse complement.
CGGCATGGTAGGTCCTTGGTTCCCCCAAGATTCGCGACGACGACGCTGAGGAATTCAGGTGTTGTATCTCTCGACGATCTACACCCGTGCCGAGCTCGCCCTCCGCATTGGCGTGCTGTATACCGCGACCAGTCTGTCTGGCGCATTCGGTGGTCTTCTCGCCCGTGCTCTTGCTGAGATTGGGAATCGGGGAGGTCTTTCGCCCTGGCGCTGGATTTTCGTCATCGAGGGGCTGTTTGTAAGTTTGTTACCCTAAAGCTGGACTGTAGCAGTTCTAATATCCGCCAGACTGTTGTCGTAGCAGCTCTCACATATCTCGTCCTGCCAAACAACATCCCTACGGCCCGCTTCTTATCAAAGGAGGAGCGTGAAGTTGGAATTAGCAGATTAACAGGGGCGGAACACGGGACCGGGAACCAGGAGATGTACACCTTTACCCCTTTCACCTTCGATGATGCACACATACTGACAAGAAAAAGCGAGGAGAAATTCTCACCCAGAGAAATGCTCAGGGCTATTCTGAGTCCCCAAACCTGGCTCACAGCAGGCGCCTACTTCGGTCTCCTCTCCGGGATCTACTCGTTCGGCCTCTTCCTCCCCACCATCATCCTCGGCCTCGGCTACACGGCCAACCAAGCCCAGCTCTGGTCCGTCCCGCCATACGCCGTAGCAGCATGCACCACCCGTAAGCCCCCTTTTCCACCCCCCTTCCCTCCCGTTATTAACAACAGACCCGAAAAGTCTTCGTCGCCTTCCTCTCCGACCGTCTCAAAATCCGCGGGATAATCATGCTCTGCACAATCCCATTCGCGATCATAGGCTACGCGGCCATCGCCAACCTCGACGACCACCCCAAGACCAAATACGGCATGACCTTCCTCATGGCCACGGGCATCTACAGCAGCGTGCCGCCCGTGCTGGCCTGGCTGTCGAACAACTCGGCGGGACACTACAAGCGGGCGACGGCGGCGGCGCTGCAGCTGGCCGTGGCGAACTGCGGCGGCATCTTGGCCGTGTTTTTGTATCCCGATGTCGAGGGGCCGACGTTTCACAAGGGACATACGATTGTGATGTCGCTGCTTACTGCCGGTTGGTTCTTGTAAGTTTTTTTGTCGTAGTTACTTGCCGTGTTTGGTGAGATAGCACAGGTGAGAAACGGGCTAATAACTCTAGAATTCTGGGAAACGTCTTGTACTGCGCCAAGATCAATAGGGATAAGGCGCGGGGGAAATATGATGGGTATATCGGATATGGCGATGACCGGGAGCCAGCGTTCAAGATGGTCATGTAGTTCCAATCCGCATAAGGGCTTTTTGGGGCGTCGTTGTTAAGTTCTTACCTACATAGCTATACATGACTGTCGTGTATAATGGGAATACCTAAGGTGTGGAAGGAAGGATGTCCTTTTTTCTGCACAACAATGACTAGCCAGTGCATATAAGTGGAACACATGAAAATCCCTAGAGATCAACAGCAGTAGCCCACCCGGGATAAACCTCATCCTCCCTCGCCGTCGACGCCACATCCCGATCTCTTATATACTCGTCGAGCCCCAAGACCTCCTTCTGGCTGCGTTCGCCCATTTCCACCCCGCGCCTCTGAATATACCTCGCAAACCCCATCGTCTCCCTCTTCCACTCCTCCCTCGTAATCTCCCCCGAAACATAATCCGCAAGCAACATAGCATCCAACGCAGCCTGCGACGTCGACGCGACCGTGTGCGGCCGGAACCCCGCCAGCGCATCGCCGATCAAGACCACCCTCCCGTCGAGGAACTCATGCTCGGGGCTGAGCACGTCCGTGACGGCCTGCACGAACGGCTTCTCCGTCTTCAGGACAACCTCGGCGAACTGCGGCGGCAGCGTCTCCCGCGCCGCTGTGCGCTGCTCCTCCCATGCCTCGGGGGATGTCATACCCGGCGGGATGGTGACTTTGCGGCGCACGCCGGTGCGGTCGGTCATTATCCTTTCGAGCTCCGCACTGCCGGTAGGGAAGTTCTTGTACCACACGAAGTTGACCAGGCGCTCGCCGGGGGTGACGGTCCCGTTCTTGCCGGGGATCAGGTAGGCGAGGATCTGCACACCGGGGCCGTGGAAGAAGGTGAACCGCTCGGCGAAGGTGGTGTGGGTGGATTGGGATACGGCGGATTCGAGGACGGTGCCGCGCAGGGCGCAGTAGCCTGCGTATGTCCGCTGGACTTCGGGGTGGAAGAGCGAGCGGATGGTGGAGCTGGGGCCGTCGGCGCCGACGACGCGGTCTGCTTCTAGAGTGCCGGTGAGGGATGGGGTGGAGGTGGACTTCCAGTGCACGAGGACGCGGGATTTGTCGGCGGATAGGCCGACCGAGGTTACCGTGCGGTCGTGGTGGTGGGTTGCCTTGCCGTGGTGGGGGTCGGGGGATGGGACTTCGCAATAGGGGCTCGGCGTGCCGTCGTAGTTGGCGCGGAGGATGTGGTAGGTTAGATCCCACTTGTTTTGTTAGTTACACGAGATAAGGCGATATGAAACGGGACACACCGAGCTCATGTTCTGTACCATGTCGACCGTGTGCACCACGTTCCCTTCCCGGTCGAGGTACTGTCGCCGCTTCGACTCGACGGCCACTGGCCGCTTGCACCGGTTGTACCTCTTTAGAAAAGCGAGGGAATCACCGCCGGCGACGATACCGGCACCTTGGTCGTGAAGCAGTGGTGTTGGGTTTCGCTCAAGTATCGTTACGTCATGGCCGAGTGCTTTGAGAGCTATTCCCGTGGCCAGTCCGCCGAGGGAGCCTCCCACCTGGAAATGATGTTAGCTTGTAGTTGATACGACTTTTTAACCATTGACCTACGATTGCCCATTTTATTTTACCCGAGGGGATATTCCTGGTGTTTGTAGTATCAGATTTCGACATCTTAGACAGTGCGATCAAGTTTTGTCGGGTGTGTGTTGTCGAGGACAAGGGAAACAGGAGAGGAGGGGCGTTTGTTGTATTATACCGTTTCAGCGAATAATGACGGCCACATCTGCCGGCATTTACGAACCGGCTTGCAGAAACAAACGGCCAACAACCCGCATTCAACGGAGAACATGTAAGCAGAAGAAGTAGGTATCATTGGTGCACTAACGCAACGTCACGGTGTGCGTCTCCTTTTTGTGCCGCGTCTTCTCGGGCCCGTCCAGACACACACCGACGACCCTGTACCGATCCATCGGGTGGTTCCTGCAGATCAACAAATTGCCCGCGCCGGTCTCGACAAAACCATAGTCCCGCGCCATATCGGAGAACTCGTGCTTGAAATCATTTCTGACCAGCGCTCTCGCCCGGGGCCAGAACTCGACCCCCTCGGCAACCTTCTTCTCACGCACCGGGTTGTCGAGCTTAGTTTTCCGACACCGCTTCGCGTGCAGCTTGTAGGAATCCGGGTCGCCCTGGAACGCCACGAGCTGGAACGACTTGTCGACATCGCCCACCTGCGCGAGCCCCAGCCCGTCCTTGAGAATGATACGGCCATCGTCGTCGAACGTCACCGAGTCGCCGCCGAGCACGCCCCCCTCGACAGACGTCAGGGCCTCCATGATGAACGAGAACGGACCGGTGATCACACAGCCGCAGCCGACGCGCAGCTCGCACTCGATGCGGGCCGTCGTCTCGTTGTGCAGACGCGACTCGCACCGGATGATGTCCTCCATGTCGAAGTTGGCCGACTCGTTGTGCGCCCGCAGCATGCCCGGCGCCGGGTCGGCCCAGGCGGTCCCGCTTACGCACCGGTCGACCCAGTTGTTCGGCTTGGCGTTGCGATCACTGACGCGCCACCACGGGCCGAGCTTCTTGAGCAGGCGCCGGCGGTACTCAACAACGCTGCCGCCGGGATCGATCAGACTTCCCAGCAGCGTGGCGCACTGGACCAGGGTCCGGCCCGTCTCGTCCTTGACGACGCGCACGCGCTCCGTATTGGTCGGGATGGGCTCCTTGCGGAACAGGCCCGATTTGACCTTCTTGCCGCAGTTGCAGCCTCGAAAGCGAAAGCGAAAACCCTTCTTGTCGTCGTCGGCCGCCGCGTGGAGTCGCAGTGTCATGATGCGCTTGGGCGACCCGACGATGCCGGTGCGCGCCTGAACGGCCGCGAGTCCGTCGGGCTTGAGCCGGCCGAGATCGACCACGCCCGAGAAGCAGTCGGTCGTCAGCGGGCGCGTGTGGTTGGCCACGATGGGCAGCCAGTCCCAGGTGCCGCGGTCGGCGCTGCTGATGACGAGCCGGGTCCAGGCGCGCTCCGTCTTGAGGGACAGCTTCTGGAAGAAGACAAACGACATGGCGCTGACGTCGTCGCCGCTGCTCAGGTGGGTGCGCATCTCGTCGGGGGTCAGCAGCCCGTTGAAGATGCCCAGCAGGCCGCGGAAGATGTCCTGCTGGTAGCGGCACGACCGCTCCATGAACGAGATGGCCGAGAAGACGTTGGCCACGCCGCCGCGGTTGTCGCGCCACCAGCCCGGCCCGCCGCTGATGATGTCGGTGCGGGCGGCGTGGATGCCGCGCACCTGGGTTTGCAGTGTGGCGAGCGTCAGCAGGTCCTCGGCCACCAGTCCCAGGATGGCGTTGACGCCGGCCGACTTGAGCTCGCGGCTCTCGTCGATCCAGCGGTACAGCTTGATGGCCTTGTCGTTGGCGTCGGTGGCCAGGTCCATCCACGTGTCGAACTCGCCGATGCGCGCGACCTTGTCCGGGCTCATGGTCCACATGGTCATGTTCTTGCCCAGCAGCATCTCCTGGAACGTCCACACGCGCGAGAAGTACAGGTGGTGGAACAGCGACCGGATCCGCGCCACGCTCGACGCGAAGCAGTTGAGCACCCCCGGCTCGACCGCCGCCGACTGCACCTCGCGCTTGCTCATGGCGAACTTCCACGGCTTGCCGTCGCCCGCCCACGTGGCGATGCGCCCGATCATGTCGTCGCTCAGCTTGGCCTTGTCGGCCACGGCCGTGCCGCGCATGTGCGACAGCAGGTGGCCGAGGAACCGCAGGTCCTCGACGATTTCGTGCGGGTTCCACACCTCGTCCATGTCCAGCAGCATGTGGCACCGCTCCGCGCCCGTGTAGTAGTCGTACATGTGCTCCAGCTCGCCCGTCTTCTCCACGTCGTCGTCCTGGTTGATGCACACGCAGTCGACCCACAGGTACCGCACCTGAGCGTGCACCATGAACTGCTTGATCTCGTTCAGCTTGGTCTCGTTGACCTGGACATACCACGTCACGCCCTCGATCTTGGTGTCGTATCGCTCCGCCTGGGGGCCCCATGTGTACGACACGATATCATACTGGACCGGTTCGCTGAGTGTCCGCGGGTCGAAAACGTAGAACTGGCCATCCTTGTGCGCGAGGAGCCTCAGCGGCGCCATGGCGGAGGATCCAAGGTTGTTCACGTTGACTAGGTACTCTTTAGTCTTTCTTTTTGACCGCGAGACCGGATGGGTCGAACGCGATGGCTTGCCTGGCGAAAGTGCATTCACACTGAAGTTATATGGCGGCAGTCCAGGGTGTACAGCAGCTGTGGCTGTGTCCAATGTGACCCTTTCTCATCTCGATAGCCAGCCTGGTTGGGTTGCTGCTGCGCGCAGACAGCCAGAGTGAAATTAACGTTTCATGCACCCTGTTCCCGGCACTGCGCGGACCTTGTGTTCTTGCCGCCACACGGCGCGACTTAGTTCCAGCTTACGGGCCCATTGGGTCTGTATGTGAGATTGTGTCTGTGCAATTGGGTCTGGCTGCTCCTGATGGATCGCCCTGCGTCCAAGATTTCGATGACAGAAGCCGGACCATGTCGTTTGAGAGGCTGGGCAGTCCTAAAGTCTTTTTGACCAGAATTTCACCCTTTAACCTCTCCGATGATAATATTGAATATGAAGAGAAAGTTGAAAACTGTCAGCGTGCAACCCACCGAGAAACAGCCCCCAATTATCGGCCTGAGCCACTGCCAAGACCACCAACAGGGCGAGGAATCTGACCCCCGACCTTTCTTGGTGGTTGCACACGGACCACTAAATGCTGTGCTCAGGGGCGAATGTTCTGCCCTGGGTTTCGGTAACAGGAACAAGGGCGGGGAGTATTGATGGGAATACAGTGGCCTGTCAAGTTGGGAACTCCCATGGTAAATCTGCGTAGAAGCACTGGTGAAAGGTGTACAAACGTGACAAAAATACCAAAAAATGATTCGACTGATACTTGTGTGTGCTTGGTATCGAAAACAACAAGAAAAGAGTCATGCCATTACCATAAAAGCCCCTAGTATACGGAGGTGAATGCCCCTTGTAATACATATCAAACCCACATCTTCGCCAGGCGCTCCTTGAGGTCAAGCAGCGTCGCCGGAAACCCGCTGATCGGCAGTTTCTGCTCGCAGTCGCTCAGAAGGACCGCAAGCACGCAATATGACTTCGTATCCGCGTCCATGATCAGATCGCAGTCCAGCCGGAACTTCCTGATCCTACTACCATCTTCAAATACTTCTTCATGCATCATGTCGCTGGGCTTCTCCCTCCCGGATTCGTCTCGGAGGGGCACCCATCGTCCACTCGGGATCATGGCGACATCTGCGGCCTCTTCTTTGGTTGCCCAAGCTATGTGGAACGAGATTGCTTTCTGGCCCAGGAGCGTCGTGGTTGCCGGTGTTTCATGGGGAAGACGGCATCTAATGGAGCCTCGGAGAAACCCGGGCGAAGTGGTGTGGTCGTCAGGCTCGAAGAAGAAGAGGTTGGCCAGAAGCGTATGGGCGATGCGCTGGATTGTCTCCAGCTCGCTGGTTTGCAAAAGTGTACCCTCATCGCCAATGGCTCTTCTGAGAAACGCCATATCCTCATGATCATCGAGGTCCACGTAATCGCCGGTCTCGCTCCGAATACCTGGGTTGAGGCGGTAGAGCCGCTTTCTCGCCAGCGGAGAGCTTGCGGATTCCACCTCGTCCCACTTGACCGCGCTGTTGATTTGGTTCTCAAAGCTTTTGATGAGCGGGCGGAAAAAGCTGTAGCTGAGAATTCCCGGTGCCCTGAACGGTTTGGCCTGCTTTCCCGTGCCGAGGGAAACCAGCACGTCCAGGGATGCCCCGTCGTGGTGCCAGATACGGTCCTTTTCCTCCAATGCCAGACGAGCCGGACAGTTTGCATACAATGCGCCATCAACGTAATTCGTCTTTGCTTTCCGAAACGCGGGGAGGAAGATGGGCGCGGCCGAGGTGGCCAGCCCTGCCTCCCAGACGGCCATGTCGAGGACGGGGTCATCCTCGCGCTCAAAGTAGTCCCAGTCCCCTTGCGGCCGGTTGTAGTTGGCCACAAGGCACTGTGTGCTTCCGCCATCTGGACCGTCCTTTGCCGTCGTGACAGCCACGCGGGCAGTGCTCTGGAACGTCCCAGAAGTAGCTGGCGCAAAAAGCGGCGTCATACCAAAGAACTTTTGCAGCTGCTGCTCGAGATCTCTCTGCTTGTATATGCTGGGAAAGCTGCCAACCAACATTCCGAGTTTGGCGGCCGCCTTGAACCCACCGTTGGGGTTGCCAAAGGTGTCCCGGGCAGCCTTCTGGAAAAAGCTCAACATGGATTCGAGCGATTCGTTCGTCATGGCTATTCCCAATGCGATGATCCCCCCTGTGCTAGTTCCGACAACCAGGTCGAACATCTCCTTGATGTTGATATCCAGACCCACTGCTTTCCGTATGCGATCCAGGAGCGCGAGCTCGACGATGCCCCGGATCCCTCCGCCGTCCAGGGTTAGGATGCGGACGCCGGCGCATCGTGGCTTGAGCTGAATCTGGTGAATGTTGTGTTTGCCGCAGATGATGCAACTGGGCACATCAAATGCGCATTCCACATAACGTGAAGGCTTGGCCAGCTCCTGGACGCAGGTCGGGCAGAGAGCGTGTCCGCAAGGCAAAACATGGTCCGGAACCGCTTGCAGACAAGCGAGGCAGGTTTTGTTGCTTCGAATCCCAGACAGGACTTCTCGTGTTCCTTTGTGTATCTCATACCGTAGGCCAAGGAGAAGTTCCTTAGGAGGACGTTCTTGGCTGTGGTGCGTGTGGTGTACAGGAAACAGCTGGTGGCAAAAGCTTACGAAGCGGTTGCCAATGTTGCGAATCCAGCCATCCTTTTCCGGTTTACTCCACGACCTACCCACAAATCTGCCCGGCTGTACTTGAGTCGGCGAGGCGCCAATGTGCATGTCGTGTTGCGCACGTCCACGGACGGTGCAGACCGCCTGATCACGGCCGACCTGCCATCGGTGGAGGCAGCGGTCGTATTTTGTCAGGTACAGTTCCAGAGCTGTTGACCAACAAGACAGCATGTCGCGGTCAAACATGTCGCGGGGATAGCGCACTATCACATATTAATATTGACGCTAACAACTCCGAGAGTAAAGGTATAAATGGATTGATGTAAACTTACTGGTACCAGGTGGGCCTCTCGTGACACGCAGTAAAAGCGCGAGAGCAATGGCCTCGGTCAAATGACGGTCGATGGCATCTATGCCCTGGTCAGGCCGATCCAATGTCATTCTCAGAAGATTGGCGAGATGTTCCTCCATGTTTTGGGGTGTAGGGTTGTGCCCACCGGAGGCCTTGTACAGATCGAGAGGCCCTTCGCTCTGCCGAAAATGATCGAATACTTCGCCGAGGATGTGGGCCATGGCCGGAGCATTGTATTCGGAAAAGCTCGTCGCCCGTAGACCCTGCTCCTCCTCGGCGGCCCCCTTGATCTTTGCCCGAAGGGCTTGGAGCTTCTGATACACGGTGTTGGCACGCTCCGGTAGGCCTAGCAGGGAGGCCGGGGCGCCTCGGTCCGGGATGTAGCAGCAGTGCATTTTGTGGAACAGAACTTCGTAAAGCTTCTGGTTGTCCTCGATTCTTTCCTCGGGGTTTACAATCGCGTTATGCCCCTCGACGAAACTCCTCAACACCGCCGAATTCCTCCACAGTACATCGCGATGCCTGTGCAGGTAGAGTTCTTTGAAGGCCTGGTCGGTCATATTTGCCCCTTCCTGGGAGATCTTCTCTTCCTTGTTCCGCACGATGATGAGTGTTTTGCGTGCGGGCTGGTTGTAAGACTTTTCCATGGCCGAAGCTGCCCACTCGAGGATTCGCTGGAGACTGTTCATGATGTTGTCGTCCTTGGTGACGTAAACAACCACATCGCTGATGACGTACAAGACCCGGGCATAGAACAAGTCCACACCGGTCTGGCCGTTTTGGCCATAACACGGAGCCGTGATGGGCAGCTTCCTGACGCCGGCATCGTCGGTCTCAACAAAATCAACCGCATCGGCCCCGCTAGGTCGGGCAACACTGGCATCAAAGCCCTCGCAATCGGCGAGAAGAAGTGGATATTTGGGCTCCTGGAGGCCGTGACCGAAGCTGTTAGTCCGCCGATGAGGGACTGGACGAGGCCGCGCAGTGACGCCTTCGTCTCGATACAAATGAACACCAAATGTTGTCGGGCTGCTCGCGTCGTCGATACTGTCCGATTTCGGCACAGGCATCGATATCGTCCCCTCCCTGGCCTGGTCGACCAGATTCACAACTGCCTCAGTATTGTCCAGGTCGATGCCGTCGAGAAGACCAAGCATGAGAATGGCGCGAAGAATCGTGGACTTCCCGGCCGCGGTGCTGCCGATGAAAGATACAAACGTGGGAAATATGTTTTGGGTTTCGCGGTTGCCGGTTCGATTTGGGTCGCAGAGCCGGGTGAATCGATCATATAGCCAAAGGTGAGCCTCTTCTCCGTTTTCGGTATTCGGGTTGGGCGTCCTGTTCACCGAGAACCATCTGGCGTATCGTTCGACCGACTGTGACATGAGGAAAATGCTCTCATCCTTCTCTGACATGAAAGAGTCCACCAGGAATTGGTAGGTGGGATCAACCGGTTTGTGCTTTTGCTGTAAATGGAGAGGCCGAGACGAATTGGCGGCCGTGTGATCAAGCCAGCAGACCTGATGGCCAGGACGTGTGCAGTTTAGTCCCAAGCAGCCAGCGACGGTGCAAGAAATATGATAGTGTTCGGACGGCAGGCAGCCAGCACATTGCCGGAGCATAGGAGCCTTGAAGAGGAATCCGGGTTTCTCACACCAGCTGCAAGTGAGTCGTGATTGTTCCCGTGCTGGCGCTGGCGAAGGCGAAGCCATCTGCTGTCGTGGAAAGTGGTTTGCTGGGGCCAGGCGAAGTCTAGCTCCAGAAGTCTGTCTAACTCCAGAAGCCTGGGCAGAGATGAATTCAGACATGACTTTCGAGATCAGTGGTATGTGGTATGTGTGTGAGTGGGGGAGCACACTCGGAGCTCAGACCATCAGGAACTGCTTGGTTTAATACCCAGAGGTACCGAGGTTAGGTACCTTCGCGGACGTTTTATGGCGCATGTAGCAGAAGAAATTGTACATTTCCTCATTGGGCAATTGTCATTGTCGTGCTGTGCCGCCACCACGACTCGGCTGCCTGGAGGCAGTCCGCGGCCCGTGGGGGTCAGGGTCGTCACTCGGCAGCCCGAGTCCTCACTCCTCACCGACAAGCGCTGAATCATGTTTGAGTGCTGATACAGGGTTGCCATAAGTGCAGCGGCCACTAAGTGCTCACACAGGGACCTCTTTCCCCTTGGAATTGCTCAAGCACATCTCGTGCACATGCTTTCAGGAAACTGAACTTTTTTACATTAATTTCTGGGATTGAAAGTACCTTATGTAGGTAGTAAATACACGAGTTAGGCAGTCCCCTAGGGTTCCACAACCGCTCCGTTTGGGGTTGTCGCCGTCACAGGTTGAGCCGCAGGCTGAGATGCAGGCTGAGGTACTTCCTGAAGGAGAATGGGATCGAAGCGCCAGCGTTGTGGTGGCGTTGGCTGAAAGTCGTCGACGAAAATGCGTGGCTCTCCGTTCGGTTGGAGGAATCCTGTAGCATCGCGGAGGCGGAATGTTTTTTCCAGGGGGTACCTCAACACGAAGACCGAGAATTTCATGAAGTTCAATATTAGGATAGTCATGGTAAACGTGTACCCGGTGGCTGCAAGCGCATCGGCGATTTGGTAGCTGTTGATGACGTGGTGTCAGGAAAGCGTAATCCACGAGCCCGGGGATCATAGTCGACTTACCCGAGTCTGCGGCCTCTGGAATAATCGGGGTTTGGAAGGGTTGAATGCCCATCTAGGCCGATGGTAACGGAGCTGGCTACCAGTCAGTTATCGCAAGCCACCGGCTGAGGGGCAATGAATTACTCGGCAAACAGTCCGGTAAGGCACATGCCAACAAGACCGGCGCCGGCATGGATGGCGAATACATGGAGCTTGTCATGGCGTAGCAGAACATTGGACTCTCGCTTAATGAGCCCAACAAATGTGGCTGCTACGGCGCCGAAAATGGCGGCACTCCAGACGGGCACCTGTGGTTTGGGATCCAGCTGTTATTAGCCAGAGTCCAGTAATAAAGAACAGACAGGGCATGACTTACATAACCGCTTCCGGGCGTGATCGCAACAAGACCAGCGACGGCTCCATCACAGAAGGAAATGACGGTGAGTTCTGAGTATCGATCCTCGTCACTCATTTTTGTCAGGTCGCGTCCTTCTTCTTCCACCGTCTCCCAAAACTTTTCGTTCCACTGCCAGGCCATGCCGACCACACCGCCAGCGCTAGCAGCGACATGCGTCGAGAGCCATGCCGAGACGGCCCTGAGATTTCCACCCAGAGCCGAACCGCCATTGAATCCTGAACCCATGTGGTTAGCCTCTCGCTCGCTTCCGGAAAAGGCTCGTCTGCCACCTACCGGCCCAACCAAACCACAGTATAGCCGTACCCAGTACCAGATAGGTGTTGTTATATGGTTGAAATAGGCCAGAGTCCGGCGTTTCGTCGACAGGGAAATCGTCCCAGTTGACGTCCTTCCATTCGACGCACTTCATGGCAACAAACGGGAGTCTGAGACAACCCACGGCCACAATGAAACACACCGTAACGTTATGCACTATTCTCTTGCCTATCCGGCACAGCATGTCCCAGGTGTACTTGAAGACGTTCTGGCCAGATATTTCAAAGTCGTAGAAGATGGCGAAGGCAGCAACCGTAGTCCCCGAGGTGATATGGACCGGAGTTCCCCCTGCAAAGTCCATAACGCCGAGCTGGTTCGACCAACCCTTCCGGTACCATGTCCACCGCGCAATCGGACAGTAGACGAGAATCGACCAGAATGTTATGAAAACGAGGAAGCGAATCGGCTTGGCTCGATGTACGATTCCGCCACAGACAACGGATGCCCTGTTGCACATGGCTGTTATTAGCCTGCTATGGAGACATGGAGAAGGACAAACACACGTAAACGCGGCGAACATGCCCTCGTAAAGCACGAACAGCAACTCGGGAATGAGAGGAGGGTTGTCCCCGTTACCCACGGGAATGGGTCGCGCCAGCACGTCGGCAAAACCGTTGGCCCTTGTTTCGCCGCCGTACCATCCCGAGATGGAGTCGCCATTGGTAAAAGTGAGCGTATAGCCCCACAAGACCCATTCCAAGCTGACCAGCGCGGCGGTCACCAATGGCAGCCGAAACATGGTCATGGCGAAGGACCGGTTGCTGAGAGCAGCATAGATGAGAGACAGCGAGGGGACCATGAGGAAGACCATGGCGGATGACATCATAACCCAGACGATATCGGCCGCCTGGTAGAACTGCTCTGGATGGGCGAGGATCTCACGGTACGGCACCGCCGTCACCGTCGCCGACGGCGGTGTCTGCACACGTATTGTCACCGGATCGTCCATTGGTGGTGCCGGAGGGAGCCATTGGCGGAGAGGAGGGCGAGCCCCGAGGTCGATGTCACCGGCGCCGCAGCAGGAAATAGTTATGGGATTCTGCGCGCGGGGAGACGCGCGCACTCGGTCGCCTTTGCGCGCGTCCCGTCCAGCCTCGGGGCAAGCCACGGTTGGCGCAGGCCGCCCACCCCAAGGTCCAGAATCGATATCATGCATGGCGGCCCCCCATGGCGACCGTAAGGCTCTGGCGGGTACCAATCACGGCCCCCCAAACCACGGAGCGTGTGCCGGTGTGGTGTGACATTGCCTTGCGCATGGCCATGAGGCGCCCTCGCCTAACCAAGGCGGAATTAGTCACCGAGAATAACAACCAGTCAAAACTTGTTGTCTTATCAGCGGCGAGGTCCCGGCGAGGGACGGGAGTCAACCAGACCTGCGCCCAGAGGCATCCCATCCTAGAGCAGAGCCTCGCCCAACTAACTACCGGTGCCAAGATGGCATTCGGGCCAATTAAAATGATAAATAAAGTTGTGCGTGCAGCCCGGGTCCGGAGCCCTCGAGCCCACAGGTGATCTTCGCTTCCTCCGAATGGACCAGCAATGGCAGCCCCCAGCGGGCGCGTCTACGTCCAACAATCTCAACACACGGAACCTTCACGCGTCGTGATTACCGAGGCTCAACTTGATACAATCCGGTATGTTGTCTTTGTTTTCCAAGAGAAACCTCCTTTACTATTTTCTTCTATTCTTTTTTATTTTCCATTTTTTTTTCTTTCGCTACTCCCTTGCTTCCTCGTTTCCGTGCCGGGCGAGTGCAGAAAAACATTTCATAATCATGCTCGAGGATAGTCCCGACTAACCCGCCACGTCTGCTCTACAGCAGGTGCTCGCCTATCATAGAGTTACACTGGCTTCGATTGCATAGCTACCCTCAGTATATCTGGACGATACCATGTGACAACATTGACCATGGCGCCATCAGGACCATGCTGACCAGGGTCTCCGATCCTGATACTGACCAGATCTGGTTGGACAGTCGTGAGATCAGGGCTGGGGATATGGGCCGGTATTGCGATGCACTATGGCATCTCCGCATTGTGCCCGAGCTGTTGCCTTCTTGCAACGTCTGGAGGAATCACCATCGTGTTAAGGATCCCAACCCTCCCCCAGATCCTCCCCCACAACCAGCGGAAGCAGAAGCCGACACTTTAAGCTGGCATAGACAATTGCCACCAGGCTGGGATCTCAATGCATGTCTCCAGACAGCCCGTGCGGCCTTGGTTCTTGGAAACGAGAGGAAATTCGCAACGGAAATGAAGCTGGCGCTGCTTATGCTGCCCGGTAACTTCCCAGAGGTAGCAGACACGGGGGCAGACACGCCTGTCAAGCGACTTCGCGTCAGCAGACTCAAAGGTAGGTTTATGGGCTGATTCGAGTGCAGCGGTCTGTACTGACGTCCGCTGACACCCAATTCCACAGATATCCGGCATCGTGAGTTGGCTGGTATTCAGGATGTGGCAAAAGAGTTCCTCGAGCACAGGGGGCAAACGTCGATGCTGAATAGACTCCCCGACGACCAGTTCTCCGAACGGGAGAGCATACGAGGCTACCTTGAGAAATTCGAGAGAAATCTTGCCGGCCTGGAAAGCGAAAGTAGCAGCTCGAGCCCCAGCCCCGCAACAAATGGCAACATCTCGGACCTTCGTTACGGCGCAAGGTCGATGGCGGGACATAAAGTCCGTCGTCGCCTTAACCTCTTTGGAAGGGCGCTGGGAGGTCCGCCGAAGGAGGACGAAACAACCCGACTAATCCACGATCTGCTCGTAGCTGTGGACGACCATATCTCGGAACAACTCGATGAAATTGTGGAAGAACTCAAAGCATGGAGGAACCAAAAAGTCTCGGGGTGGATGTCTGCCATCTACGTGAATATTGATAATGATTAATAACCAAAAACGGTCAGCACTGGCAGCGTGGAGTCTAGGCGAGGGCCGGTAACAGGGTCGTCGGCATGGGTAGGTAGGAATAGACAGGAACAGGAAAAGTTTGGGCTTTGTTGATGGCCATGTTGGAACACACAAGGGCACTTTAAAAAAGGCAAAACACTAGAATCCAAGTAATCACCCATACCTAATCAGGCTTACTGCATGAATTTGATGGCAGTTCGTCATCAGGGGTGTCCTTCCTGTGTCTAGTTCCTACTATCAACATCCCAGATATCCGACATCGAAGTGGAGATTAATATCAAACATTCCCCTCGCACAAAAGGGATACCCCGTTACGTTCCTTCCAAGAACCCTGTACTATTCTTCCCCTCACACCTCAGATCTGGCATCGATGGCAAGTCCTTCTGCCACCAACGCCCCATTTTGCCACTATTGCTTTCCATCACGAAGACGACAACACACAGAAACCGGGATCGCACCCACCACTTACACGTAGAACATTGACTCGCCAGGAAAAAGGATGTCGCCATACCCATAAGACCAGAAAAGACGCCGGCACAGATACCTAGGATTCCCATCCGGGTCAGTTTTCTGGCCGTTGCGATTCCCGGAGGTCCATACCCTGGATATATCTGCCACCGCATATTGCGTTCGTTCGTCAGTACGCCAAGGCAAGGCTCAAAAGCTTGGCACGCCGAAGAAAGGACGAAACTCAAGAAAACATAGCAGCATACTCGACGCAGTGTTGGCGTCAGAAAACAGTTTTTGTTTGGATTAAAAGTAGAGAAGAAGATAGCAGTATATTTATGGCACGGTACGTACATAAAATTTTGGCACTTGGAATATACTAGTACAAAATTACTAAACTGCCTAGAGTATCTGGATACGACTTGCCGAGCATATGGCGTAGATGTAATGAAACAGGCCTCAAGCGGTGGCGTACTTGGCAGCCACGATGTTAGCCTGCACCGCGTCCTCGGTCTCATCAGACGGATACCCCGCGGTCATGACGCCCTCATAAAACGTCCCCTGAGCGCCATTACTATTATCCCCCCCAGTGCCGAGGATAATAGCGCCCTCCTTCTTCATAGGGCTATACCCGCTAGGACGAACACCATTATAAAAAGTCGACAACGACCCCGACGCCGCGTCGCCGCCGCGGAGAGCCCACGCGTTCGGCTTCCCCTTGAGCGTGGCGGTAACAAAACGGTGCGAGATAGACAGGTCGGCGGCGTTCAACTTGGCGCCCTGACCCGAAAACAGCCCGTCCTCGAGGTCGGCCATGATCCAGGGGCCCTTGCCGGCGCCGCTGCCCCAGTAGCTGCACGTGCCGAAGTAGATGGCCTCCATGTGGCCCCGGCCGGTGTCCTTGCTGTTGGTCTCGGCGTTGCCGTAGTCGAAGCAGCAGGCGCTGTTGTGGTGCGTCCCGTCGAGCACGGCGTACATGCCCTCGGGCGCATCGCCCTTGGCGGTGCCGTTGGGCGAGTTGTTGCGGTAGCCGCCTTTGGGGGCGATGAACACGCCGTAGGCCTTTTGTCCGTCCAGGGTGACGGGGGCGAGAGCGGCGTCGGAGAGGTTGTCGTAGCCGTTGGCTGCGGGGCCCTTGGCTGCACCGCCGGGCGGAGCCTGGGTCAGGTGGTTGCCGCGGCCGGACTGGTCGTAGATGATGGAAATAAGGCAGCTCTTGCCGGCGCAAAAAGCATCCTGGACCGAAGCGTTGGCAACGCCACCGGCGGATAGCGGTGGGACGTTGATGGTGCTGCTGTCCGAGCTGCGCTTCAGCTGGTAGAGCGGGCCTGTGTAGGCGCTGTACAGGGCGCGAGTGGTGCTGTGCGCCGCTACGCAAGGCGAGCCGCCGGACGCGTAGATGTCACAGGGGCCGGCGGTGACGAATGGAGCTGTGGCCATAAGGCCCAGCGCCAGCATGTAGACGCGCTGGAAACTTGGTGGTGCAACCATGTTTCTAAGCATTGGTGAGGTCTTGGAGTATCCTATCGACCTATGATTTTCTCTGGCGAGCAAGAACAGGTTCGAGTTTTTGAAGACCGCTTGTCTGAGCAGCCGGTCTGAAAAAGACGGCACATTACTGGTGCGCTTCTTATGAATTAGCCAGCAAGCACCCACCTCTAAGACGGAGTCCCATGCGCTATGGTTTGGAGTCAAAATCACCGCCGTGCTGGGAATCGCGCTCGTTATTAGCGGCCGAACCGGGAAGGGAAGTTTAGATTGAGAAAACAACGACGGAAAATTTACCTGGGTTTACCGTGCGTGAGAAGCGAGGCATGTAGCAGTGCTTTGCAAGGAGATTCAAGTTTTAGATACTTACTGGTAAAATACACCGTTCAGTTCCGTGCAGCTCGGGAAATCTACCGCCGAGAGCCAGCCTGCGCATTGCTGTTGCTGGCCAGACATTGCGGAGTGAAGCCGTCCATGGTCGGAACTAACCCGGTGCGCATTTCCGCAGCACCTCCGCGAAAAATGCAGTGGGGTCGTTTTATTTAGATTGTCGTGGGGTTTGCAAAGCAGAGAGGTAAATGAGCGACGCACTTTCTACTCCGGGGCCGATTAACGAGGGACGCGGACTTTTTAATCTAGGTGCCTACCTATTTTGACCACAATTCACCACCAACCAGAAGGAATATGTCTTCAAAAGCGAGAGGTAGGTATGTTGGTATCCCATGAGTCAGATTGCAAATGGGATGAAGAGCAGGCGGCTCCGGGATAGGGTGTGGATTATTTCGAATGTATTACGACGCATCTTGGCGGCATGGAGGTGTAGGTACGAGCGATGGCTTCACCTGGACTCAGGGGTTTGAGCACTGCGGTATAGTAAAGCTGAAGCGGGGCAGCGGTCTGAGGCTGACGGGCTGGTTCTACCATCGACCACAGAGCGCCTTTGTAACCTTAAAATGGTGTCTCCTGTCCAAGGTGGTGGTGTCCACAGTGGTGGTGGTGCGAGAGTGTGAGAATACAGGATAAAACAGGAACCATGTCCACCACTCAACAGCCCACCTGTGCACTGAACTAAGCCCGGTTGGCGGCAAAGTCGAAGAACTCGGCGGCTTCGTTATCATCTGCGGACCCGTGGGCGCGCCTCAAGTTTCTAAACTCGTCGATAGTTGCCCAGTCTTGGGCGTCAACGAGCTTGACCCTCTCATCTCCGAGGTGGCCGAACAAGTCACTCCGGGTCCCAACACCGACGGGCAGATGGATGCTGACCGCCTCGAGGACTACATTGTAACCACGCCTTCCCCCGCCCATGGTGATTGTCGCCCAGCCGTATGACAAGTATTGATGTACGGTCTCCCATCGCCCGCGAAATGGGCACACCAACTCGGCCCCGATGGAGACAGCCGGCAGGAGTTGGCGGACGTGCCGCGGTGGAACAGGCATGTGCGGTCGGGCCTGTGGTTCTGCATCCGTCACAGGTGTCGTGCCGGAGGGCTGTAATCAACTTCAATGACGCGAAGGGGGACACCGAGTGCCCATGTCGTGCAGCGAATTTCGGGCGGCGGTTGGCCGAAGAAAGGGAATGTTTGGTCTGTTGGCGTTGTAGCCATTGTTGTTGGGAGATATCAAGAGGAACGGTGCGAATTGCTGTTCAGACTCGAATGACAGATGATGCGAAGAGTGGCGAAGATGCTTGCACGATGGGAGAGAAGCTTGGATGGGTGCTCTTGCCCGGCCTTCCAGGAGGGATTGCCGGGCGGCGGCTTGAGGATCCCGAGCGGCATGGATGGTGGGGGCTTGCCTTGTTGCATTTGGAGAAGAGAAGCATCGTCCATGCAGGTGCTTCCACCAGCTCCATCACCCTTCTGCATCCGCTCACATGGTGGTCTAGTCCGCTGGAAGGCGAATCCGCTATCGTGGCTGCCCTTTGGGACGTCTTAACGGGCGTCAACCCTCCCGTCGTAAGGTAGAGACTTCCTTAGCGGGCCCCTCCATGACGTCGGGCTGCCTGCATCACATGTCAGGGGTCTGTGAAGGAAAGCGTTGAGGTCAGGTGTGAGGCAAGACGCGCACATGCTTGGGGGGCGCAATAGAGACTGGCCCTGAAGTATAAATCTCTTCCGAGAAAGCATGCCAAACTGTCTTCCTTCATCACTCGACACACTCACTATTCGTTCGCCAGAATAGCAACACAACCACCATTCGCCCGCAAGAAGAGTAGCACGTCGCCATGTCGCCGTACCCGACGATGGGTGAGAATGATCACCTTCGGCAAGTCTTTGACATTGTCGTGGGCAACGGAAGAGCAGAGGCAGAACTGCAACACCTTCTCGACAACTGGAGTTTGACGGGACCCCCCGAACGCGCAAGCCCTGATCCAATCATCCCATCACCAGATGTTTGGCTGCCCAGGCGCCTCTCCCTTGCCCTGTCATTTGAGGCAGACTATCGCATAAAGACTCGCCGATACGACTGCGACGAGAATGTTTTCAACGACATGCAGCTGTCAACCCTCTTGATAATGAATTGGGCCCATCTTTCCGAATGCTTCCGTTTCCCCCAGGACCGAGAACAACTTTTCAACTCTCTCCGATACGTTGATTCAACCGTACTAATCCGTAAGTCCGCCGTCTAGCATCAGTTGACAGTTGGTCCATAGCCTAACGCAGGGTATAGACGCCGCTGAAAGACCACCTTATCGACAGGCCGCGCCCGGCAACGTTCGCTGTCTTCTCACAGGAACTGAGAACCCGCAGCTTTGCCAGATCGTCAATCTGACAAGAGACATCAGGTCGCGCCGTTGTGTTCGAGCCTTTGTCTTTTTGGACATCATCCCACGCCCGCGAGGCATGAGCATCTACGAATTCGAGCGACACCTCCTTGGAGTACTTGAATCGAGTTGCTACGAACAGGCACCGGTCTGGAACACCGTCCCGCTATCGCCGACTCTACAAGACTGGTGGAGAAGGGGATATTTTGGCTTCAAGTGCCTTGGCATTGAAGCCGCCGAAGCGAGCAGCTCTAGCTCTAGCAAAGGCGACAGCGATGATGAGATGAGGGACAGCAGCACTAAGAGTGACAGCGGGGGTACTTTGGTTCTCCAGTTCCAATGGTTGCCCTGGAGGACCAGACGACACGGGCAAAAACCGGATCGGGACCTCGGACGAACACCGTCAGACGTTTGGAACGCATTCCAGCTCTCATTCGAGTTCACTGCCGAAAGCGACCCTACCAGCGGACCGCCGGCAGCTGCCATCATCACTTCCACAGGCTACACTATCAAGAGCGGAGATCTCTTCCGAGTTTCGGTTCCCGGTGGTGACGCGATTAAGTTGTCGAACATGAAGCTCATGTTCGACATGCAGTGGGCTTTGGTCACCCTTCTCTCCATGGCCGGAGGCACAGAGTATCTGGATTTTGTTAGGGACATTCCCGTGCACCCTCATTCTTGGCGCTATCGACCAACCGCCGTTCGGGATATGCTTGACTCTATGAGCCGGGCTCCAACCCCATGAAGACATGGGGACTGAGAAAGATATCGGGTTGTGGGACAAGACTTGGTTCGTTGGCAGGTGGAAGTGTCGTGACTACAAAGCATACTTAACAACAAGCGTGTTTGCATCATGGTTTGTCAGTTGGTAGACTCAACATGTGTTAAAGACAGCGCCTTTCAATATAGAACTGGTGTTTCCAAACTGTCTCGACGCCGCATTTTGACATTTCATCTGTGAGCAATGGTACCAACCTAATCATAGTGACTAGATCGCTCCCGTCGTCACTGCCTATCCACAATAGGGGGACATTGCAGGAACTGGAAAAACTGGAAGGTAACAGAGGAGGTTGCTCAGCTCTGCTTCTATGAAACACGCCCATCCGGATACGACAAACAGATCTAGATCTAATACAAACAAAGAGACCGAATACAAGACGACTTCACACGCCCGAATCATTCTGCTTGATGCCCTGCTTCTCGGCGAAGCCCTTCCAATCATCACAGTTTTTCGTCAGCGCACCCCCCTGACCCCCAGTCAGCAACCCCTTGAGCCGATCCTCGTGCTCCAAAAAGGTGACGGCAAACCCCTCGGACGTGTGCCACCCGATATGACAATGCAACAGCCACGCGCCGGGGTTATCCGGCTGGAAGGCGATGACAAGATAGCCCGAGTCCACCACCATGGCCACATCGCGCCGCGGCGGGTTGACCGTCTGCGGCACGAACGTGGACGCGTTGAACGGCTCGTCCGACTGGCCCACGATGTAGAAGTCGTGGCCGTGCAGGTGGATCGGGTGCGTCGTGCCCTCGACGGTGCGCAGCAGGGCGAAGATCCACTGGTGCGTGTCGTTGACGCGGATCACCTGCTGGCGCGGGTCGAACACCGTCGAGGAGCCGTTGAGGTTCTCGGAGATTTGCTGCAGCGCGGGATGGTCCCATTGGGACAGATACGGCTGCGTTTGGATCTCCCAGTCCAGCGCGCCCGTGTTCTCGTCGTTGTGCATGGCCCAGGCGAGGTCGTGGTCGACTTCGAATTTGGCGGGGAGGTGGGTTATGTCGAGCTGGAGCACTGGTTTCAGCTTGTCCATGGGTGTGTCGTGGCAGTCGCTCCCGAAGTCGGGGGGGTTTGTCTCGGCTGGCGTGGAAGTGTTATTGGGATCGTAGCGGACGATGGCGCGGAGGTCGAAGCCGGGGTCTTGTCCACCGCCGCAGCCCATCGGTACGGCTCGGAACCAGTAGTTTCCTGCGGCGGCGGATGCGTTGACAATGACGTCGTACCGCTGCCCGATGGCGATGCTGAGCACGTTGGTGGTAAAAGGCTCGATGGGCACGAAGTCGGCGGCGATGACCTGCATCGAGTGGTTGTCGAACGAGACCTTGTACATGGTGTCCATGGCCGTGTTGACGAACCGGATGCGATGCAGCTTGTCCTTCTCAAAGGGGATTTCCCACCGCTTGCCGACTGTCGTGCCGTCTGCCTTGACGTAGGTGTTATTGCCGTTGATCAGCCCGTTATTCATGGGGACGCCGCCGTACCCCTGGGTGTTGACATATTCCAGCAGCGACTCGGACGTGTTGTGCGTCCAGTCGGAGAGCATGATGGCGCCGAGGTCCTTGTTGTACGAAGCCGAGGCCGGTCCGGCGATCTCAATGGGTCCGAACACACCATCCCAAGCCTGGACACCGTAGTGGCTGTGGTACCACGATGTGCCATACTGCGTGGCGACCCATGTGTAAGTCATCTTACCCCCGGAGCCGGGGATCGGGCACTGCGTGACGGATGCAACGCCGTCCATGGGGTTGGTGTTGTTCTGGCGGATGCCGTGGAAGTGGAGCGCGGTACCGGCGTAGTCCAGCATGTTTTCCACGTGGACAACTGGAAAGTCAGCATCAATATCTGGGCGCAATTGCAGAAGGGGAAACTAACCAACAGTGTCACCCCAGTTTGCATGAATCGTGGGACCCGGGATCTGGCCGTTGATGGCCAGAACTGTTCGGGGAATTCCATCGGGAGCGACGGTCATGTTTGTCAGTGTGAAGTTGTACTCCCAGGTCTTTCCTGTCTTGGGGCCGTCGGTGTAGTAGTTTGTCTTGAGATCGAACACCCCGTCCCAACAGGTCGGCGAGGAAAGAGAGTCAAACTTGCAACCAGTCGCGTTGGCCCTTCCGTGTAACGATTGCCA
Source organism: Echria macrotheca (assembly GCA_030411725.1). Taxonomy (NCBI): domain Eukaryota; kingdom Fungi; phylum Ascomycota; class Sordariomycetes; order Sordariales; family Schizotheciaceae; genus Echria; species Echria macrotheca. The sequence continues at coordinate 210,973 of MU839849.1, read as the reverse complement.
AGTTGAAGGGGCGGCTACAGCGCCAACCCCGAAGAGGCCAATGGCCCTCCAAAAAGAGTGTGAATGCATGGATAGTTAAGACAGTCAAGACAGAATGAGTGAGTGACTGATGAGTGAGTGGCGATGATGATATTCACGTTTTGCAAAGCTACAAACCTAAATCTTATATACCTTTACGCCAGAAACGCCTCATACATGTGTTGACACTGGAAATGCCTCCTGCGCCGAAGATCAACGCATCGATGTTGACGGCACAGTCCTGTCTGACTGTCGCGCGTCGCCCTTCTTCGACTTGCTTTGCCAATTGTGACAAGGTAACTATTCCCACAAGACTCTGAATGTCAGATTTGGTGTCCGTGACCACCCAGCCAGGCAGATTTTCGGCTTGTCGGGCCCCAGCATCACCAACTGCGTGCCCTACGCGTATGCAACGACTCATCGTGGGTTTTCTTTCTTCAGTAATAGTCACCATGAAGGACTCCAACGCCGCAGAGCATGAAGTGGTCGAATGAGAGGAGGTGGCGGAAGCCAGGGGCGAGGATCCGAAGGTTACACTGTCGAAAACATGAACACGAGATCTGACGGAGTATTCCGGCCCTGCCGACATCCAGACCTCGTGGAAAACTGTCTGTGCTTCTGTTTTCTCTGCTTCCACCGTGGCTGTGCGGGAGGCAGAGGTGTCGACCAGGTTTCACGAACCCAGCCGCACGTGGGCGTGGTGCGGCGTGGTAAAGGGACGGGCGCGTCATCATCCACAACACGTGGTTCCTGACACGAGTTGGGATGATCCTACAAAGACATGTTGGGCGACGAAGGGGCCGAGGTCGGAAGCCTGTAGGAATAGAATCGGTTTCCATTTGCAGTTGCTTGGTCAAGGCCCTTGGACCGAGTCTCTGTCAGCCCTGTCGATAAGCTGGTACCCAATGGCTGGGACGGAGTGTCGCCGTGCGCAGTCCATCTGCGCCGCACTTAGACTTCTCCTAAAAAGGTGCCTGGAGGAAACCAACTTCTCTTCCGGACGCAACAAACTTGTTGAAACGGAACCTTGTCGAGGGATCAAAGGCGCGGCGTACTGGTCTTTGTGTGACTAATGGAAACGCTAATAAGTTTGGGAGGACCTCCTGTTGAGTCTCGGAATTTCATGTGATCCCAATACTCCTGCTGCAATTATTGTCTGTTATCATTTCCTTTTCCTCGCAAACCCTCTCACTTCACACAAACAGGAACAAAATATTGAACTGCTTGTGGGATGCCTACAAGCAGCCAGCTGCCAGCGAGTTCAAGAGAATGGGCACCATGCAACACACTCTCCTCAGCTGTTCCATTTATCGTCTCAATTCCCTCTTTCATGTTTCTAACTCTCCCTCATCGTGTTTCGCTTTCTACGAAGAAATTGTCCGGGGTAGAGTCTGGAACTAATAACCTAACCTCAGCAATCGTTACAGACATCAAGCAACCGAGCCACGCAGCATTCCACGTCGATGCTATTTTGTCTTGTTTAACAACATAATGACATCAACCTTTGAACTTTTTCCTTACCAACGTTTCCAGAGTCGCACCTGCCCAAAACGTGAGCGGCCTCTTTCCATAGTCGTCTCACATTTCCGTTCCCCGCCCAATTCCAAACCTGGAACCAAAAGCACCCTCTTGCACGCCCACAAAACTTGCTTCCACAATTCAACCTTCTCCGCATCGTCGTTCTGTTCACCAAAACCTCCTTCCCCTTCGGGAGTGCATCATGGGATGACGTCTCGAGATTGGCCAATTCACTCAGCGATCTGCACAATCTCCAACCCAGCCACCTCGATCCTGCGTGATGTAACCGTCGTCTACCATCCGCCGGCAGCTGACACGGCAAGCAGGACGCGGTGTCCATGTCGTAATTGCAGCGACGGGTTTCCGGGTCCCATGATGGCGCCCATTGATCTAAACGCAGATTAACCGCCGCCGGCAGCCAACGGCAGCGACAGCGGATATTGCCTCCCGCCGCTGCCTGGCAGGTCGGTAAGGCGTCACACTACAGGTCCTGGACTTTTGGGGTTGTATTATATCCATGCTTGGGTCGCTCCCACTTGGCGTTGGGAATGGCGCCAGGAATCTTTGAGCTTGGTGTTGATAGCGCCTTGGCGATTTGACCTCACGCTATCGAATACATGGTCGTCATGGAGTTTTTCTTCTTCAATGTTGTGAGACTCTGCTTCGCGGGGCTAATTGGATCTCTGGCACTGTTTTCCGCGACTGTTCAGGCGAAGAATGTGGTCGACCTGTCATCGCAGAAATGGACACTTTCCAGCTCTGTGCTCAACATTTCGGTCCCGGGCCATGTCCCGTCGCAAGTTCACCTGGACCTCTTTGATGCCCGAGTTACTGGTGACCCGTAAGCACAATCCTCGTATTTCCCCGGCAATTCTGACCGCATTAGCTACTACGGACTGAACGACTTCAACCTTCGATGGGTCGCATGGAACGACTGGAATTATACGGCCAAACTCGCTGGCTTGTACGTGTGCCAGGAGACATATACATGCGATACCATCTAACAAAAGGATGACAGGAAAGGAAGCAATGACACCAAAACGTTCCTGCTCTTCAACGGCCTCGACACCTTCGCCGATATCTTCCTCTGCGGTCAGACAGTCGCATCGACGGCGAACCAGTTTCGCCAATACTCCTTCGACGTTACCGACACCCTGTCATCTTGCAACGCCACGGCTCCGGAACTGCGAATCCTCTTCCACAGCGCGACCGCCGCCACCTCGGCCCTTGCCAACCTCCCAGGGCAGGAGACGTGGCCGTCGGGCGTCGAGGTGGTCCTCGAGTTTTCCAATCGCCAGTTCATGCGCAAACAGCAATCTGACTTTGGCTGGGACTGGGGTCCCGGTTTCGCGCCATGTGGGATCTGGCAGCCGGCGTGGACGGTGCAGCTTGAGCCCGAGGAGGTTCACGTGCGCAACACGCTGATCGATCTGTATCGCGTTGGGCAGCTGAACAATCTCCGTCCGGATCAGACCAAGGACTGGGTGCTCAATGCGAGCATTGATGTCGTGGGCACACTGCCGACTAGCGCGAAGATGGTGTATAGCATCAAGGACGCCTCCAGTTCTGTGGTGGTTGGGTCAGGCGAACTGGTGAATATCACGAACCGCGGCGATGTGATCTCGGGGACCGCGATTCTGGACGCCTCCAAGTACAAGTTGTGGTGGCCACAGGGTCTCGGAGGACAGAATTTGTATAATGTCACGATCAACGTGACTTCCGAGTCCGGCAAGACACTGGCTTCCAGCACCAAGAGGACCGGTTTCCGGACGGTGCTGCTTTACATGGGTGAGGTTACCCCTGAGGAGATTGCCAAGGGTGTGGCACCCGGCGGCCACTGTAAGTCAACACCAACCTCCCCTTGCACACAAAACTAAGCCAGATAGGGCACTTCGAGATCAACGGCCACCCGTTCTACGCCAAGGGCTCCAACTTCATCCCGCCCGACGCCTTCTGGCCGCGCGTTACCGAGAGCAAGATTCGACAGCTTATCAGTGCGGCAGTGAAAGGCCGCCAGAACATGTTGCGGGTATGGGCGAGCGGCGCGTACTCGCCGGACTTCATGTACGACATCGCCGACGAGTACGGTCTGCTGCTGTGGAGCGAGTTCGAGTTCAGCGACTCGCTGTACCCGGTCGACGCCGACTACCTCGAAAATGTGCGGCAGGAGGCGCACTACAACGTGCGGCGCGTCAACCACCATCCGTCCCTGGCTATCTGGGCGGGCGGCAACGAGCTGGAAAACCTCGAGCTGCTGCTCGTCAACACCACGGGCGCGGACCAGTACGAAAAATACAAATCCGAGTTCGAGACACTGTTCATCGGCGTCCTGGGCACTGCCGTGTTCAGCAACTCGCGCAGCATCACGTACATGCCCAGCAGCACAAACAACGGCTACCTCGTGCTCAACCACACGGCTCCGCTGCCCATGATCGAGCGCTACCAGGACGTGCCGGACGGGACCATCTACGGCAACACCGACTACTACAACTACGCGGCCTCGCAGGCCTTCAACATATCCGCCTACCCCATCGGCCGCTTCTCCGTCGAGTTCGGCTTCCACTCGATGCCATCCCTCGCATCTCTCTCCAACGTAGTGCCCGCCGACGATCTACTGGCCTTCAACAGCACCACCATCATGCTCCGCAACCACCACTACTCCCCGCGCGGCCTGCGCACCGAGAACTTCGCCAACACAAGCAAGGGCATGGGCGAGATGACCATGGCCGTCGAGGCGCACTACCCGATCCCGAACAAGACGAGCCCGACGGCGAACCTGACGGCGTGGATCTACGCGACCCAGGTCTTCCAGGCGGACTTTTACAAGTGGCAGATCAGCTTCTACCGCGTGGGCAGCGGCCGGCCCGAGAACCAGATGGGCTGTCTGTACTGGCAGCTCGAGGACGTGTGGCAGGCGCCGACGTGGGCGGGGATCGAGTACGAGGGGCGGTGGAAGATGCTGCACCACGTCGCGGCGGATATCTATAACAATGTGATTGTGGTGCCGCTGTGGAACGTGACGAGTGGCGAGTTGCAGGTGTGGGTGGTGAGTGACCTGTGGAGTCCGGTGCAGGGCCAGGTCGAGCTCATCTGGGTGAATTGGGAGGGGGACTGGCTCGAGAGCAAGACGTTGCCGTTTACTGTTGGGGGGTTGAATGGGACCGTGGTGCAGACGACAAACTTGACTGGGACTTTTGGGCCGAATGGGACAATGAATGCGAGCGAGGCGTTGTTTGTCGCGCGCGTGACGGCCACGGGCACGCCGGTCGGCGACTATGCCACGAGAACAATGCGGCATACGAATTACTGGACTCCTACACCGCTAGCGAGCGCAGCCTTGGTTGATCCGGGCTTGACGGTCACTTGGGATGCGGCGCATGAGGAGTTCGTGGTTGAAGCGACAAAGGGGGTCAGCATGTGGACGTGGCTGAGCACGGCGGTCGACGATGATGTGGTTGTCAATTTCGAGGACAACGGGTTCATGCTGTTGAAGGGCGAGCTCAGACATATTTCTTACTCTGTGATTAAGCCCGGGAGGGATGGGTGGAGAGACAGGGTCACGGTCCGGAGCATCTGGAACCAGACCCTGGCGACCTGATGAGTTATGATACTTATGAGTACTCTTAATGATCGACCATAGGATATTTAAACTTAATCGAGATATCGTGTTTGCTTGGTGGAAATCAAGAAGCATCGGCCGCTGAAGCTGCTCGTCGCGGAACTGACGCCAATCATGGACACGCACTCGACGGAGGTTGGCACACAGGTAGGCCGAGGCGAGGCCAAGGGCGAAACCAAAGTCTCGTTCGGCAAGGAGCGCTCATGGGTCTATTGAAGCATGTCATGTAGAAGAACAAAAATATACAAGAAACGTACGGCTATAGCAACAGAGGTTATGCAAAATGAGGGACACCACGCTGTATCGACCCCATCTGCTGGACCAGCGGTAAGAATCCGATGACCTCCTCGAAATAGTTCATACAGTGGTGTCGACGGGGCATGTGACTCCCAGTCGTACTAATGCCGCCCTTAGGGTCCTGGTTCTTGTAATGCTCCTTGCCCATGACGTGGAGGGGCCCCGTGCACGTCAGCATGGAGGCGATGTAGTTGATGGCGAGGTCCTCGCAGTTGAAGACCTCGTCGACGTGCTCCCGAATCAGCGTCGGGATCCGCTCGTCCGACGAGTAGTAGTCCATGAGCGAAATATGGACAAAGGCGAGGTTCGTCAGAACCAGGGCGTACCACTCGTTCCCCTCTCGGCACTGGTGGTACTGCAATTTGCCCTCGCCGTTTCGACTGTAGCAGCGCGGGAGCGCGCCCGTCACCCGGTATCTTCCCAACTGTCTCCACGCCTGGAATACGAATTCGAGGTCCTCAGGCTCGTACCATACGTCGTCGTCATGTTGGAGGATCGCCTGGGTGCGGTACTCCGGGTCCGGGATCAATCGCATGTTCAAGCTGTTGCGTTCCGAGACCCTGTACCGAACCCGGACGCCGTGTTGGGAGACGAAGTCCTGCGGCGGCACCACATCGAGCTCGTTCCAGACGATGACAATCTCGTGGAGCGAGGGGATCTTGTCGCGCAAGAGGGTCGAGAGGGTGATGTTGAGGACGTCGGGACGGCGGTAGGTGGGAATCGCGATTCTGGTTGCACGCAAAACACGTCAGCGACAGGATACAGAGGAGGAGATACAGAGAAAGAAGAAGAATACGGGCGGAACGAACGTGAACTTGTCATCCATCAGGTGCGCATATCGTGCATCGGCCTCTAGCCAGAGCTTCCGCGCAATCGCGTGCGTCTCGTTTCCGCATGTCGCAATGTACCCGGACGCAGCCACTGGGGAGGCTACCCTTATTTCAGGTGTTGGCGAGGGGATCGATGGGCAAGATGATGGCGGCGGGCATGATGGACATGGCAGTGGTGGTGGTGGCTGCAGTGGCTTCGGACATGACGCGATCCCATTAATGCTCGGGTCCGGCGCGAACCGAGAGATGAGCAGCCACAAAGTCGCGGTGGCGCAGAGCAAACACCCCAAAAGCGTGGCCAGCCTTCGCGGCGGGAGTGCACCTAATATCATGGTTGAGAGCTTCGTTTGATGCAGACGGGGAGAAAACCGCCGTACACGTAATCGTCAGAGTCTGGATTCTGGAATGCCCCTCCAAAATTGCCATTCCCGAGGAATCGGAAATCTTACACCCTCGACCCTGTCAAGGGCGTTTCGCTTTTGCTTACGGATACATTCACCCTCTGGAGTGTACTTCCCAAACCCCGCGATGCGCGCTGCACGCATACCACTCTTGACAAAGCACAAGCAACTAAAAGGATCTAATGGACTTCCCCGAATACGGCTCAATGAAGCGATTACAGCACTGCCCTTTTCTATGTAAATGTAGCTGTTTTTGCATCGCAATTGCTAAGACTCTGATCGCGATAACTCTTGGCTGCTGCGTAAGAAATTCCGGGGTACACGCTCAGAGGAGTGTACGTATCAAAGCTTAGCAGCCTTAGCAGCCTTGGCAGCTTTTCAGCTCGTTCCTTCCCCCGGATTTCTTCCACCTTTTCATCTCAGGCTGTCGATTTTGTAGCAGCCGCAGATGTGGCGGCTACCGTCGACGTCGCCGCGGCTGTCGATGTCACGGCTGCCGACGTAGTAGCTGTTATCATGGTAGTCGGCACAGGGGCACCGGTGGGCGGAGAAGCCGTGTTCCACGGTGGTCTCTTTCCGCTTGCACTTGCCAACAGCGATGACACGCTCGAGAACGCCGGCTTTGGCTTGGTACTCTTGTCAAACAAGCACGAGTCACCCGCACCCGAGAATGTTTGAGGAATCCAGCTGTGAGCATCGCTGAAGCCCCACACCGTGATGCCGACGCAGCGCGGCACATCGAGACACGACCCAACCATAGCCACGTATTCCTTTGCTTGAGCCTCAATCGAACTGGCATTCGACGGGAGCGGCTTGATGCGAATGTCCAGCTCGGTATAGGCGACGTCGAGACCGAGGGCCGTGTACTTGTTCAGCGTCCAAGTCAGGTTCTCTCGCGACGGCGTGCGGCCGACCGTCATGTGCGCTTGGAGTCCGACGCCGTGGATCGGCACGCCCGCGGCTTGGACGAGCTTGACAATGCGGACTGCGCCGTCCGCCTTGACAGGGAAGTACTCGAGGTTGTCTGGGCTGTTAGCGGGACGCTATTCGTATCTGGTATTGGGACACATACAGTCGTTATAGTAGAGCTTCGCGGCAGGGTCGGCGGCGGCGGCAAACTTGAAGGCTACGGCGAAGTAGCTGTCGCCGAGGGCTTTCAGGAACGGGTTTTGGCGGTAGGACCCGTTGTCCTCGAGAGCCTCGTTGACAACATCCCAGGCATAGCATTTGCCCTTGAAATGTCCCATGACGTTGGAAATATGCGACTCCATGACCGAGGTCATGGAATCCTTTGTCCACGATCCAGACGACACTACGGTTAGATACCTCGCGGTCAGCTGCTGATACATGTGGCAGAATTGTCCCGGGGGTCAAGAGACTCAGTCAGAAAAACACACCCCATGAGGGCAGCTGGCTGTACCACACCAAGGTGTGGCAGCGCATGAGCATCTTGTTGCTCAAAGCCCTGCTGACGATGCTATCGGCCTGTCCGTAAGAAAACCTGCCCTTCGACGGCTCGGTGGCGTCCCATTTCTGAGCATTATCGGGCGTGTATTGGCCAAAGTTTTTAACGTCGTTCTCGTACTTGTAGTATGCCGAATCGCTGCTGTCGCTAGGGCTGACCGCCGTGCCAAAGTAGAGGAGCCCGGCGTCTTTGGCGAGGGCGTTGAGCTGGGCAAGGACCACGAGGGGGCCGGCCACAATGCCCGTGAGGATCGCGAACTTCATCTTGGTGGACCGTCCGGCGACTCTGGCGAACTGAGGAATGAAGGGCAAACATCTGTCTATCCTGGGTTGGGTCGGGTATAATAAAAGGGGAGAATAGTTAGCCGGTACCTTTCGGACTAGGAGAACTGCTCGTAAACTGCCCTTGGCATTGGTTAAGCTCATTGGCGCGGAAAGGGGTAATATGGAAATCGCTTGTCCGGGCCATATCAAGCACCGTGCCGGGTCCCGATTACATGGATAAATCTACAGTTTTCTTGGCTCCCCCTGGTTGATGTTGGAGTCCCTTTCCCCAGAATTCGGCTAAACGAACAAACGAGGTGCCAAACCGAGAATGCAGCCCGGAGCTCCAAGAAAATGGGAAACTCGGGAAACAAGGCCAAATGGCATGACGACGCTTTTATCTAACTTGGAGACAGCTGAAAGGGCATATTCAAAGCACACCAATCTTCACGGGAATTTCAGATTCCGTACCTTGGTATACATTTTATTCCCAGGTGACCATGACTTTCAGTTGATCAAGCCGTCAACAGCGGAAGAAATGCAATCCTACCTCCGTGGATACCTATAGGTAGGTAGGTACCTTAGGTACATGTCAATAACTTCACCCGACGACTCCATCTAGCACGCGTAAGAGCACAATTGCAACGATCTCAAAACTCCGCCCATATCCATTCTTTCCCTTCACACGACCTCCTCAGAGCCAGCAAAACATCTCCCTACCGTACCACATAGCCTAGGTATTTTCATGTACTTCACTTGAACGATAAGCCCCGCAAGGAAGCTGTTGCGCAGCCTTCTTGGCGGCGGCGAGTCGTCTCTCGTGCTCGGCGTCGGAGTATTCGACCAATCCTCGGCCGTAGTAGTATCGTTCGTCAATCCGGGACCCCAATCTCCAGATGAAGATCGGGAGACCCGGAATGTAATACTTTCCAATTGTCCAGCCCCCTTTGACCGACTTGGGGTAGCCATCGCGATGGGTCATGTCGATTTCCGGGATCTCAACGTTTTTAAGAACCGGAGCACGGATCGGAAGACACTGCGTTCTCGCGAAGTCCTCGATGACATTGATCATCCGGGTGCGATGGTGATAACACCACGGAATCAGAATGTGGAGGTCAACGGATAACTTGCGTACAAGTCGATCGGGCCCTGTAGTAGGCATCTTGTCGATCATTTTCTGGACAACACCCCTGTAACCGGTCCTTGAGCTCTGATACTCTCTGTGGTTGATGGGCCGGTGGTTCGTCTCGTAGTAATATAGCGACAGCGCTACCTCGGGCATTCGCTCAGACCCGCAGCCGCGTAGGAGAATGGATGCAAGATGCTCCCAGGCGTTGAGCGGGGGGAGCCGGCCCATCCTGCACCATTGCGCAAACGCGGTCAGGTGTCTGGATACCGCGGTGACGGCATACAAACCCTTCTTCCACGACATCCCCTCGACGGGGCGATTGCCAAAACCATATTCTCTGAGCAACAAGTGCTGTAGGAAACTTCTGAATACAGAGTCGCACGTCTCCCAGGTTTCTAGTCGTGGCAGGCCAGGAAGCCGTTTGAAGTTGACGGTGTATGGAATAGGGGATCCGCTGCATTCTATGTCGTAGAGGATAAGGGCGATGGCGCTCAGGATGGGCTTCGCCTTGTCGTCGGGGAAGTCGAAGGCGTCGAGGTCTTCCAAGAAGGCGTCCATCGGGGATATGGGTGTGTCCGCCAGCCTGTTCTTTGCTCGCTTGCGTCGCTGCCCTGTGGGATCATAAGTGTTGATTGCCCGGCGCAGTCGGTCCAGGGCCCGGAGCCAGCGCTGATTGTGAGACTGGTTTCTACAGATCATTGCGAACTCGGGCCGCTCAGGCCGTATGATGCGGGAATCGATTCGGTCGTACCATCTCGGTAAACAGAGCTGGCCAAGTCTTTCAAGCTCGTAGTCGACTTGAATGGACGTCGTCATGTTGAAAAAGACGCACAACGTGGCTCCCCTGTAGACAGGGGAGTTTGATGTGAGCAAGAGTTATGTCCAAACATCGAAAGAGGCGAAAGAGCCCAAATTTAAGGGAAATAATGATGAATCCTCAACCCTAATGTAGCTTCGTAACGGTTTTTTTACGATGCAACTAAGAGCTCAATCCATCGAAGAAGTGCATCTCGTAGACGCCGGCCTTAGCGGGCTGGTGGCCTGTGCTAGTTCCTGCGAACTTCGGACGTAGTCCGTCATGTGAATAAGGTACCTATCGAGGTTCAATTAACAAGTAAGCAGCATCATCGCTGTCCAGAAAGCTGCAAATAAACTCCGCGGGGGGTTCGATGCAACACCCGCGTGGTGTAGTTCGGCGGCTGCTGGATCGAGAACGTCTCGCAGGTTTAGGTGAGGTGAGAAAGCGGACCCCTGCCGCTGCTCGTTGCTTTCGGCATGCAAGAGGGAAAACCTCATTAGCTTATCGATTAATTGAGGATTAAAATAGTTATTTGCTGTGTCCTGTTTAGGTAGGTACGGCAAGGTCAACCGCAACACGTCACGTGATCACCCGCGCCGGCGTCACGCTGCATGAAAACCTCACCGCCCGGGCACACGACACCCACAAGACCGGGCGCCGGGCAGCACCACATGGTGCAATGCCGATATATATGCTCAAGTTGCCTTAGGATGCATCTAGCACATTTATTGCAGCGAATCACCTGTGTCTCGGATTTCGCTCTAACAATATCGTGATTTGAGGTCCGTGCACTTCGTGCAACAAGTTCCTTCCAGTTCCACCGTCTCACAACCTCTGCGCACCCAGATTTCCCTTCTTCTTCCACCACTTGAACTTTTCATCAAATTCGCAATGTTTCGCCGTCCACGCATCGTTGGTTTACGCGCCGACATACTTCGAGGTGGGTATCGCGTGCTCGAAGGCGGTGCACGCCAACGATGGCTTCCGATGACGTCCCCATCGCCAACCCTCTCCCGGTCGGCCTCGAGATCCTCAATTCAGCAAGGTGAAACCGGCCGACAAAAAAACTGGAAGCTCGCGACCGCCGCAATCGGCTGTCTCCTCGCTGTCAGTCTGTATCTCGACCCAGCAGGCACAATCCGATTCGATTCGCCCCCCGACCCTGACAAGCCCGGCTCTGGGTCACGCGACCTTGGGATTGCGGCAAGAATTCGTCTGGCAACTCGTGCTTTGCCTGAGGACCTACAGACGAACGCATCAGTTGACGCCATTGCGCACCGGACGGCCAGAGAGCATACGCTTGACGCGCCGAACCCGGATGAACTGACCGAGATTCTACGTCGCCACGAGGAATCGGTCATCGTGGGAGGAAGAAGTGGCGTGTTGCGATACGACACAAACCAAATTGCCAGCAACGACCCCATGGAAGACGACCATGCGTCGGAAATAATATCCCTGCCGTCTGGTGATGATTGGATATTCTGGGGCGTCTACGATGGACACTCGTTCGTTAGCCTCACCCCAAACCGGGACAAGTTGCTAACAATCGTGCAGTGGATGGGCCACGTCTGCCAAACTTCGACAGAGCCTGATCGCCAACGTCTACTTGAAGCTGGCCGAAGCATACAGGGCAAGCGACACCACGCCGCCGAGTGACAGGGAGATTGACAGCGCCATCAAAGCTGGCTTTCTGGCGCTCGACGACGAGATAGTCTGGTCTAGTGTGGAGAGAGTCAAGAAGTTAGGCACCAGGCAAGCAGGCGCGCAGCTGCTGGCGCCCGCAATCGCTGGCAGTTGTGCGCTCCTCGCCATCTATAATCCCCAGAGTCGGTTGCTCCGTATTGCCCTGGCGGGGGATTCGAGGGCTGTTCTCGGAAGGCGGGTTGGCGAGTCGAGATGGTCAGCAACACAACTCTCAGCAGACCAGACTGGAGAGAACCCAGATGAGGCGGCCAGGGTCCGAAGCGAACATCCCGACGAGCCTGACGTCGTTAAGAACGGCCGGGTCGTGGGATTCGAGCCCAGTCGCGCCTTCGGTGACGCAGTTGTCAAATGGCCCAGCGATCTCTCCATGACCTTGAGAAAATTGTACTTTGCCAAGCGGCCAAGAAAAGTAGACGGCAACCCACCATACCTGACGGCAGAGCCGGTCATTACCACAACAAAGATTGAGCCTGAGAAGAGCGATTTTGTCGTCCTGGCCTCAGATTCCCTTTGGGAGCTGCTCTCCAATGAGGAAGTCGTGGGCTTGGTCGGCCGTTGGATCGACGAGGGCTATCTCAAGGGACAGAGGAAATCTGAGCAGAAGAGGAGTTCAGTTTGGAATATGGTGCCCTGGGTTTTCAACGAGCCGGAGAGCATGACCTCAAACGTGGACAAGTCGCAACCAGATACACCAAAGCCATTCGGACGACCGCCCGTCAGACCCGCGCAGTGGGGGATCGCCAAGAGGCAGCGTGTTCCGGTGGTCAGAGACATTAACGCGGCGACACATCTGGCCAGAAACGGGCTCGGAGGGGACGATCATGACCTGATCTCTTCTTTGTTCCTCCTCGCCGGGAAGAACTCAAGAAGGTTCCGGTAAGTTATATACTCTCCTTCCCTTTTCTCGCTAACGTTTTCTAGCGATGATCTCACGATAACGGTCATCTTCTTCGGCGACAACGCATAACGGGTAACCTTTCTCCTATTCCAACCCTTCGTATGATACAGAAACCAACGGCATTCATAGCTTAGACAAGTGCCGCCAGACATGAACAATATAGCAAGTTATGAACCAGTCTTGAGCGGCTTATCCCTACTATCCGTCGTGCAGGTCGGGGTGACTGTCGATGTCTTGCCACCGTCGACCACGATCTCGGCCACGGTGATATCCGACGACCCGGAGCTCTGGTAGCCTTCGGTGGAAACGATTTGGTACGATGCGTCCTTGGCAGGGTCAAATTTGAGGCCGAGGGCATTGTACTTGTCGTAGTGGTTCTTGGTCGTGACGACGCCGCTGCTGCGCTTTTGCTGGCGGATGGACCAGTACTGCATGTAGTTGTTGCCACGGTTGACACTATAGATGTCGTAGGTGCCGCCGTCGCTTGTGAGTGTTCCTTTGTGCTGACCACCTGATCGGCCAGGATCGTACGGGCCAAGGTTTTCGAGAATGTATGTCTCGCCGTGAATTGTCCTTCGTTATGTTAGCTTTCATCATTGTCACCCTCGTGGGCGGCGATGTTACCAGGTATACACGGCGAGGTAGCCGTTGCTCCCGGGGTTGAAGGAGCCCTTGATTTGGATTGTGCTGCTCTGGGGCTTAGCAGGGAATATAACAGTCTCTCTCCAAACGGATATTTACCGATCCGTTGCATTTCTCCATCCTTTACCGGCCGTGAAGTCCTTGCAGTTGCTCCAGTTCACCGTGTACTCGCCGCCGGCCTTGTTCGTGTACGTCACCTGTCCGCCACCACCTTCGGACCCTGACGAGACGGATTATTAGCAAAGAGTGGCAAGCTCCGGAAAGATATCTCACAGAACTGGTACCAGTATCCATCGCTGCAGCCCGAGCTGTTGGGTGTTGTGCGTTTCTGGAGAATCTTGGCAAGGGCGTCATCTCCTTGCGTGGCCGGAAGCGCGAGAGCAGAGAGGGCCGCCGTCGCGGCAAGAAACAAGGACGTAAGAATCACCATGTTTGAAGATCAGAGAATGTCCCAGTTGCAAGATGAACGCGCCAAGGCATGCTGGACTGCTCGTGGGTCTTGAAAGCATCCCATATTATATGAACCTTCATCCTATTGTTCTGCCATGGATACAGGAGTCCAGCGACCCTGTGACACTATCTCTTTGCTTCAGTTCAGGATCCAGAGTAAGGATTCAGAGCACCCTTCCAAGCGCGCCAAGCGGAACATGTGCACAAATATCCCCCCTATTCCAGGGACCATCACCATTGGTCACCACAAGCTCAATAACAGACCCCAGTGCAACATGCCATCCATCCCCCAATCAACGGGCACAAACCTGGAAAGCACTGACGCGGACCCATCCCCCTTGCCGCCGGGATCTAGATGCCTTGGACTGAAAAGGGGCGGGCTCGGGACGGTAGTCAGTAGGCGACCCCGCATTATGGCTTGGGGCATAGATCACCGGCACTTCAGAATAGATTGCCGCGAAGCTTGTTCCGCCAACGGGATGCGGCGCAGGGGCCATTTACCAGACACACTTTCGGGGAAATTCTCCCCAGCTTACCGATTCGAGATGGTCTGGGGGCGGCGGATGATGCCCAGATCTGGTCAAGAGGTTTGTGTTGTAATCCGGGGAACATGCGGTCGAATCATCTTGCCGGATCGAATATGCATCGTGGATAGTGATGGTTGGGCAATATCTGGGCTCTGTTTTTGACTTTTCCCAGGGGATGGATGCCCGGGTTTCCTGTTGCATCGATAGCCTCAGCTCACTTCCTCAGTGAGGCGCTGAGCAACCCAAGTCCGTCGCGCCTGTAACAGAAGATGGTAAGGATGGATTGTGCTGTCGGGGTGATACAGGGAAGGCCGGAAACAGGCTATTCATTGAGAATGTTTTGGTTTTTGTGGTCGTACTAAGGGAGGCTGCCGGCGATATCAGACAGCAGAGGAGAGAAATAAATCGAGCCAGACGATGCACCGTCGCGACGGTTGAGATAAGGCAACAAAGACCCTAATAACTGCTCCCCTTACTCGTCCCAATACAACTCTCAAACGTAACCGCCCTCCTCCCCTCCTTCAGCGCCACAAACTCATCCACAAAATCCCTCTCCCACGCCTCAACTCCGTGCTTTAGCTCCCACCCAAGCTTTCTGAGAACTGTCCCCGTCATAGCCTTATTCCCCGCCCACCCCTGCTCCGCCAGATCCAACATCCCCGCCGTCGCCTCATCCGCCACCTCTCTCAGTGTCTTGAGCCGCACCTCCTTGGCCGCCGGCGTCCCCTCGCGAGGCAACACGCCCTGGTCAAAACAAACATCCAGACACCGGTCAAAAATCTCAGTCTGCAACACCCTCCCCACCGCAGGAAACAAAATCCCCTCTTTGCCCGAGGGTATCGTCCCAACACCACGGTCCTCGGACTCCAGAATGATTTTGACAAGCAGGATATACGCATCGGCGAGGTCAGCAACACGAACCCAGTCGAAATTCGCCGTGTCGTTCAGCTTGAAGCCATACCCATTCGCCAGGACATAGCGCAGCAGGGTGGGGATGATCAGCCCCTGCCGGTTGAACAGGCCCTCGCCCTCGCCGAAGATGACGGGCGTGTTGAGGCTCACCGCATGGATCCCCAGCTCGTCGGCAAGGGACAAGACGCCGATCTCGGTCGTGCGCTGCGGGTAGCGCGACTCGGCCTCCCTTGCCACGCACCAGTCGTATACCTCGCGCGACTTCTCGTCTGTCCAGACCCGGCCGGGCTCGGCGACGCCGGTGATCGGCCGGTCGGCGAGGTTCGTGCATCCCGAGATGTGGAGCATCCACGGCACGGATCTGGGATGGGATTCCTTGTGGGCGACGAGACCGCGGACGATGGCCTGCGCGCCGGGCGCGATGAAGCCTGACGCGACGGTGATCACGAGGTCGTAGGTGGAAGCGATGGTCTCGATCGAGGAGGTGTCGTGGAGGCCGGCCCAGAGGATGGGGGTGACGCGGTCGCCGTAGGTGGCGAGGAGCTTGTCGGCGGCGTCTTGGGTGCGCACGAGCAGATCGAGGTGGACTTTTTGGAGGGCCGCGTCGGGACGCGCGAGGAGACGGGCGATGATGGTGCCGCCTACGTAGCCGGTTGCGCCGGCGATGAGGATTTTCTGCGACATTTTGTTGCTAGAGCGAGGAAGGGAGATTCAGGGTGGACCCAACCGGTCAAGCAGGGCTTGGAGTCGTTCGAGCTTTTATCCTCTCCTTATGTGTGCTGATGGGATACTGGGATAGGTGTTCCCCACGTCCCACCAAGAGCCCCGAAGCCCAACAAGGCGAAGTCGTTGTTGGCGATCCGCCATTAGCGTCGCGATGGCACATCGTTCCACTTGTTGGCTGTCTGTTATTCGCTCGCTGGTCGAGTAGTCTGGGAACTATTTCTTGTTACATTTGCCAAGAGAAACTTGACCCTTGCAGGAGAGGCTCGCAGAATTGGTGTAGGTGGGCGGTCTGCGGAATGTTCTGGGAAAAATCAGTTCGTTCGTGGAAATGGAGTCTGGCCGACTTGAAGGATCGTATATATAAACATCCTACTCATCTCAGATTGGGAAAACGGTCCTACTGTTTAAATCTGTTTCTAGAGGACTAATGTGAAGTCAGCCATAACTGCCCGGGATAAGACTGATTACTGGTGGCATGCTATTAACCTGGTTAAGTGAGACCCTTCGCCGGTACCTATCCACCCAGTCTTTGCAATCATTACAGTTCAATCAGCGCTAAACAGGTTTTGAGCAAGTTCGCAGTAGATCGCGAGTGGTTCATACCCGAGACCAACAAGACGGTTGGTCATGATCTATTGTGCGTGTTTCTCAAAAGATCAGGCAGGTGACCCGAGCTGGGGGCTTGATACCCGTTCGTAGATCCTGGGAAGATAGTCCAGTTGGAAGCTAATAATTGGCCGTTCACTTCCTCCTTTCTGTAGTCACGCGCTGCTGGTAGTTGTGAGTTGCCGAGACTGGTCACTGAGGTGTCATAAAGTCTTGGCATGACCCCATCGCGGTGACCCTCCCGGAGCACATTGAAGAATGTCGAGAAGGGGGTCGGCAGCAGCTTATAACCGCCATCGCCTCCTGAGTCTCCTCCCAGATGCCATTGCAAGCCACGGCCCAGCCGAGCTTCACTTGTTGACTGACCCCGTCTTGGCAGACATGCTGCTGAGCCAAGGTGGGGCGGACGAACAGACGCCATAGACCCATGTTGCCAACCCCGAGGATGAAACAGGCCATGGCATGTCGCACGATGACATCGTACCACCCGGCCGGCCGGCCCCCACCAAAAACCCATGCGGTTTCGAAAATCTCGTCTCATCCCCCACAACAAAGGCCGGAACGACGTCTGGGCCCCGTTGCTTTTCTGGCGGGGACGGGGCCATCTATACACTCGTGAGTGCCGTAGGGCCAGGTGCGAGGACCAAGTGTGTTTCGGCCCCGGGTCTTTGAGCCTAGCGGATCTCTGGGCACCCAGTACTTATTAGCACTGACGGCCCCTTTGCGGCACTGCAGACCAGATCTTCGGATCCGAATTTTCTCGACGTCTTCCTTCCCCTTCGCCAAGCTGCCCGGAGCGGCCACCGATTGTGCAGGCACGACTTTTTCTTCAGCGCAGATGATGCAATCCAGTCGGTGATATTCTCGGTTTCGAGACACGGTCAACAAAGTAAAATGCCGGCGCTGCATTTTCCGGATGGCAACGACCTCATGCGAGGGCTGATTCACACCCGGCAGGCCCTCGTCAGGAGAGAAATCGACCACACGGCCGTGGAGACGATTGCCGTCCGTATGTCTATCCCTTTTGATATTTGATGTCGGATACTGACAAAGGATAGTTCTGACGATATTCATCAGCATGGGCTTGTTCATGTATTGGGGCATCGTCAAGCAGGGTTCATGCAACTGGCGGAAATGACGACTTTATTCTCCGACCCGTCGACGACCAGTCGACACCGCTCCGTTTCCATCTCTTCTCGATACACTGGCTACACGGCGCATGAGCGGGCTATAATTATACTATGATTGCAGATACATAATAGAGCATTTTATTTAGTATGGTTGCATCACGGGTTGTCTCGCATTTTTCCTCGTTCTTCTTCTTCTTTTTTATTTTTTTTTATTTTTTATATCTTGCATTCATGACATTGACGTCCAAGGGGAAGTGCCTCGAGATCTTACTAGGGGGAAAAAATAGGCATGCATTCATGACTCGAAATGGTAGTACCCGTCGTTTAGATAGCCAGCAAAGCCTACAGTTCACCAACGAACCGCCCCAGGAGAGAACAACATACATTCCGAAGCATGCCTCCGATGGAAAAGCTACTCTCCTCAACCACCCTCCCGTTGCCCTCCCGGTCATCATCACGATGCATGATGATCCCCCCCGGCCTGACATCCGTGAACGCAGCCCAAGACAGTGCATTCGCGCGGCTACCATCGGCTCCGAGCGTGAAGTGCACAAGAAAATACTCCGGGTCCCAGATAACCGCCCGTCCCCTTTTTGCTGCCTCGTCAAAGTCAACAGCCCACTCATAAACTTGTCCGTACAGGTGCCGGAGCTGATAGCGTTGCGATTCCCTCCCCTGGAACCGCATTTCGAGATGGCGTGTGTCCTGGGGATGGCCTGGGCCTGTGGGGCCCTCGAGAATCTCGATGTGGAAGTTCTTGATGCTGTTGACGTAGGTGCCGACGTAGGTAGAAGCGGGGAGTGGCTTGTCATGGGGATGATTGTCTCTAATCTCTCTCATCCGCTTCAGGACTTCGTCGGACTTTTGCAGTTTGCTTTTGCCACTTCTCTCCGCCAGCTCGACGTAGTCGGCCGTCGTGGGAAAGTTGAAAAGTGCGGATATATAAGCCTGGATTATCCAGTCTGCCGCGTCATTCAGGGGCATGCTATTAGTCATGACAACCACGACCGACTCGGTTTCAGGGAACAGAAAGATAGCCGAGTAGTACCCCGGAGCAGAGCTCTGATGGTAGTACGTGAGCATGGACGGACCGCCGGCACCGAGGACGGGAAGCTCGTGCAGTTCGAGCAGCTCCGGATTGTCACCCTGCAGACCGACCACGCCCGGAAGCTGGGTCCGGATCCAGCCCATACCATAGAAGCGGAAGTCGTGCGACGGGTTGTCTAGTGGGATTTGGTTACTGACCAGGGTGGAAATCTGCATGTGCCGGAGCGGACTGGTGTCCGGGTTGCTCTCGGCCCGGAGGATGGCCAGTCCCCACTGCAACATCTCGTCTACGTTGGAGTATATCCCGGCGGCGGCCTCGAAAAGGCTGTCCTTGAAGTAGTACCGTCTTGGAGCCGGGTAGCACGTGCCGTCTCGGAGCGAGAAGTGGGCGTCAGCAAAGTCATGGGCATCTCCAAAGTTGGGCCTGCTGGTGGTGTCACTCAGGTTGAGCGGGCCAATGACCGTCTCGTCGAGGTAGTCGCCAAAGTCGCGGCCAGACAGCTCCTCGATGATCTCGCCAACCACGCTGTAGCCCCAGTTATTGTAGTGCCATGACTGGCGGAAAGGCGCAATGGTCTCGAGCTGCCCAACGGTGCGCACCAGCTCCTGGCGCGGCAACAGAAACTCAAAGTCTCCCTGCAGCGCCAGAGACAAGTCACCGAACAAGCCCGAGCGGTGGGACATGAAGTCCGACGTTGCCAGCAGGCCCCGGAGCCGCTTGTCGGCCGGTTGGAAGTCTTGCAGGATTTCCTCGACGGGCGTGTACCAGTCGACATGGTCACTGTCGTGGAAGAGCCGCCCGATGGCCGCGGCGGCGAACGACTTGCTGATGGAGCCAATGTTATAAATGGTCTTGGACGTCGGCACCCAGCTGGGCTCGTCGCGGTTGACGTGGCGCGTGCCGAGGTTGTCTGTGTAGATGACTTCGCCATGGTGCACCACTCCTACTGACATACCTGCCACACCCGAGATGTTGCAGATTGAGCGGGCAATCACGTTGGTGACGTCGGCCAGACGTGCGGCAATGAGCTTGGGCTCGACCATGTTGGGCGCTGATGGAATGGTGCGGGCGGCGGGTTTATCAATAGGATTGGGCGCGTAACGTACCCGATCCGAAGAACACTTGCAACAGTTTGAGGGGCACCCGACGTCTTATGAGCCAGGCAGTATCCCCCGGCAGCCTTCCGCCGGCAACTGAAGCCGAGGATCTGACCCCCAATACCCCCAATCCGGGGAACTAGGCCCTACGGGGAGCTGCATTGTCCCACGTCTTGTCCATCCCCAAGAGACTGGAGGAGGGTTGGGCCGTTGGGGTATTGGGGCAGACGCACACTGAGTGGCGGTGTGATCAGTTGCGTGGCACCTATAGCAGCCCTGCCGAGCCGCATGGTCGGTATGTTAAGGCGGGTGACAGCCGGTTAAGTCCCATGCCGTCTTCCCCGATCGTCGCCCCTTGTCCTTTGATTCTGTACATGCACCCCAAGTGCCACGAATTTTTCTCCGACTCCAGAACTCCCGAACAGTGCTTGACAGTGTCCGCCGTGCTAAAATGTCCGCCGAGTTGCTTTGGGAATCCGCTCGGAATAGTAGAGCGGCTTCACTCACGTCCCTTTCGCGGAGCCAGAACTCAGTTAGCATCACCTCACCTGACGCTCTCCTCCACGATGTCTGCCGGCTTCGGGATGAGTATATATCGAGGCGTTCCACTGTGGCGTTCTCGAAACTGGATCCCGTTGTAGACCGCCTGCGGGCTCTCAGCGCCGCCATCAACTCCATCTCGCAGGCCGGGACATCGGCTGCCGCTTTTGTCCGTTCAACCCCTGCCGTGTTATTGCAGCAATTGCTGATACCTGTGAACCTTTTAGGTTTGGGGGAGTGTGCATTTAGTTTTGCTAGTGTGTCAAACTTTCCGTTTTGGTCGCTATTTTTCGGGTTGCGGAGGCGGTGAACAAGCTTCAAAGTTTGCTGACTTATCCTCCAAAGACAGCCGCGGAATCATCCCGTGTCATGGCTAGCATTCTGGACGCCCTAGACTCCGTTACCCGCTCGATGCCCCGGTTTGAGGGGTATATGAGGCTGTACCCGGAACGAGGACCCCTGCGAAGGGCTCTCTACAATATTTACTGTCATTTCCTTGACTTTTGCGTGGACACGGTCAGGTTCCTGAGACATGGCCTTTTTAGTGAGTTGCATCTGGGCATCCTGCTATACCGTGCAAAGTGTCGGGACTGGGACTAACCAGCCCTCCAGTCCACTTCTTCAGGGGCTTGCTGCTCTACGGACCACTCTCGACCAGCATAAAAGGCACGATTGACCGAATCCGAAAGGAGACGTTCGAGTTTGCTGAGGAAGCGCAATTGGCTTTCCACGAGAAAAATGCCTTGGGCTGTCATGCACACTGCCAGCCCATCTGCGGCAGTGCTGTTACGAGACGGGCCTTCTCCGTTCCACGCGCGCGTAACACCCGCTTCTTTGGCAGAACTGTTGAGCTAAACCAGCTCAAGGATAATCTCGCCCCTGATCCGCATCAGCAAAGATCGTGTGTTCTTCACGGCATGACGGGGGTGGGAAAATCCCAGGTGGCACTTCAATTCTGTTATACCAGACGAAATGACTTCGCCCACATCATCTGGGTCGAGGCGGAGGACGAGATGCGACTGGCCGAGACTTTCAGCAAAATTCCGCACAAGGCGGGGTCCGCGTCCATTCATCACACCTCCGCTATTCTATCCCACATCGAGGCGGCCCAAGACTGGCTTGCTGAGCGTAAGCAACCCTGCCTGACAATACCGGACTGATTACTGATGGGTTCTGCAGACCAGAGTTGGCTGTTAGTCTTCGACAATGCTGACTCTGCCATCCTGTTGAAGCGGTACTGGCCCAAGTGCTTGCACGGCAGTATCCTCGTCACGACACAGAACAGGTCTCTGGCACATTGTGACTGGATCACCTCCGAAGTACCTCTTGAACTTCTCAACGACGATGATGGTGCTGGCCTTCTCTTGAAACACCTGCCTATGAAAAAACCAGGCCGTGCAACCACCTCTCCTAACGACGACATGAAGACTGCTCGAAAAATTTCCCAGGCAGTAAGCGGCCTTCCGCTGCTACTCGCCCATATTGCTGGCTGCGTGGCGGATGGTGATATATTATTGGAGGACGCCCTTCAGGGACTGAACAGATCTTGGAGCGAGGAGGGACATGTCTTTGACATCCTCACGCCTGAGACCGCAGTCAGTCGGTCAGAGCGAAACGTGAATCGGGGCTTCAACGTCGCCCTCCACCTCAACAAATTGCCGCCAGCAGCCATGGCGGTGCTGCGTATCATGAGTTTGTTTTCTGCGCACTGCATCCCGCAAGAGCTTCTCTCCGAAGATTCCCAAGAGCTGAAACTCAGCTTCCTCCGCATTACCAATACAGTGCAGTACGTAAATCCCTAATCCCTATATCGACAACACTGACTAAACGGGACACAGGTTTTGCCGCGAAATACGGGTGCCTCTCGTGTCTCGCCATCTTGTCGAGTTCCACGGGCCGGTGGAGGACGGGACAGCATTCTACTGGATCCATCCTCTTCTACAAGAGAAAGTGCTGCGAGACATGAAGCGCAGCCCGGCTCTCCTCCAGCAGACGTTCGACCAAGCTGTGGCACTTCTCACCCGCGTCCTTCCCGAGTTTCCGGAATTAATGGTTCCCGCCATCGACCAATGGCCTCTGCACCAAAGATACGCACCTCACGTCCAAAGACTAGAGGAGGTCTTCAGCCGGCTCGAGAGTCTTCATCGCCATCACAGCCCAAAGAGTCGGTTCGAATTCGCCAAGCTTCTGGTTGGTACGGGCTACTACCTCTACGAAGCCCGACTTGCCAAAACTGGGCTCCGCATCTTAAAGACTGGGGGATCAATTTGCGAGCAACTACGATCAGCCACCCCGCGTGTCCGTTGGTTCTTCGGTCCGAAGGGAACAAAGGAGCGGGTTTCAGTCACTCGACAAGACATCGCCAAGTTCGAGGCAGCGTCTTTGCAGATTTCGTGGGCCATTATAGCCAACACCCAAGGTCTTAAAGGCAGACAGAAGGCGATGGAGTGCATGACCGAGGTTCTTCAGCTTCGCAAAGATTACGCCGCGCGGAGCTGCGGCAGTGAAGACAGTTTCCTGGGACAAGTGCTCCTGGCCAATGCACACAACGACATGGCGTGCCAACTCATTGATGCGGGCATGTATTCCGAGGCGGAAGGGCACATCGCGCTGTCTGAAACAATAAAGCAGGGCCTCCAACAGGATCTACCCCCGTTCGAGTATGCCGAGCCAATGAAGAATCTGGCCATCATCAAGCTCGGCCAAGGAAAAGTCGACGAGGGATTACAGCTGAGCCGGCGGGCATCGGACATGCTCCGAAAAGACGGGCCGGATGACGCCGCCTACACCAACTTCCGGTTCATCTACGGCACCTGTCTCATGAGTGCGGGAAGAGTAGCCGAGGCACTAGCAGTATTCGAGGAGGACTGCAGACTCTGCAGGCAGATTTTCGGCGACACAAGCGCGTATACACGCAACAACCTTTACGCAAAGGCTCTCGCGTTGTACCAAATGGGACAATTGAAGGAGGCCAGGTATGCAACGCCCTCAACCACACACAATGGATTTACTGACATTCTTGATGTGCAGATCCACCATCACCAACTGCATCGGGGATCCCGATGACTCTTTCTGGCCGCGGGAATGCATCATTCGCGCCGAATATCTTCACAGCCTGATTCTTGAAGCCCTCGACGAACCCGAGCAGGCCATGGGACTCAAAAGAGCCGCACTCGACCAACTGGGGGACCTCTTGGTTTTCTCCTCCCCGCCGGGCATCAATGCCGACACCACGAAGCTGCACGACATGAAGAAGGAGGGGCTCGCATTCCTCGTCGACCACGCTGTTCACTTTGAAGCCGGCAGGTTTACATTGCACCAGTAGAAACAAAAGCCATATCACCACCGCGCATGCAGCATTTGGATGAACACGGGATGTTCGAGCGCCCAACGCTCGATCCGCCAGGCGGTTGAGGCCCGATGTGTTTGGGCCTATGAAGTCCTGTTGCGGCGACCACTCGTGTGGGAGGGACTGCGTCCCATGGGCCAGAGCCTTCCCAACTGCAACTGGACAACAGCAAATGAGAATCTTTCCCCCACGTCCTGCTTCCTGATCTTTTACGCATTTGTGTTGCTCTCATCCGACACCTAGGCAGACTCGCAGAGCCTCAAAACATCACGGATAACGCGTTGCGCCGAAACTGAGCCCAGTCAGACGCTGGTTTGAAGCATTTAATGATGGCGTGGTTCGCCAGAGATGTGACGGTCCTTGCCCAATCCCCACAAGCAAATCAACATCGCTGGCAAGAAGAAACAATTCTGAGACCCTAAACTAGGTACCTGGTAAGTCATGAACCTTGCTCTCTGGCATGCCACGTCACCTAACACGTGTGTCTCCTCTAGGCTGCTGCGATTCAAGATGGACCCCAACAACCCCGATCACGCCGCCCCAGCCGGCTCCGAGACTTCTGACCAGAAAGAGCAGCCATGGAAAAAGTTTTTCAAGCAACCCATGGGTGAGGAAGGGGAGGCAGGGAAGGATGAGGTGAAGGTGCCCGACACCACAGCCACGAAGGCCGGTTGCTGTGATACATGCACGAAAGGTGGCTGCGACGAGAAGTGCACCCATTGTGAATGCCCAAAGAGGAAGCAGGGTGGCGAGGGAGATGGCAAGGACGCGGTCGGTGAAGGGAGCGAGACTTGCCCATGTC
The DNA here is from genome assembly GCA_030411725.1 of Echria macrotheca. Taxonomy (NCBI): domain Eukaryota; kingdom Fungi; phylum Ascomycota; class Sordariomycetes; order Sordariales; family Schizotheciaceae; genus Echria; species Echria macrotheca. Next base: position 186,203 of record MU839849.1, on the reverse strand, counting down.
CGTTTCTGGCGGCTTAAGCCGTCCAATAGACCCGTGGTCAAGTAGCGTCGGAAGCTGTACCCGAGTCTGAGATTGAAGAAGACAACCTTTATTAGCACCAGATAGTCTGCACCCCACGCTTCCGAGCTTGAAACACATTCTTACACCTCTAATTAGATCCTCCGTGCCTCGTAGTTATTTTCTTCCCAAGTCCTACCGACCAGTGCCTTCCATCCCCGAATCTCTTCTCCGTCATTTGGCATGAATGTCCCGAGGGTCAGGCATCATTCGGAAGCAGTATAAAAGCGTGCCCCATCCCACCTCGCAGCTCCTCGCAGCTACCGCCCATTCTCATTCGTACCCGCCCCGCATTCGGTTCCCAATCGATTGCCCTTGCAACCCTAATCAGCATTACTCCTAACAAAATGTCCTTGGCGGAAATTGCCAGCACGGCAGGCGGGCCTCGCGACGAAACAGCCCGCCTCAATTATCTCGTCTGGAAAGATGATTTCCGCACCGAGAAGCCGTATGAGATCCTGTCAGCGATCCCCAAAGGCTTCCCCAAGACCAACTTCGTCGTCAAGCCCGGCCCGCACGACGAGATCATGCACGACATCCGCGGTCGCGACACCGAATTCACTCTAGACGCGAACGGGTTCGAGATTCGCCAACACGCGCTAGACCTGGCCCCCGAAACCTTTGACAACGCGGAGACCATTGAGCGCGAGTATCTCCCCATGGTCGAGGCGCTTCTACAGGAGGTGGACCCCGGCGCGGAAGTCTACATCTTTGACTGGCGGGTGCGCTTTGTTTACGCCGACCCCTGAGCCCCTGAGCAAGTGGGGCCCCGCAATAACACACGACGCTGACGCATGTGTTGTTAGATGCGTTCCAGTGACCGGTCCAAATCGAAACTATCGGTTCCCGGAGCGGTCGTCGACCTCGACGATCCCCTCATTTATCTCCACCCCGTGCATGCGGTACACGTCGGTTGGTCAACCCCCCCTGCAGGCTGATGGGATGTGACACTAACCATGCCATGTGGTCGTAGACCAGAGCCGAAGCGGCGCAGTGAAGCGCGTGCGACACCACATGGGCCAGCGCGCTGATGCGTTGTTGAAGGGCAGGTTCCGAATCATCAAGTGTGTCCGTCCTTATTCACAACCTCCCTGCAGGCCAATAATTCGGTGCCTGGGCAGTCGCTTACTCCATGTCCGTGAATTACAGTATTTGGCGTCCGTTCAATCACCCCATCGAAACCGAACCTCTCGCCGTCTGCGATGGTAGCACCGTGCCAGCCTCCAAGCTTATCGCGGCTGACCATGTTCGCAAGTACTACGTCGGGGAGAGCTTGTATCCGCTCCCGGATCCGCAATATCGATGGTATTATCTGAGTCGCCAGACCAAGGATGAGTGTCTTGTGTTTAAGACTTTTGACTCGAGTGGGGAGGTCACGGCGAAGTGTGAGTTGTCGCCCAAGACCAATACCTACACAAAGCTTCCTGACTAACGGTGCTTTGCCAGGCTGCCCTCACACTGCCTTCCCCCATGAGAATGTCCCAGCTGACGTTCCTCCACGTGAAACAATCGAGGTTCGAGCTCTTGTTTTTTCGCCCCAGAGCTAGGCAAGCAAACTTTCGGATGAACATAGGGTGTCCTCTAGGTATATCAGCAGGTCTCTTACCGGTTTTTACTCGGTCTTAGCACCGCCGATCGCGCATTCGAGGATATTGAGCAGGTCAAGATGGGCATTTGGACATGAAGACCCTTATGCCATTGTTCGGTTCTGTCACGGTAAACATTAAGAAGATACCTATGGATTTCTACACTGCATTTCCCATAAGACTCTGCCTAATGTCTCCACCTTCAACTTGTTCAACCCCCGCGTTTTAACAACACTCTTGTCCTTTTCCTTCCCGAGATCTTCAATCAACGCCCCTACATCCTCATCCAAATCCACATAAAGCCCGCTCATCCTCGCCGCATCGCGCTCCGTCACCAAAAGCACACACGCCTCAGCGACCCTCTCGGGCTTGTCCTTGGGCAGCCACCTTAACCGGCTCATCGCCATCCCAAACCCATAAACATATTTACTTTCATCGCACTGAGCCGTCTTTGGGTCCATGATGCCGGTTGCAATATTCCCCGGCTGGAGGTAGTAATTCAGTATTCCTTTCCCCCCGACCTCCTGTTCAAGCGTCTGGTGGAACTTGAGCAAACCCGTCTTGGACACGGAGTACGCACTTGAGAAGGGTATGTCCATCCCGGCACTGCGGCTGCCGATACTAATGATGATCCCTCGCTCGTTACGCAACATCTCCGGCAGCAGACTCAACGTCAGGGAGATGGGACTGCTGAGGTTGGTGTTCAGCACGCACTGGTAGATACGCAAATCCACGCCGCTCTGGAGCGCTTCAAAGCGGGCTATGCCGGCGTTGTTGACCAGGATGTCGACGGGGGTCTTGCCCAGGCATCGGTGAATCTTGTCGACTAGCGCCGGGATGGTGGCAGGATCTGATAGGTCATGGACGATGGCAATGGCGGCCGGTAGATGCTTTGTCGATGATAGTGCTGGTCTCGCTGCCGGTTTCGCTTCCTCGATTTCAGCCACCACCGACTCGAGTTCGGACTGTGTGCGGGAGATGCACACGACATGTGCGCCCTCAGCCCCGAAAGCGACGGCTATGGCCCTTCCGATCCCGCGGCCTGCGCCAGTGACGACGACTACTTCTTCGGATAGCGACATGTCGCGTGACTGTGCGGTCTGAGTGGGTGCGTCGGCCGGCGAGATGTCGGGGAACAGAAGTGAAGACAATCTTGGCTGTCGGACTTGAAAGTGCGGGTGTGACGTGTAATGGATGCATGGGAGAGGAGCTCGCTCGCTCTGGGGAGCATGATCGTGTGACTTATGCGGGATATTTCCTCCAGCACTGAGGCCGGTGAGGCTTGCGGACGAAATGGTTGGATGAAGCTGAGCCTCACAGTCTCCATCGTGATATCTCGCAGCGTATGAGGAGTCAAGAAAATAGAGGCCCAATATGCCCGAAATCTTCCGTGTCCACTGATAGTCCGTATTAACTCGGCCGGCAATGCACCAAGGAGGGGTCCGACCGGTGGCCGATTGGTACCTGGCAGTCAGGCCGCAGGACAGTCGGAATGCGCCTGCATATGCTTCTCGGGCCTATGGCGGACGTGACAGCAGATGTCGGGAGCCTTGTTGTCGTTACACAGTTGTGTACACCCATGCGAGCTCCACACCACCCCAACGATCCCCTTATTATTCCTGCGTTATTGGATCCGCATTCACCTCGCCGGCTTGGCTAATGGAACTCCGTATCTTCTCCAACCGTCACCGAAGCCGTTGCGTTCCATGAGGCTTCTAGAAGGCCAGGCCGTTCTTCTCCGACGCCATGGTTGCGGCATATATCTTGGCACTCTCACCGACACGACCATGGGCCACACCTCATTTTCTTTTCAGCTTTGAACTGAGCCAAGCATGACATCAGACCGAGAATAGGTCCTTTTGTGGTCTTTTTGTGCTGTCAACGGCGCTTTGCCGGTCGCCCTGGTCGTCCTGGTCTGGTACAATCTGATCCATGGAAGAGTTGGCGCGGTACGGATGAGGCGCTCGAGCAGAGTTCTGGTTGGGTTAAACTGAGCAGATCGAGAGATTGAAGAACGGTGTTTTCGGAGCTTGGGTACACTTCTTTGGCGGTAAAAACAGGCGTGGATGGTGGTAGAGAGGGTTCTGGGCCGGCCAAGTCACGATCTAACCATTCTTCAAGGGTTGAACTGTAGATGTGGCTTGCTGGGGCCTCGTGAATAAGTTGACGTAAAAAGTGGTGAAAAATGTGTATATACCTATCGTCGGTGTCATCCACATGGATTAAGATAGAGAGAGAGAGAGTAGACAGACGAGATCCAACAAACAGCGCGCACATCTGAGTTTGGCTGCTAGGCCTTGCGCAAATATCTTCCAAATCGTAACATTTTGTTCCTGTCCCCTTCATCCGAGTCTCTACCTAGGTACGATACCATGAGTGCCCCGGAAGAATCTCACCTGGCAAAAGACGCGCCTGTCCCCTTCGAAGAATACCTCTACTGGGCCAATTACCAGCCCACCAACGACAATGATGCCGCCTCAAAGCCAGGCCCGGAACACAAAACCGTGCCCCCGGCTAACTACACTGGTCCGGACAATCAGTCAGACAGCCGAGCCCTCCGGACCGCCGGCTGGATCAGCATCCTGTATCTGATCGTCACCGACATCTTCGGCCCCTTCTCCACCCCGTGGGCCTTCGCCCAACTCGGATACGGCCCCGGCATCGCCATCTACACCGTCTTCGGCGGACTCTCAACCTACTCGGGCTGGATCCTTTGGCGTGCCTACATGGCCCTCAACTCCGACCGCCACCCGGTCCGCGGCTACGGCGACCTCTTCCTGCGTCTCTTCGGCCCCGCAGCACGCCACCTCGTCAACGTCTGCCAGAGCCTGCAACTCCTCCTGTCGGTGTCGGTGACCATCCTGTCCATGGGCCAGTCCCTCTCCCAAATCTCGCGCGGCCTCGACCAGACCAGCGCCGGCATCTGCTTCGTCGTGTGTCTCTTGGTCTTTGCCGTGGCCGGCGCAATCCTCGGCCAGGTCCGCACCCTGCGTCGGCTCTCATGGTTTGCGCACGGTGCGATCTGGCTCAACGCCGCCATCGTGCTCATCTGCGTCGCCGTCGTGGTCGACAGCCCGCCTAATTTCATCGCCACCCTCGCGCAGTACGGGCCCGACTTTGGCCCGGGGAAGCAGATCACCAAGTTTGGCGGCCTTCCACCCCCTGGTCAGGGGTACACCAGCGGCGGTGACGGGTTTGTCGGGACGCTCAACGGCGTGATGCAGGCCGTGTGCGCGTACGGGGGCGCCATGCTGTTCGTTGCGTTCCTGGCTGAGATGCGCCGGCCCGCCGACTTCTGGAAGTCACTTGTGTGCGCTGAGCTGTTGATTTACGTTGTCTACGTCTTCTTCGGCCTGTTTGTCTACTCGTTCCAGGGCCAGTTCGCCATGAACCCGGCCATGCAGGGGCTATCGCCGTACCGATGGCAGACAGTCGCCAATGCCCTCAATATCGGCGCCGGGTTGGTGGCAGCTACGCTGTATTCCAATGTTGGGCTCAAGCTACTGTATGTGGAGGTCCTGCAGGACGTAGTTCGCGCGCCGCCGTTGACCTCGTTCCGCGGGAAGGTGTATTGGGGTCTGTTGATGCCGGTGTACTGGGCCGTGGCGTTCATTATCTGTGTGTCGGTGCCCATGTTCAGCTTCGTGACGGGGCTGATCGGGGCAGTGTTCATCATGTCCTTTACGTTTACCCTTCCGGCCCTTGTGGCGCTGGGGTATTCCATCAAAAAGGCCGCCATCGTCGACGACGAGGAGCAGGCGGTCACCGGGAGCCGGCCGAGATATCGGTTTGTGGATTCGGGCATCAGACGGTTCTGGCGCGGGTTTATGGAGCGTCCCTGGTTCAACGGCTGGAATGTTGTGTATTTCCTTTGCGCGTTGGCGACGTGTCTGTTGGGCGTTTATACCAGTGTGGTTGCGCTGATTGCCGCATTCTCAGGCAACAGTGCGGCGACCAGTTGGGGATGCCGGCCGCCTGTGTGATTCTTCGCGGGGAGACCTTTGAGGACATTAGTTGCCCGGTTTTACATCCCAGTAGACAATGCTTTCATCGAAGCTAGAAAGCTAGAAACAGGCGTATTTGGGCCTCCGAGGATGCAGCTATTTTACTAGATCTCAAATATCTCACGTCCTCAATATGTGCCTATCTATAGAGTCAGTCTCTTCTATTTGGCACGTCTGTGCAAGATGGCCTTTGCAGTCCTTCTTCCTGTCTTGGGTTTGTGACAGCCTGTTGAAAAACTCGACAACACGTAGGATGTGCCAATGGTTTCAGGTGACGCAAGGGATGAGTGCCAACCATCGCGGAGGGAATGAAGAGGCCAAGATGCCAAATGCCAACAGGCAAGCAGCGTGCCACGAAATGAGATGTGACGAGATTCCATATCTTCGGTCTGTCCTTCGGTCTGTCCTCCCTTTAAAGTTTTGATGCCGCACACCCGGGTTCTTTTCCAGCTATCAGTTGCATCTCATAATTCACCATGTTCGGCAAACATCTCTTTTGCCTTCTGGCCGTCGGGTCAGGCACTGTCTTTGCCAGAATCCCCGATAGATGCAGCGGCCAGCTCGGCGCGGCCCTTAGTGCTATCCACGGGCTCGGACCAACCGGAATCGAGTTCTGTCGTTCTCTTCTTAGTGTCCCCGCAACTTTGACATATTCCGTGACCGAGACCCCGACCACGTACGACTTCCCTTCACCGAGTCCGTCTCCTTTCTAACCCGCTCATCTCAGGTCCATCACTGTCGTCTCAACTGTGACCGTTACCGACCCCGGCTGCGTTGCAGTACCTACCGCTATCGAACGAGCCGCCCCCGCCGACTTGGTCGGGCGGGACACGATCTTCATACCGCCGCATCTGACCAGCTTTCCTGACCACATGCTCACATGGGGCTGCAGTCGTCTCAGCCTCAGTGCCTCGATCACCACCACCGTCACCAAGACCGCGTCCGTGGCAGAGACCTCGACGATACTGCAGACGGCAACCACAACACTATGCACGTGTCCGTCGGGCCTCATACCGGTGGGGCAGCCTTGCATCTTTGAGAACCCCGAACAATGTTGCAGTCAGACGTGTGCGTGTATAAGCGGGGTGTGTCGATGCTTTCAGCTATGATACTTGAGGGGTTCAGATTATGCCCGTAGTAAGGGAAAGAAATTTCTGTCCAGTGCCTGATACCATTCTTCTTGCACCCTGTGACTTCAGACCTCGATTTGCATGTGTTATGTGCAACGAATTTGGGCATACAAAATAACACAAGAATCTTTTTTCTTGCGAACCTCGCACACGCAACATTGCCACCCTGGCTCAGCAGAACATGATGGGGGTGTGTGGGTGAACTGATCCATAGATCTATCTGCACAGTCTATGGTCGTGAAAAGTGTGAAGGTGGAAAGGGCTGGAAGGTCCAGGATGGAAGATATGGTGGTGTGCGGCCTAAGGCACCCACCCCACAACAGAACAGGATAAATCAACCGTGAAAAAAATGAACGTCACGGGATTGTGGCAACCGCACGTGCCGGAGAGATCTGCCCGAGGAATTGAAATCCCGCGGGCTGAAAATGCAAGATATTGCCGTGGTTCAGCCCTACGGCGCACACTGCAGACTGCCTTGCTGCACATTGGCCAGAACGAATCGGAAGATGTAAACTCTGCTGCAATCTCGCCAGGGAGTTCCTCATTGGGGATTCAAGTGGCCATGGGTCCGATTGCTTGCAGCGAACATCTGGGGCCTAGCTTCATGTGGACGAAAGCCGAAGGAAGGGCTGAAGATAGCGGCTCTGTAGATTGGACAAACCACGGCGATGGCGTTGTTGGGCTGGCCTGGGCTGGCCTTGGCAGTGTGCACTCCCACCGCCGGAATCCAGGTCCAGACCGGGGCACCGGAATGAAAAGGGTTTTTAAAAGATTGCGACCACAATGGATTTCCTCCGCCTTCTCTCGTTTCCAAGCGCGTGGGATCCGAACATTCAAAACCAAAATGCCCGGATTTGCAGGCCCGATAGTGGCCGAGGCACTCGCTGTGTCGGCCTTTACGACACCGGCCCCAACGGCGACGATATCGTTCGCCCAACCCGTGGCTCACTATGTTTACACGTATGTCGTGGGATCCGCGGCCACCCTCACCACGGCTTGGCCCGAGCCGGCGTCGTGCGCGACTGCGATCCCGACGCTGGTTGCCGGCACGTGCAATACGGCAAGCTGCACGACCTTCGCGCCCAGTGTTCTCTCAGACATACTCTACACGTATGGCCTGGATGTCAACTTCCCAGACTTCACGACCAACCAGCAGCTCACATCGACAGACTGCATGCCGCCGGGTTATGCGCATATCAAGTCCATGTACTTCACCGGAGGCACCCAGTGCCCCAGCAGCTGGACCACGGCAACCGTCGACCAGAACTCGATTTCTTCATCCAAGACCATCGTCTGCTGTCCCACGTAAGTTCCCTTGTGATCAACCTCAACCCGGGCTAACCAAGCACCATGTGCAGAAACTACGCCGCCACGTCCATAAGCGGCGCCGCCGTCTACGACTGCTACCAGAACCTCACCCTCACCGCCCAGCAGAGCCTCATCCTGGTCGCCGAGGGCAGGATCCCGACGGCCCGCCCAGCTACGGTGCCAAGCGACGTCGGCTGGGTGTCGGGGTGGACAAGCCGGAGCCTCATTGCGACGACAGCCTGGCCAACTGCTACCATCGCCAGTCTGTACCACCCGGCCGTCAACTTCCTCGTCACTGGCGCGTCAGCCATTCCGTCCGCCTCCAATACCGGTTCTGCCTCGTCTTCGTCGACCTCGTCTGCAGATACGTTTTCGCTCTTCAAGCTCGGCATGGGTGCTAGCATCGGCGTCCTCATCGCCATTGGTGTCGCCGGGCTCATCGGGCTGTGCTGCTTGTATGGGATCATCAGACGGTTCGCATGCGGACCGAGGAAGGTACCAGTGCAACAGACACCGCAACCGCCACCCTACTACCCACCACCGACGATGCAGTATGCGCAGCCACAGTACGGGCCAGATGGGCAGCCTATGCAGTATCCTCCGCAGGCGTACCAGCAGCCCCAGGTTCAATACGGGTATGGGAAATAGTCGGCATTATTAATGATGGTAGATTGGCAGGGTCAAGTATAGATGAATGCTCGTTTTAGCGTTTGATTCTGATCATCTCGGCACTCGAGACAATGCGGGAGTGGTTTTGTGTTCATACAAGCTCATAGGTATTAATGACTACCTGATGTTAGGATCCCTTCCACTGTAGCCCCTGAGCACGCAGCCGCCTCCTCGTTCCTTCGACCTCAACGTGAAACAGAGCCGTCTTGACGTTCCACTGCTTCTTCGCCGCTTCCGTGAAGTCCACATCCAAACTGGGATCAGACACGCCGGCCGCGACCTGGTGCAGATCCCCACACCCATGAAGCAACCCATGGTAAGCCAACATGTTTTCTGGCAAACTGACATTGAGGTTCCGCACCTCACGACTAACCATCGACGACGCAATAGCCAGCGCCAACAACATGATCAGGGCGACCAAGATAAGAACTGCGACAGGGAAAAACACAAACAGCTTCTCGACGTCGATATCCGTCGTTACCGCCCGAAGGTTCTCCTTGGTCGCGAGCGGCCACTTGTTCTCATCGAGAGCCATGGTCGCCAACGCCGCGAGGACGACCGAGTTGTAGATGCGCTGCGTCGATTCGATTAATCCTGCCCGTAGCTCCTTCTCGGTGTCAACGTCGTTCTCGGCCCATGGCTTGGACGGGTCGCGCTGGGTGATGTCAAATCTGGAGAGAACCAAATTGCCGAACGCCGTGGTTTGTACCCGTGCTCGGCTGCCTGCTGCCGAGGCACTTGAGCTCCGCGTGCCGAGGAGGGCTTTTTCGAAGCCTGGTTGCGGGGACTAGGAATCCGTGGATGATGTATTGGAGAATGCGCTGAGAGAAATGTCGGGGCCGGTTGTCGAGATAGACAGAGAGCCGACAGTCGTCTTGTATGAGGGTTGGCAGCTCATCAGACGAGGACTGAGCGCGAGCGAGGATGTGTTGGTTCCGGATGTCGTGGCCGGCCAGGCCATGAGGAAGAACACTGGTGGTCGATTTCCCTCCGCTCTGTTTTGCGAGCATTGGTATACGCCGCTCCCGAAGTACAGGTCATAGCGGCCGTCCTCGACTTCCAGGTCTAGCTTAAGCAGACACCCCTGATCTGCCCCGCTGAGACTGACCGTCCTAGCCGTCCCCGTCGTTGAATTCGTCGTGCTGTTTGTCGTCGAATTTCCAGCCCTTCCGGCCTCGGAGATTCGATACTTTTCCTCGTCGAGAAACGTGCAGTTCCCTAGCTGGGCACTATACCCCGTCACCCGCTCGATCGTGACGGTGCTATTCCCCGACCATGCCTTCCCCGCCGCCGAGAAAGCAGGAAACATATATTCTCCCATCATCCATCGCGTAAACTCCCCACCCCCGCCGCCACCGCCGTACACCTCCCTAGCTGACGCAACCTCCATCGCCCTCCCGTAGTCCGCCTCAGCGCTCAACCGACCCGGCGTGAACCCAGTGACCTGCCTCGCCCCGACATCCTCCCTTTCGGCCACCCTCCTGATCCGCGTCTCAAACACATGTGCAGAAAGCGGCACCACGACGACAGTATACATCAGCATCGCGACCGTCAGCACCGCAACCAACCAATGCCCTCTCCTCAGCGCCCGTGGAACCACCCACAGCCGCGACTCGGTGCGGTAATCCACCAGCACGGCCGAGCGATCACCCCGCGCCGGACCACGGTATAGCTCCAGGAAAGGGGTCAGCTCGATCAGGTCCTTGAAGACCCAGCCCATCAGAAATCCTAGGATCGAGAATACGAGTGTCGGGAGGGCGGTCCATAGCAAGGCGAGGCCTTCGAAGGCGCCTTCCTCGGTGCGGACGTAGGACCATCGGCGCAGGACAATGAGGCCATCGCGGACTGAGGACAAGGTTGTTAGGACGAGGAGGATGATGAGATAGACGGTAATGGCGACGATGAGAATGTTGGAGAGGAGGAATAGATGGGTTGGTTGGGAGAGGAGGCGCGCCTTCGGCGCTGCGTTGGCTGGCTGGGATGTAGTCGTGATAAGTTGGGATGTGGATTTTCTCAGGTCAGGTTTTGGCTCAGACACATGATCGGAACGTGTCGATGGTTCGGTGCCTGGGGGTTTAATGCCGTCGAGGTGGATTGCCTCGGTTGTGTTGGCCATTCCGGCCCATGATTCGGTCATATCAGAGGCCTGAGATAGTTAAGGTCTTCAACTCATTTTGACACGATATACCGGTGAAGTTGGCGATGTCTTCGTGAAGGTTCTGCCCGGCCTGCCACGGATTTGGGAGTCGTCTGCCAAGCCTGGGGCGCGCCGTGATGTAACATCGTGCCACCCGTACCTGGGCTTCCTCAATATCAATTTGGTGCCGGTTCAAAACAAACCCAGAGCAAGGTAGGGGCTGTAGGCCAGTGATTCGGTGGTGTGGATTCCTTTGATTGCCTGTGCCGTCCTATCATGTCGCTTGGTGGCTCAGGGGTAAGCATGCCGTTGGCGATGCTGGGCCGCGATGTTGCTTCGCCACATGGCATATTAGGCCTAGGAATTACCCATGGGTAACCCGAAAAAAAAATGGGTTACTTATGGGTAACCCGAAAAAAAAATGGGTTACCTATAGGTAACCCGAAAAAAAATTGGGTTACCCATAGGTACCCATAAATACCTATAGGTAAGTAACCAAAAACTTAAATTTTCAAATAATTATTACCAGAAAACCTATAATATATATTATATAATACAAGTAAAAAATATATTAATTAGCGTATTTACCTTAATTAGCTATAAAATAAATATATGTAATAATCCGTGTAATAATTATTAATTTTCGTAAGTTAAATCTCTATAGTTAGGGGGGGTTTTACCCCTAGAGTTATAAATTCACCGCTAAGTATCCGCTTATTAATTACCATTATAATCACTATTTTTACCACTTTTATTATTATTATTTTTATTCTTCCTATAAAAATTCTTTATATTAAAATTATACTAATCCTCTTTTTCTTTATTACTATTTTTAATTAGTATAATTTATTAACTTTATATAATAAAAACTTTTACTTATTTAGTTAGGTTAGGTAATTAGGATTTTATTACTTATTTTATTTAACGGTTATTTTAACTAGAATGTAATAACCTAGTTATTAATAATTATTATTAAAGTACCGTAAAAATTAAAATTAACTTATAAATAATTATTTTAATAAATATATTATACCTTTTAAATAAGTATTTATTAATAATTTAATATTATAGATTTTGTTATTATTTTTATAAAACTTTAAGTTCTTTTTTAGGAGTAAAGAATTATTTATTATTTACTATATTTTTTTCTATTTTAGAAAATTTGTTATTAGCGTAAATAATAGTAATATTTACTATATAATTGTCTTTTAGGGTAGATTGGGATTTACCGAAAAGTACGTTAATAAAATTTTACGTATACTTAATATCGGTTATAATAGCTTAAATAGTAAAAAAATCTTTAATAATTATAGTTAAATATAGATTTTTACGTTTATACTACTTTTAAAACTGGAATACTTTATTATTATTAAATAATAGGGCTATAATGATTATTATAATAATTAATATATATAATAAATTATAGTAATGTAAAAGGGTGATTTATTTTAACTGTAAAAGTACTTTAACTCCTTATCAATTTAAGTATTAGCTATTTAGTCTAGGTTATTACTTACTTATATATTATTAAATTTAGTAGGATTTAAAAGTAAGTTTTTAGTAAGATTATTAGTAGGAATAAACTTTTGTATAAAATTTTTATAACCTTTTAAAACGTTTTTATTTTAATATTATACGTAAATATATCGTAACTTACGCCTAATAAGCTTTTTAAAGTTATTATTTACTATAAAAGTAGCTTAACTTTTAAATCGCTTATTAGTAACGCTATTTATTAGTAGATAAAGAAGTATTATAACGTTATAAATATGTATTAAACTTTAAGCTTTATTATTATATTTATTAAATTTTATTAAAGCTTTATTAATAGTAAAAATTATTGTTGTAAAAAATAGTAATAGTTTAATAATTTTAAAGGTATAATTATTTAAGGTAAACTTAATAAAAGGTAACTAATTTACCTAATTATTTTGATAAAATAAGTAAAAGGATCTAAGGTATTATTTAACTATTACATTAATAATTTTAAATTAACCGTTAGTTTCGGGGTAATAAGCCGTAAATAATTTAAAAGTAATTTTTAATTGCCTATTTAGCTCATCCTAAAATATAAAAACAAACCATTTCCCCCAATCCGATATAATCCGTTTAAAAATATTATAAAGGCAATAAATCTCGAAAATAAAGGTATTAATAAATATAATTACTATTATATTATCTATAGGGCAATAATACTATATTTTTACAAATTAATCTACTATTATAAGGATATAAATATACATTTTACCGTTACACTTGTAGGGGGAAAAAGAGCTAATATAATTTACGGAAATATCGGTTTAAAGCTAAAACGGGATTAAAAAAAGGTTAAAAAAGCCTATAAGCGCGCTTTTTAAGTTTTTAATTCTAACATAAAAGTAACAGCCCACTATAAACTACACTATATTACGTAATATTTAAAATTAATAATAGGATTGGCGGAGAAGGTTATAGGTTTTATAATATCCTAAATACCCTATTAATACTATAACATAGCTTTAGTAAAGTATTTAAAGTTATATATTAATAATAAGTAAGATAAAAAGTCTATTATTAACGAAAATCCTATTTTAAATAACCTTATAATCGCTTATAGTAACGTAAAACCTTTTCCGAATCGCGCCTAAAAAATAAATATAATTTAAGTCGCGGATATATTTTATAATCCGCTTAATTAAGCGGTAAGTTTAATATATAATATTAATATAAGTATTAATATATTCCAAAAAATTTAACGTAAGTAAGCGTACTAACGTAAATAATTCGTAATTAATTATTTACCAATTAAGCGGGAAAAATACCCGCTAATAATTCATAATTTAATTATCTATAAAGTTAAAAATACTTATTAATACATTACCTAATAATCGGAATAAAATATCTAATATAATTACTTTTCAACCTAATCTATACGTAATCCAAAACCTAAAATTTAAAAAAAACTCTAATGATTAAACTTAACGTTAATTTAAAAGCTTAATAATAATAAAGTACTTAAAGCCCTTATAATTTATAAGTATATTAATTAGGTTTTAAAATCCTTATAGCTTTAGTTACTACTTTTTAAAAGCTTTTATAATTACGAAAAACTCCTTATTATATATTTTATAATTATACTTAACCGTTAAATATTTTACAGAGAAAAAAGCCATTAAGTAAAGTTCCTTAGCTTTATTATATTAGGAAGAAATACTTTTTAAGGCCTAATCGGAGGCGTTTATCTCTAATATTATCTACTTTTCGGAATTAAAGTACATTAATATTAATACTGTAATAAAAATAGCCTTTAGTCGTTAAAAAGCGTTTTTAGCCTTAGGGAAAAGTAAACCTAACTACTATTTCTTACTTATTAAAAAGGTTAATAATTAAGCTATAAATAAAAACCCTTTAATAAACTATTAGTAAAAGTTTGCAAAACTAACGAAATACTATAAATCCTATAACGTAATTAATTTCTACTAGTTAGTAATAGAAACTATTTTTTCGGGGTTTATACGTATATTATTTATAAAGATAATAAGGTTAAAATATTTCGTTTCGGTAATACCAAATTTATACTTTTTAATATTAATAGTTAACCTAACGTTATATAAACGTTAAATCACCTTACATATATACTAGTAATATTTTAACTTAATTTTACTATAAATTAAAACGTTATTAAAGTAAATTATAACGTATTTATTTAAAATATCGAAAAACGTATAATTAATATAGTATTAAAATAAGCTAAAGGCGCTTGTAAATTTAAAGTTTACAATTAGGTATTTGTAAAGTTTAAACCTAATAATAAACATTATCTTCTACTTATCCCCAAATATAATATATAAACAATTAAAAGCTATTATAATATTAACTTTTATAAAATATTATACGTTATATAAAATATTTAAGGTCTCTTTAATTAGGGAAATAAAATATTAGTTTTTAATAGTAACGTTATTTAAGCCTTAATAATTAATACAGATCCAAATTTCCCCGTTTAATTTTTGGGTTAATAAAATAAGTATTATTATAAAAAAGAAGTTAAATTAAATAAAACCCTTTATAAAATACTTATTAAGGTATTTTTAAATAACCTAAAGCTTTACTTATAATATAAGGTAAGCCTAATAATATAGTAATATTTTACTTAATTTAATCTTAATCTAATAGTTAAAAGGGTAATAAAGTAAAAGCTTTTTAGCTTTTAAAGGTTTAAAAACATAAATAAAATTATAATATTTAGGGGGAAGTTTTTTATAAATTTTATTATTTATAATTAAAAGCTTTTTATTAAGGTACTTTTAAATATTTTTATTTAAAATAACCTAAAGCTATAAAGTATCTACTACCCAATTATAAAATTTCTTAAAATATGGTAATAAATCCCTAATATCTAAATCGTTAATAAGAATTACCCGTAGTAAAGCTAGTAATATAATAGCTATAAAGTCCTCTATTAGTTATTAATTTATTATTAGTTTTATATTAGTAATAACGTAAAAAGTTATAAGTAGTATAATTAAAAATTCGGTTTATAGTCGAATTACGTAAAAAACGAAATTTACGGTAGAAAAAAGGGCTATATCATTTATTATTATAATATCTAACCTAATTATATTAGATTTAGTTAATTCCAGTCCTATTTCCGGGTTAGGGATTTAGTTTAAATCCAGTTTGCTTTTAATTTATAATTATTTTGTAGCTTAATAATTTAATATATAAATAATATAGTTTTAGATAATAAATTTACCCTTTTACTAATTTATAATTAAATTATATTTCTAAAGTTATAGTAGGTTAAAGATAATGTTTAATTTATTAAATAGTTAAATAAATAAAGAAATATGTTCCGTAATTGGGTTAAAAGTATTAATAATAACGTAAACCTTTTTTATTATACCTACGGTAATACCGTTAATAAGGTAAAGGGAATGGGGTTTAGCGAGTAATATATGTAGGAAATTATTATAATTTATAAAAGTAATATTTATAAAACTATAAAGTAAATACCCTAAATCTATAAAAGCAAGTACGCTAATAAGTATAAATTTAATTATAAAAAGTATATAAAGTAAAAAAAATATTTTATTAAAATTTATTAAGCTTAAATATAGGTTTTTTATCCTTTTTTCTAATTTCGTTATTGTATTAATTAGCTTTTAATAGCGACTTTTATTAAGGTTTAGGCGTTTTCCTTTACTTTTGTGGGATATTTATTCGTTTAATAGCCTTTTTTTCCGTAATATATATAGAGATTATTTATCTTCCGATAATCCTAAACCTCCTATATAATCTTTTCCCCCTTTATAAAAATAGGGATTATACAGGCCTTATTAAAATCCATTAAATTATTTATTAAAACCTAAATTATAACTAGTGTAATATTATTAGTTTTATTATAAAAAATTAGTATAATTAAATATATATTAAACTTACTATAAAATTTAAAGTCCTAAAGGTTTTAAGTAATTTATATATACGTTTTAATTTATTTATTAAAATCGTTATTGGTAGGTTTATTACAATAGCTAAAAATCCCTTTATAAATACAAGTATAAACCTTATTACGTAGGTTATTAATATATTAATTATTTAAAATTTTTATAAGGTTAATTAACTTAATAAACTTATTAATAAACTTAAACTAAGTAGCAAATATATTTTACTTAAAAATCTTATAATCGTAGTTAAATTTAAATTTTACGTTAATAATAATATAAATTAGGTCAAAATAGGTAAAAATATCCGTAAAGTCTATAATACCGTTTTAATATAAAGGGTTATAGTAATTCTCGATAATAATATTAAAAACAATAAGTAACTAAGCTTAAGCTTTTTTACCTAAACGTAAATAAATATATAAAATATAATTAATAAGTATAAGGTATTACTTATAGTTTAAAATAAACTTACTATAAAATATAATATATTAATTAACGTATTTAAATTACTATTTATAAATAAATAATTTATTAATATTTTTAAGTAAAATATTAATAAATAATTAAGAATTAAAGACTTTAGGTTAAAAATAGCGAATATATTTAAAATTAACTAGTAAAAAGGGTAAAAATATATAAAAGGGTTTTGGAAAATCCTAAAGTATATAATAAAGGTATAAATTATTTAAGGATAAAAAAAAATAGGAATAGCTAGGTTTAAATTTAGGTTACTTAGGGTAATATTAACTATAGCTTAGCTAAATTATAATATATTAGCCCCCTTAAGCTAAGCTTATAAATTATTAATAATTTAAACGTTAATTATTAGCTTATTTTAAAAAATAATAACGCGGTTAAAGGTCTTATTAAACTAGCTTTAATAGTAAGCTATTTATATTTTAGCATTAATTATAACGTTAGTTAGGGTTTAAATATATACGCTAAGGGTATTAAAAATTATATTTATTTAATTTATTTATTACTTAGGTAAAAACGCTAGCTACGCTTTTAGAAACGAATAATTATCCGTAAAAGATTAAAGCGCCTAAGTAATTTTAAGTTAAATAAAGTTCTTAAAAACCTTTATAATTATAACTAATATAATATTACCTATTATAAAAGTTATTATAGTAATAAGGGTAAGTTATAGGTAGTTTAAAATTAAGGTAATAATAAGTTAGTAATAATCCCTTATTAGAAAAATTGGGTTAAAGTTTAGTTAAAAACTACTAATTATATAAAGTTTAGTATAAATCCAGGGGTTATTTAATAGTAAGGTCCGGTTAAAATTTAGCTAAAAGCTATTAATTAAGCTAAATCTAGTAATATTCGGGGTATTTTAAAGGCTAAGCGTATTTAGGGTCTTTAAGGTTTTCGTAATTTCTAATATATTAAAGTTTAATATAAGATTATAATTTAATAATAGGAAATAAGTTTAGTTTATAAATCTAATTAGAAAATAGGTAATAAAAGGTTAAATTAGCGATTATTTCCGGGTAATATTAAGATAAAGGGAACATTTGTTTAAAAAGATAAATATTAGCTTGGTTAGTTAAAAGGTATAATTAACTATTATAAGGCTAACCTTAGGTTTAAAAAAAAACTTATAATTATACGAGAAGAGGAAAGGAAGAGAGGAAGTTATAAATGTCCTTATATATATGGTAACAACCTGGCTACTAACCGCCGGTACTCCGGCAGGAGTGCGGTAGCTGGCCGGGAGTGGTACCGTAACAGTTTTACTTTTTGCTTTTAATAGTTAAGTAAATGAGTTTATATTTTTTTACTTACTACTTAATACGTTAATATAGCTATTAACTTATTTTAAGCCTTTATAATCCGTATTTTAATCTTTACTTTTGCTTTTTTATATTCCTTATAATTTTCGTTAAGGTTTCAAGCATAGTTTTTTATTTTAATTATATTTAAATTATTATTAAACTTACTTTTAGCTTTACGCTTACGTTTCGATATTTTAGTGTATTTTATAAATAATATTTAGGTTTGTTGGTTATTGTAAGGATTTGTAGATTTAGTAGTATTTAGATAAAGTTAAATAATTATTTTGTTTTAATAAAAAGTAGTATTTTATAAAAATTAATTTTACCTTTTTAAAATGGAAGTTATATACGTATAAACCTATTAAAATAGGGTTTTTTTAGTATATATAAGTTCAAATTACTGTATAACTTATTAAATATAACCCCTTTTTTAAAAAAAAATTAATAGTAATAAATTATAATTAAATCTATTATTTTGCAAAAAGGTATTAATTTATATTAATTACTTTTATTTACTTATTAATTATTTTAAATGGCTAAAATTTATAGTAGTATAAAGACCTATAGCGGTAAAAAGACCGGTAGTTACGGTAAATTACGTAGTAGAAAATTGATTATTAGTAAGGTTAGTATATTTACGGCTTAAGCTACTTTAGCCCCTACTAAAAGAAGATAGTACCCTAGTAATATAATTTAATTCGTTATAATAATCGTTATAATAATTTATTTATTAATATATATATATATATAGCTATTACTTTATAAAAGATTAAAAAAATATAATTTATTTATAATATTTTAATTTTAAAGATATTATTTATAAAAGTTATACGTAAGATTACTTTTAATATTAGTAATAACCTATATTTTTAAGTAATTACTTTATAGGCCCTTTAAAAATATATAAAATTGTTTTTAATTTATCTATTTATTAATACACCTATATTTTTTACGTTTTTTTTTACTAATTATATTATAGTTAGGAATTTAGTAGCTATTTATACGAAAAAAGTAACTCTTTTCGTTAAGGATATTTAATTAGTTACGTTAATTTGTTTTACAATATTTCCGTATATTAACTTTTTTTAAGATATAATTAAACTATTACCTTAGCCTACTTTTCTGCTTTTACCGCTTTTTACGCTGCTTAAGAATTTTGT
This sequence comes from Echria macrotheca, assembly GCA_030411725.1. Lineage (NCBI taxonomy): Eukaryota > Fungi > Ascomycota > Sordariomycetes > Sordariales > Schizotheciaceae > Echria > Echria macrotheca. The sequence continues at coordinate 166,945 of MU839849.1, read as the reverse complement.
ACGGGTACGTATTTATTACTTAATTAATTCTTGTAATAATTAGTGTAATAATTGTATTAATACCTTTTTAATTAGATATGTTTCGTTAGGTTAAGGACCGTAAGGTTCGTAAAATCCGAGAAGTAAATAAAAAGCGTAAATAAGTTATATAAATTACACTTATTATACTAAAGGTAAATATATAGGTCGACGGAAAAAACAAGAATAAGGAGGAGGATAAAAATAAAAGAAAAAGTAAGGATAAAGGGGAGGAAAAAGATAGAGAAAATAGTAAGTATGAGGATAAATAGGGTATTAATAGTACAAAGTGATTAGGTAGTTTATAAAGAATATAATTGTTGTTTTTTGTAAAGTAAAACTATAGTATGAAAAATATATATTGTAAAATGGGTTACTTATAGGTTACCTATAGGTTACTTATTTCTTTTCGGGTTATTTATGGGTTACCTATTTTTTTTCTGGGTTACCCATGGGTTACCCATTTTTTTTCTGGGTTACCCATAGGTACCCATTTTTTTTTCGGGTTACCCATGGGTACCCATGGGTGGGTAATTCCTAGGCCTATGGCATATGGGTGCAATTTCCGACTCCAAATCCTTCGAAATGCTTCCGAGACTTGCACAAGAATTGACAACGCCACGATTTCTTCCTCAGATATCGTGAACATTGTTTATCAAGGCAGGCCAAAAGATGGATTTCCCGCGAATAACGCCTCCACCACGACTCCCAGGGTCCCTTACACTGGATAGACGAGCATGGGCACAGCCAGAGAACTGCGTCAGCGGCTTCAGCAACACCAATACGGCCTGCAGCGCCTTCACCTCACGTCTCGATGCCTGCTCATCCATACTCGGCGGCGACAGTCTCAAGCCGGTCCAGGACAACCCCCAGTATGCAGCCTGCTTCTGTCGCCAGGATCTGTTCTCCGACATGGTCGTCTGCAAGGGCGTGCACCGCCAGTGCATCCTCGACTACGCTTACGACCCAGATTTCAACGGCTACCAGTCGCAGTGGCTCCAATTTTGCAGCTCGGCATCCCCCGATCTCCACGTCACGACGCCGCCGGTGCCCACTGTTACAGTTCCGCCGGCGAGCAACACGTGCGACTATATTCGGACGGCATGTGATCGGTACAGTCGATACACCGATCTGTGCGCGAGCAATTATGCCTCCAATACGGTGAACTGCTACTGTCAGCCGCAGATTCAGTATGTCGAGAGCATATGTACCATCGATGGGGGTGCGCTGTGTCCTACGGCCACGTCCTCGATCAGTTTCGACGGCGGGACGGAAAAGACAGTTGAGCTGAGCAATCTATGGGGTTACAAGTCGTGTAAGACGTGGCTTGGTATTCCAGGGGTATGTGCCTTGTATATGTATTGGAACTCAATGAAGGTGTCACTGACATTCGTTAGACACTCATCTCCGGAGCGTCAGCATATAGCAGAGGCACAGCCGCCACGCCAACTGTGACTAACGTGCCGTTTGTGGATTTCCCCCTTACGTACTTCAACGTAGCTACGGACCCAGTATTCAACGATTCTCAGCCTGTGCCTACAAATACCAACCAGGGGGAAAGGCTACGGACGAGGAATTTGGCGATGGGCTTGTGCATGTTAATTGCAATCTTGATCCAATAGCACCCTACCAGGGTCAATCAAATAATTGGGTAATATCTATGTACAAGCTGCTTCTTCAATGTGTAAAGCAGTCGTTTCAATGACTGCGATTGGATTTCAGGGGGTTGGGCGTACCGGGTAAGGCACATATAGATGTGAGACAGGAAAGGCTACCTACACGTCGTGGCCTGCTTTTTCAACAATGATGACACCTCTCTCTCGATGCTCAAAAGATCCTTTTAAATGCCCCAATCCGAGCCGGCTAGTCTAGTTATGCCGCTACTCCGCCGCCAAACCGGAAGTCGGGACTCTTCGCGGCGGCTCGGAGAGATTGGAAACACCCTTATGAGAGAAATGACAACGTGAGGCACCACGCCCCGATTATCATCCAAGGCTCCAGTCTCGCACTCGCCTGATCGAATCTGGTTTCGCACACAAAGTTGCTCCGGAGCTGGGGTCGGCGTGTCTGGGCTCCGGTCTGGAGATCGGGCACGGCCCCGGAAGGCTCCCTACCGATCATCCTCCCGATGTGCTCGATCGGCTTGTGGCCCGGGATCGGGTCGTCTGGTGCCGATTTGCCAATGGACGCTTTGATGCGAGTGGTGGTCGAGGACGTGGAGTTAAGACGCTGTTAATTCCGCGAATCACAACATCGCCCGGCGATAACAATTTTCATCTTCTTGCCGTTGCTGCAGTGCTTCTTTCACCTCGGCTCGGGGTCCCGTTCTAAGAATGCCCGGCAGCTGTCCGATCCAGCTAGCCGGAACGTCTTGATAGGGACAGCCGGACTTAAGCAACTGTTGCATCATGGCTTCGGTTTCACAACGTCGATAAAAGGGCGCGGTGGTCGGCTTCAACGATATTCCGTTGACCACGGAGACAGATCTCGCAAACAAGAAGCTCCTTTTCTTCCAGTATTTAACAATCAAGGTCGCCCCCCGGCGACTGAGAGTAAAGACCATCATATAGCTCTCTCTTGACCTTGAACTTCGAGCAACTTGAACATTACCATATCCTATTCACCTTTACAGTTTTCACCATGGCCACCGCCGTCAGGATCCCTACCGTTTACGAGCAGCCACGCAACCTCCCCCTGCTCGTCACCGAAGCCACTTGCGCCGGAAAGACCTACATCGTGACCGGGTCCAACACGGGCCTCGGCTTCGAGGCCGCTCAACACCTCGTCGCCCTCGGCGCGGCCAAGGTGATCATGGCTGTGCGTAACCTCGAGGCCGGCAACAAGGCCAAGGCCCGCATCGAGGCCGCCACCGGAAAGACAGGCGTAGCTGAGGTGTGGCACCTTGACCTGGGAGATTATCCTTCGGTCAAGGCGTTTGCGCAGAAGGTGATTGACGAGCTACCCCGCGTGGATGCCATCATCCAGAATGCGGCGGTCGCCTCGATCCAGCGGGAGCTGGTTAATGGACAGAACCAGAACATCGCGGTCAACGTGCTGGGGACTTTTCTGTTGACGTTTCTGTTGATTCCCAAGCTGATCGAGATGGGTCGTCAGTTTGACTATCATCCGCGTATTGTTTTTGTGGGCAGTACCGCTGGATTTCAGATTGACCCGGACGTGTGGAAGGGGCTGAAGGACGACCCGCTGGAGCAGATGAAGACGACAGAGCTTGGGTCGCAGGGGTAAGTGAGCACCTACTTATACTCTCCATGGACTGTGTCTGAAGCGAAAGACGTCTACCATTGCGAGGAGGTGTGGCTGATGGATTCAAGATACCGTGCCTCGAAACTCGTCGAATTCTTCACCGCACGACATCTCACCAAGCTCCTCCCCGTGTCCAAGACCGGCATCGTGATGCACACCGTGTGCCCTGGCCTCTGCGCAACTGAACTTATCCGCCACGCCCCGCCTGAATGGCGCGATGCCATCACCAAACTGCACAAAACTTCGGGACGCACTGCCGAAGATGGCAGCCGTGCGATTCTGCACGCTCTGGTGGTGGACGAGGAAACTCACGGCCAATTTCTTCAGTCTTGTGAGCCTGGCGAGTAAGTGACAGTCCTCTCAGGGAGTATCAATGGTTATTTCTAACAGGAGTTAGACAAATTCCTGACTGGACGACCAACGAAGACGGAGTCAAGACGGAGAAGCTGGTATGGCATCTTGTTACCGCTGAGCTGGAGAAGATTGAACCTGGTGTCGTGAAGAATGTCGTCTGAGCGGCATTGTACCAAAGCGGCGCTTCTTGAGACTCTAACCAGTTGATCAGAGCATGAACGCCCGGGGGCAAGCTCACATGTGCAGTCGATGAGAGGATTGAGATGGGACTACCTAGGTAGCTTTAATGGCGTAACCCCTAGATACTTGATACAAGATGAGTGGAATTCTAAACATAAACCCAAGACCCTGAGACTTCGATACCATGTATTCCATATTACTCACGGAAACCACATAAACCTCTCAGGCATCACCCACAATAATCGACTTGAGCTTCTCCGCCTCCCCACTCTCCTGACACATGGACCTAAACACCCCCTTCTCTCCCAAGTCCCACAGCTCCTTCGGCGTAGCAAACTCCACCACTTCGCCATCACTCAAGACCAAAATGCGATCAAAATCCGCAATCGTACTCAGACGGTGCGCAATCACCAGCAGTGTCGATCCCCTGAACTCCTCCCGAATTGACCGCTGAATCAGCGCGTCGGTAGCCATATCCACGGCCGAGGTCGCCTCGTCGAGCACCATGATCTTGGGCCGCGAGACGATAGCGCGCGCGAGACACAAAAGCTGGCGCTGGCCCTGGGACAGGTTATGTCCGCCCTCGGAGATGGGCGAGTCAAGGTCGCGAAAGATGTTGGTATTCCTGGGGTTCGTCACCGTCGCCGTGTCGCTGGTGCTGGCATCTTCCGGCGCCGGCGTGTTGGTGCCCGTTGTGGGCTGGGGCGTGGCCGAGGACTCGGCCTCCGAGACGAGGTGGACGCGCCGCAGGGCGTCGCGGAGTTCGTCGTCGGTGTGGTCCTCGAAGGGGTCGAGATTTGACCGCACAGTGCCGGAGAAGAGGACGGGGTCCTGCGGGATGATGGCCAGTCGGGAGCGCAGATCCGAGAGCGGGATTTTGGACACGTCTAGCCCGTCGACGTAGATACTGCCGGAGCGCGGCTCGAGGAAGCGGAACAGGGCGAGGGTAAGAGACGATTTTCCGGCTCCGGTGCGGCCGACGACGCCGACGCGCTTTGAGGGGTTGACGTGGAAATTCAGGCCCTTCAGAACGGGCGGGAGGTCACGAGCGTATCCGACGACCAGGTCATGCACCTCGAGTCTACCGTCGGTCGGCCATGCTGCTGGCGGTTTCTCGCCACTGAAGTTCTCGGTTTCGATCTCCGAGTATTCTAGCACGCGCTCTACAGCATTCATCTCGAGCTCGAGCGATGCGTACGAGCGGACCGTCCAGAGCACGGTGGTCGAGAACTGCATGGCAAAGGTGAGAACGAATCCGGCAAGGGCGGCATCGCGCTGGGCCTTGAGCAGCACAAACACAGCGACGGTGATGGTGAAGACGATGCCGACCACGCCCATGTTCCACCCGATCCACCGACTGAAGAGGTTGAGGTTGAGCGAGCACCTGCCACGGTTGTCGATGCGCGTGTGCATGGTCTGGCAGTACGGCGTCGTGCGGTCGAAGGCGCGGATCGTCGTCAGCCCGGCCAGCGAGGACCCGAACAGCTCGAAGACGGGCGACTTGGCCGTGCTCTCGAGCCGCTTCATCGGCCGCGCCGCCTTGAGATAGATGGCGGCCAGCCAGGCGACCCAGCCGAGACAGACAGCGGCAAACGGGAGAATCAGCGGCGACACGAATATGGACGCGGCGCAGATGCCTAGCGCTTGTAGGACAATGGTGATGAAGCCACTGAGCTCGCGTGCTAGTTCGTTGTCGATAGAGTCGAAGTCGCTTGTGAACCGGTTGAGAATGCGACCGACCGGTACGGTGTCGGTCCAGCGCAGCGGAGCCCTCAGAACCACGGACAGAATCTTCTTAAACATGTAGCGACTCGCACGGTAGCTGGCGACAAATGTGAAGTACACCTTGATGATGCCGAAGAAGATGCCGACAAAGGCCGCTCCGGCGTACAGCATCAACCAGAACTCGACGCTATGTTTCGTTTCCTCCAATGGAGTCGGAAGCGGTACGAGTGCTTGCTGAGCGTGGTAAGACTGCGAGACGTGCCATGATGATGCTGCGTGTGATGTTATGTTGGCCGCCGTGGCCGCCTCGCCGGTCCACAGTCTCACCACCCAGGATCGGACTGGTCTTGTCAGCTATGGGACGTACCGTGGAGTCAGTAGGAGTGAACTTACGAAGCTGAAATGTTTCGTTGGAGAGGTAGAGAACAGCCAGAAACCCCCAAACAAGCCAGCCTCCGCTGTCCTGAATGTAAGCCGCGTACACTCGGCCCTTGACCGAGCCTTTCTCGCGAGCTTCGTCCTCAACAAACTTTCTGGTCTCGGCGGCAGTCTTTTGAGCTTCTCCATTGGTGACTCCATTTGCCTTTCCATTTGCAGCCGGTTCTTGAGCTTGGTGACTCTTGATACGCTCTAGGATGCCCTCTTCCTCGAGCTCCGATGTAAGCCCAGCGTAGCTTACACCGCCGTCTGCCAACTCGACAAGAAACTTTGCATGCTTCTCGACGAGACCAAGGTGGTGAGTGACGAGGATTCTCGTCCTGCCTTCGCAGAGACTTCCCAGCAGGCAGCCGTCGAGGAGTTGCCTGCCAACATTCGCATCGACGGCGCTGAAGATGTCGTCCATCACCAAAATGCCCGCCCTCGAGTAGACAGCGCGGGCGACCGTGACGCGCCACTTTTGCCCGCCGCTCAAATTGACGCCGTTGATTCCGAGTTCGGTCTGGTCGCCATCGGAGAGGCTTTCAAGGTCCTTGTTCAGGGCACATGCGGCCAGCGTTTGCTCATATCGCTCCTTGTCATAGGGCAACCCGAAGAGGATATTGTCCCGGAGCGTTGCGTTTTCGATCCAGGGTATCTGGCCCACGTAAGCCATGTTGGACGGTAGAATCCAGTTGCCGGCATTTGCGTTGCTGTCTTGGCGCTCGTCGAGTGGTTGTGGCCGAGGGACGTAGGCAGACCCGGAGAGCAGATCTGCCTCTCCAAGGATGGCGGCGAGGAGCAGACTCTTTCCAGAACCTGTGTTGCCCGAGATCACAGAAAGTTGCCCTGGCGGGAACGAGAGAGACACATCCCGCAGGACAAACCTTTCGGTTTCTTCGGTTGCGTCGTCGTCGACAGGCCATGCCAGCGAGGCACCATCGAAACTGATGTTCGATCCCTCCTTGCTGATTCTGGAAAGTTCAGGGCCCTCAAGGTATTTCTGGATACGCTTCACCGATACCCAACAGTCGATGCCAAATCGTATGAGCATTGGCATCGACGAAACGGCGAAATCGATGGTGCTGAGGATTCCGATGCTGGTAAAGGCAACGGATGGCGTGATGCTGCCGTTCCTCCACGCGTATGTACCCAGTGAAGTGACGGCCAAAAGGATGGGCGCCGAGGTCCAGCAAGCTTCAAAACCAACGCCAGTACGAAATACCTCCCAGACGGCCCGCAGCTCCTTTTCTCGGAGACCCAGAATGCGCTTCTCCCATTGCGACTCCAGCGCGGAAAATTTGATCTGCCGAATGCCTTGCAGTGCTTCGTTGACCAACTCAAGCTTTTCATCCCGGATCGTCATCAATTTCTGGTCGGCCGTAAAGAGTAGCTTGGAAAAGATGAAGTTGACAGGCATCGTTAGGAGCACAGAGGAAAAACCGAGCACAAGGGGGATCCAGCCAAGCAAGAACACGAGAAAACGTATCGAGATGGTGAGCCGCAAGATGATGACTGGGACCATGTACGCAACCATGTTCAACATTGCGACCCGATCGGCATCAACTCCGACAAGGTTGATGACAGCTTGCCTTGACTTTTGACTGGCATCCTTGTCGTCGTCTTTGGGCTTCTTGTCTGCGCCGCCTTCCGGGGTTGCGGTGCCATTCTGCTCCTCTCGCTTCTTGCTGATGGCCGCAATATTCTTGCGGCGGAGTGATTTCTCGTAGATGATGGTGGAAAGTTGAGACCGCATTGGAATCTGTAATTCATAAGATAAAGCCCAGAAGAGCATCGATTCGAGAATCTAATAAACCACACGTCAAGTCCTGTTGATTCACGGATAAGAGGACCGAACTTACCGCCCCCGCGAGTTTGGAAAGGGCCAGCCAGACAAGGAGCAGCCATACGGCGTTGGTTGTCGGCTCGCCCGCGGCTCTCTTTTCCAGCACCTCCAAAAGACGGAGAGTTATCCACCACGGCAGATACGATACACAGGCGTTAACGATTGCGATCATGCACTGCGCGAAAGTCCGCCAGCCGTACGTCCGGAGCAGGAACACGGGCAGAGAGAAGCGGTTCTTGTTGGCCTCCCACGTCAAGGACGCATTCTCGGCACGCAGACGACTATCCAGGTAAGGTAGGTCCTTCATCTCCAAGTCGCCTTTCTCAGCGGCCGTGGACATGAGATTTGAGGCCCATCCGAACGTAAGCCTGCGGAATATGTTGTCGGTCCGAATTCGGTCGACGAGCTGACCTTGGAAGAAAACATCGGGGCGGCGCGGTAGCGTAATGCTGGCCATCATGAGGCCACCGGCTCCCAGGATCGTCAGACCACATAGTAAGAAGGGTGTTAGGTCGGCACGATCCCAACCGCCGCTCGTGAAGTTGAACAGATGCAGACTCAGAAGCGCGAGGCTTGATACCGCGAGGTATATGCCCTGGTTGTAAGCTCGGACCGGGTCATGGAAGACGACAATGGCAAGCGCTTGGAGGAAGTTTAGACCCTGATAACAATCAGCTCAGAGCCGGGTTTCATGGGTTGGTACCGGTGCTCATACCCAAGCCGCGACTGCCAACCAATTCCACAAGTTCTCGGTGTGCCCGGGGAACCGTGCTCCCCAGACGACTGAATACGCGATCTGAAGTGCCAGACCGAAAGCAGCCCAAAGGAGGACAGCGATTTTCGGGAGTCGGTTGGAGAACCGGGCGGCCGACTCGGGCGTTGCTTTACCGTCCTCGTCCTCGTAAATGTCGTCGCCCCGTTTGTCCTTCCGCGCTCGCCCGATGAGCCCAGCGACCGCCGGCAAGCTGGCGAGGGCGCTGATGCCGAGCGCGGCCACGCTTCCCGCAGCGAAGTAGTGCGGTGGTTCGATGTTCATGCTTTCAATGAGTGACGCAGGAGAAAGGAAGCCCGCGGCGAGGTTTGCGCTTCGGGGGCTGCCCGTCATGATATTCGGCGGTGTAAAGGGAAGGTGATGCGGGCGTGCGGCGCGGTAGACGCGGCGTGGCCTGAGCCGTTACGGAGTTCGGCTCGGGGAACGCATGCAATCAGTCCACCTGCCGGGATTGGACGCCCATTGGACGCCCTGATTGATGTAAGATCTCTTGATGAAATAACCGCGTCTCCGCAGAATCCTTCACGGTTAATATCAGCACCCTTTGGTTGTGCTACAAGCAGTGTTTGCAGGCAGCTACCCGGTTTCCTTATCTGGATGAGTATTTCATCTCCCAGCTTCTCAGCTGGGTGCATCAGATTTGTTGAGTCATAGTCGGGGGGTTTATTTCGTGTGCATTGGAATCGCCCTCGGTACTCGGCCAATGACAGGGGAACAACAGTTAGGTAGGCAGCTGCGCATGGGCAACCTAAAATGCAAACCTGGATGCCTTGGGTTTTTACGCGAACACTATTTGCTGCCTTGAAACGATGTTGAAGCATCCCCGAAACAGCCTCTTATCGCTTTATAATGACAAAATGTTGATACCCTTTCCGTAGGACGCTCGCAGCCTCTGTCTCCTAGTTAGAGCTTCATCATGCGGTTCGTGCACCCGGATTCAGGGGACCCCTTTTTACTTGACACATATGAGGCCGCTCTTGGGCCGCACATACTGCCGACCACCACATCCTACATACAGCCAATGCTGGGCGCAGTTCCCGGTTACGGGACTACAAAATGCACCCACGCCTTTTTCATTGTTGCATCATCAACCCCCCCGCTATTGACTGCCAGGGCCATCTGTTCCTGGTTCATTGGAATAAATATTCACTCGCAGATGATTTCCAGTAGTCGAATGGTGTCCAACTGAGTTTACAGTGCCTACCACTGGATACGATCTAGCACCGATCTAGCTCTCGACCCCGAGGTAAGTCCATCGGTACGCTGCACCTATAAAAACATCGCAACTACTAATCCCGCGCGGTAAGTTTGATAAATAGTGGTAAAGGATCACAAAAAACATCTGGTATTGGCCAACACGACGCCCAGAGCTGAAGTTGCATCGATGCAAGCGCTGACGTGAGCAATCGGCCGCGCGCCCCAGCTTGGAACTTTTTAGCTTCTCGGCATGATGAATATCTAATCTCAAGCCACCATACATAAAGTGATGGAACCCCAGGATATCCCAATCTCCCAGTCTCCCAGTCTCCGTCGGGATCGGTAACCAGGAATTCTGCCGGTTCGAGATCAAACCGAGATGCTGAACATCACCTTCTCTGGGCTCGTTGGAGCCATTTCACTTGTTTCTCTCACTTACTTCCTTCAGAAACTGGCAAGAGTCCGGCAGTCCTACAAGGGCCTCCCCGGACCTCCTCACTCCTTTCTATGGGGCCACCTGAAGGTCTTCGGCGAGGTGATGGGCTTGTTCCCGCCAGACACATATCTCCACTATTTCTACACCGAGATGGCCAGGAGATACGACCTGCCCGATGTCTGGTACCTCGACCTATGGCCCGTGGGACCTCCTCAGATGATAATCACCAGCCCCGAGGCCTCGGCAGTGATTTGCTCCAAGCCGGCGTTTCCAATTCACGGTCTTGTCGATAAATACCTCGGCGTCATGTTGGGACCGAATGTGATCGCCGCCGTCAATGGCCAGATATGGAAGGACCTCCACCACATGATTGGGCCCAGCCTCACACCCATGGCCGTCAAGTCTCAGGCATCTACGATCGTGGAACACGTCATGATATTCCACGACAAATTGCGGCAGCGAGCCGAAGGCGGCGAGCCATTCGAAATGGCCGATCTTGCGGCGAGAGTAATCTTCGATGTTACCTCTGCTGTGGTCTTGGGTTTCCCGCTTGATGCGCAGAACTACGGCACCCCGCTGCTCGAGGATATCCAGACGCTGTTTGCACTCACGAGACTGTACCTGGAGACATGGAACCCAGTCTTGAAACTGAAGTGGTGGTGGAAAATTCGCAGTGCTGGAAAGCGGACTGATGCCTATCTGCACCAGGAACTGCAGGCGAGATACAAGGTGTTCCGCGGCCAAGACGCCATACCAACAAGGAAAACGGCGCGAAGCGTTCTGGACCGCATGGTTGTGCAAAGGATTGAGGGGATGGGCGACAAACTGGCTTCGGAACTGGATGCGGACTTTCTGAGGCTGGTCACGGCGAACCTGAAAGGGCTTATTGCTGGAGGGGCGGGGACCACGTCGGACACTATATCGGTAAGTCAGCTTCAAAATTTTCTTGACATTGTCTAACATGTCGCAACAGCACATTTACATGCTCCTATCCCAACATCCCGACGTAATGACCCGCCTCCGCGACGAGCATGACCGAATCTTCCCCCACGACCTCGAAGGAACCGTCTCAACCATCCTCGCCACGCCGTCCAAGACTAACGAACTCGAATACACCACGGCCGTAATCAAGGAATCCCTCCGCATGTTTCCCATTGGCTTTGCTTCCCGCGCCGCACCACCGGGACGCACACACTTAACCGACAAGGGCGTGGCCTACCCGATCCAAGGCCAGATGATCATCCCCAACCAACACGCCCTGCACTACGATCCGCGCCAGTTTCCTGATCCTGACCGGTTTCTTCCTGACAGATTCTTGGAGTCGTACGAGCCCAAGGCGCACCGGTTCGCGTGGCGGCCGTTTGAGCGCGGGATTCGGGCATGCATGGGTCAGGATATGGCCATGGACGAGATGCGTATTGTGCTGCTGCTGACTGTGCGGTGGTTTGACTTTGAGACGATGATTGGGAAAACGGCTAAGACGCCGCGGGTCACGTTTAGTGCTTTGGATACGAAGATTGGCGATTTGGCATTCCAGACGGGTGGGTTGGGGGCAACGCCGAGGGATGGGATGCCCATGAAGGTTCGGTGGAGGGATGGTGCGTGATGGGCTGTTGGAGTCGTGCTTCGGTAGTGGCTTATATAAAGTTGTAATTAAATAGGACAGAAAAGATGCACATACCTGGCAGGTTTTCGCTGCTGGTGAGAGTCCCGTGATGGTGTTCCGAGAAGGAGGACCTCACGACGCACTGTAGGCCCCATCACCACGTACTGTAGGCCTGCAAAAACACCCATATATAACCCCAACCCTGCGCCACCACCCAAAAGAGAAACTCCTCGCCCACCAGTATTTCCATTATTTACAACTATCTGCAACTATTTGCAACTATCTGCAGTCAATACTAGAATCAATACTAATCAACATATAACGCGCGTTGATATTAATCCTAACTATGGAGACGAAGAGTACCTACTCTAGAGAGTTTCTGCGGCGACGAACCTATACCCGAAGAGTCCGCACCCTTCTCGAACCCCGGCCCCCCCGAGTATCGGTACTTTTCAATTAACAGTCCTCGTTTTTATTGCGGATTTGAGCGTTTTGGTGCAAGTTTGACACCTGGCAACGCATTTGGCTGTGTGTGAGGAAACCCAGGGTTGGGGTTATGTATGGGTGTTTTTGCAGGCCTACAGTACGTGGTGATGGGGCCTACAGTGCGTCGTGAGGTCCTCCCGAGAAGTGTTGTAATTGGCCGGCCACACATCCTCACTGCCTGCATCATACCACGATCACGGCACACCTCAGATGACCCGAAGACTCTGGTGTCGCTCCTACAAAGTCCACCAAAAAAGTGCGCTGGGCTTTCTCTTTTTCTTACACAACCTGAACACAACACAATTTACCTATACCTTTGAACTTGGCACCGAATAGCTGTCGTGAGATATTTCTGAAACAAACGTCTTCAGCTGCAAACGACACTATCATCATCTCAACATGGCCACCGAACCACAAGATATCGGGTACACGCCCCCCAAGCCAATGAAAAGCACACACGTCAACCCGCAATCCGAACCGCTGATCGACTTCGACCAGCCACAGTATGTCAACCCGCCGCCCATGACGGCGCGCATCCACGACAAATGGGCCGACATGGAAGACACGCCGGGCTGCTGTTTTGCCGACAGCGGCGGGTGCTGCTTTGCGTCGCACGGGGGGTGCTGCTTTTCCGACCACGGCGGATGCTGCTTCTCGGACCACGAGGGGGCTTGTTGCTCGGACTACAAGGGCTTCTGCTTCAGTACCAACAATGGGGCTTGTTGGGATGGGTGCGGTGGAAATCCGTTCCGGTCGAGGAAGGGGGAGAGGATCCATGGGGGCCATGGTTGTGATGGCCATTCGCACTGATGTGTTGGCTCAGCCGCTCAGGTGGTTAGGGGTTGAATTTTGTTCCGGAGGTCGTGATGGGATATGGAAAACGATGGCTGGGAAACACCGTCTCCCTGGGTTATCACACCAATGTATGTGTTAATGTCATAACTCCCTACTTTAGTAATATTGTTTGAATATGTCATTGCATTTAGTTTCCAATGGATCTCCTTTCCTCTCTTTCCAAGTCCAGGGTTAGGGTTGTATCGAGGCGCACTGACCACCGACGCCGCTCCTGGGGTTGTCAGCTGGGACCCCACTGCCAAATTTTTGGGGGCTGCCGAGTCGAGAATTGACGGTCGACAACATCAGCACCCGAAACCGGTCAGCGACCGACGGATCCGATGCGATGGTGCCGCCGTCGCGCGACGGCATCAAGAAATTCCCATGTGAAGTTTGCGGCCAGCTTTTCAAGCGCGGCGAGCATATGCGGTGAGTGTTTGGCGCGCTGCTGAGAGATCAAATGGCGCTGACGCGACAAAACACTAAAAACAGACGACATGCAGCAATCCATGACATCAAGCACTTCAAGTGCGATTATCCCGGCTGTCAGAAGGCCTTCCACAGATTGGACAGCTTACAAAGGCACTGCGAGCGACAGTATGTCCTGGTATCATATTCCTGAGATGGCACAACAAACATACGCTCAAACCGCCACCCTGTCATCACACCCGCTCCAGTCCTCAACCCACCTCCTGCACTCATTGACACGTGCCCTACTAGTACCCGTCCAAAGCCGCCAAAACCAAAAAAACCTGAACCTATAATTTTTGAGCTAGCGCCTGCACCACTGCCATCTCAGCAGTATCCGACCGCGCTGCCGCCAAACTTCTACGCTCCCAATCTGCCATACGCTTCCAATCCCGGGCCCTATTACTACGCCCCTCCCCCGCCCGGTCTTTCGGTCCCTCCTGTCCCAGCGGCACCTGCCACGGCTTACCCTACTCAGCCTCCGATTCCCGCCCCAGCAGTGCCGGCGCCACCTCCCGCGGCGCCAACCTCCGCTCCAGCTCCGGCTCCGGCTCCGGCTGCCGCTCCTCGGCCCCCCTCCACCACTGAGCCCATCCCATCAAGTCACCCACCAGCCTTAGCACCTGTTCTCACAGCCGCGACACGCAGGCTTGCTGCTACTCGAGCTCGCAATTACCCCGCCACTCGGGCCCGCCCTGCTCCTGTTGACATCGTGAGAAAGGATGACGGCAAGGACCACTTACGAGAGCGGCTCGGCGAGATTCTCCGGGATTCCGTGCGAGTCGAGTACAAGATTGACCAGATCATGGCCTTGTTTGAGGCCGAGACAGCCGAGGCATCACGAATGGACACTGATTCTGACTCTTCCTGAGTACGGAGTATTAACTCCGCGGAATGCAAACCCTGGCGGAATGTGTTGAGGTTGGTTGTTTAGGTATGATATGTGTGGACTTACGGGTTGTTGCGGATGCCGAAAGGGAGAGAACAGAGCGAAATATAGATAGTGCCTGGCGTTACAAAGGGTTCGACACACAGTCAGATGGTATGGAGTATTGGGAAGTATTCTAGATTGAGGTTCAATATCAATATCACGGTGTTTTGCTTAACCAAATAGAAATGGAGCCGGAGCCGGACACTTCCAGAACGCGGGATTCTAGTGGAACTAGGGGGATAGGAATAAGGCCGATAATTCTCCCGCCAGAATTCCTGCCCAACAAGGGAAGGGACCTTCAATTCCTGGGATACGGAAATGGCACTATCAAGCAGAAATTCACAAGTTCATGACCGTTGGCTTTGTGACAACATACCCAACGGTCAGGAATGCCCCGCAATGCCCAAATGCAATTTAGAAAACCCGGTCCCAAAAGATGCTGTTTCGTTATCGCACGATAGCAAAACGCGTTGACACTATCGTGAAGCACGCGCGCTGCGGCAGTTGTGGAGATTATATCGACGCCTGTGCTCAGAATAGTGATGAGGCGCCCAATCCGGGTGCTGCGCGCTGAACCCCCTGTCAACCGCCATGCTCATGCAGCGAACCGTTCCGCTGGGCCATGTACCGAGTTAAATTCCGGTGTTGTCCTGCTTGACACCTTGGCCGCGTTTCTCCTTTCCACCTCAGCCCAGTCATTCTTTTCTTTCCGGGTTGACATCATGCGAGGCCTTTTCCTGGTCTCGGCACTTGTCGGGGCGTCCTCAACCGCTCTCGGCCTCGAGATTGGCATCACGCCCTTCGAATGCACCGAGAAAGCGCTCAAGTATCTCGGCTGCCGGAACGGGGTCCAGTCTGAGTGCTTCCCCGTCCTGTGGTCCGAAGCCGTCGCGCAATGCAGCACCTTCCTGTCCCTCACTACGGCCACGTCTTTTTTCACCGCGTCCGACGTAACGACGGCCACGGTGACCGCAACCGAGACATCGGACGCCACAGCCACCGAGACCTCAACTTCGACCGCGGAGACCACAATCACCGAGGTCTCAATAACAACAACGACCGAGACAACAGCCACCACGGAGGTGACCTCCTATACCACTGACGACGTCGCTAGCTTCGTACCCCGTGGGGTTCAGATATCTGGCTGTCCTGACCTGGCCAGCAAGGGTCTGGCGTCACTTCCTGATGCAAGACACTCGTGGGTGTGCAGCTGTCTGGGCGTCACGCCGACCACGGCCGTCACGCTCGAGACGACGACAGCAATTTCGACAGCGGTATGTGTTGCCCTTGATCCATTTTGCTGCATGAATATGTACTGATAACAAGAAGACGCAATCCGTGACGAGCTTGACGACAAGTACAACCACAACCACTGCCGTGACCGTGTTGTCCGCAACAACTACAACAACGACGACGTCCACGACAACAAGCGACGTCGTGGCTACCTCGACTACCATCGTGGAAGTTCAAACAGCAGAACCTTCTTGACCTACCAAGTTCTTTTCAGGGAGAGGTCCTTTGACATCACGGGTATTGAGACATGCTGCAAATAATGTAAGACCCACCGTGGCCGGGGCCAAGATTCGATGGAAGCTGGCGTTGGAGTCTTGGGGTAGGCGTTAATTCGCAAGTATAAGAATATCTTCAGAGAAACAAGCAACACATTGGCCTCGCCGCCGAAATAGACTAGAGCTGGGAGAGGACACAACCAGCTGTCACTCGGCTAATACTATATCAACGTGACCTACTGGCAACTGTGATAATGTTCCTGTGAATATGTCTGGAATTGTTCTCTTCCTCTGGGCCGCCTACAAGGCCCCCTGCCACCGTCGGATGCTCTATGACTACCTAGACATGCCTATTTCTAATCGATTCTCGGCCTGGTCTCGAAGAGTTAACTGGCTGTGTTGTATAAGACGAATCTGGACTCACAAAAATTCCGTTTTCGAACCTCGACCACGTGAAACTGCTCACCCGTCTCAGGTCCGGCTCAATCTTTGCTCGGTATTTACTCAGGTACTGCCTATGTGATTGCTGGGGATTTATCCTCTGTCCAAATATCGTATTTTCATCTTCTTTAAAAGATGACATCGAGTCGATATCCCAGCCGAAATCTCGCAACTAGGTAGGTGGCAACACTCAGGGAAAAAGGGTTAACCCCTTTGCGCCACGAAAACCTCGCGCCATAATTCCAACTAAACCAAACAACAACACACAAAAAAAAACACTGACTTCCTTGTTTCATGCAAAAGTTGCCCTCAGCAATTTATATACCTGTGTTACGTTTGCAAACAAGACATAGGTGGGTAGGCAACGGAAGATCCCGGCTGTGAATAATGGGCAGCAGCCCTCTAGCATTCTCAGGACCTCCATACCCGCGTAGTAGTTACTGGCTCGACTACGCCGCGACCTTGCACCACGAGGTTGATTTCGGCACGGCTCAGAGTCACACATGACCGGCATTTCCAACGTTAACTACCTAGTCTCCTCCGGTCCCTAGGTCAGGTAGCGAGGCGTATACGCCGCTGCCACACACAGCCAGCATTCATTTCTCCCGTTCTGCAACTCGGAAGACAATTTAAATACCGTCGATAGCGCAACCATTTGGACTTCTCTGTTCCCCGAGCGTGCATAAAAACCAGCCCCAACGTCGTCGCACTAGCCCTCCTCAAGGCTGCTACTCAATACGTGATATCTGCCAGCAGGATCCTTTTGCCAGCAGGATCTTATCAAGCTTTCAAGTTATACACTTCCATCCCACGGGTTTTCCGATCACCCCACACCTCCCCATTCTCATCTTGGACGTCTATCCACACCCACGTTTCAACATTGGTCAAGACTCGACAGTACAAACATCATCGACTATGTCTCATTCGGACTCACCTACCGCAGCGGAGAGTTCCCAGATTCGTCAACTCGACGATCTGGAGTCACTGGACAAATTGTGCCAGGCCCAAGCCAGGGTCCTGCTATCAATTGTTCATCGTCTCATTCCGGCGTGCGGCAAATTTACGCCTATCTATGAAGAAGTACGTTACCAGACCATGAGGCTTATCCTAGGTTACCCGAGTCAGAAAGTTAATGTAACTGTGCAAGGTTGCTTCCTCGCTAGCTGCCACTGGGGCTGATATCATCTACGCACAAATCGACTGCGGTGGAGTGCTCGGTCTTGGTGAGAGATTCGGATACCGGTCCTTCCCAAGCCTCTATCTCTGCCAGGGCCCTCACAACTTCAAAAAATACTATGGACCGCTCCGAAAAGATGAGTGAGTAGAGGCGGTCTAACTCCTAGGCGTACCAAAGACATGTACTAACAGCTGTCATTTCAAGCATCCTCGGTTTCCTGGCGAGACAGGATATGCCCACCATAACCCATATCGACTCAACCGCCGTGCTGGCTGGTCTCCGGAAAGCCCATAACGTCGTCGTCGTTGCCTATACGAGCCCAGAAGATCGACATACGCGTGAAATCTTTGCAGCCGCGGCCGAGAGTTTGCATGATGACTTTGTCTTTTGCATATTCGATGACGGGGTCGACGTTGCGCCGCGCGAGGAGAATAACACCATACCGAGTGTGGTAGTGTACAAAAATTCGGCAGAGAGGAAATCCGTTCTCATCAACCCCCTCGACTCCACTGCAATACAGGACTTTGTAAATGATTCTGCTCGACCCCTAATTATGGAGCTCCTACCAGAGCTGCACCAGAACCTGTTACAGGGTTGTTTCCCATCTTCGAAGTCTTCGAGCAAGTGCTAACAGGACTTCTCGCAAGCAACCCCTGCCCCTTGGCTATATATTCGTCTCTTCCCCTGCTCAAGAGATGCACGTCAGCACCGAGTGGCTTCCCATGGCTCGAAAGTACCAGGGCCTCATCCAGCTGCTCTTGGCCAAAGTTGACGTCTTTCCCGATCTCGCAGACAAGATGCACGTCAAGCAGGACCAGTGGCCAGCTTTCGCTATCCGTCATCCATCTCAAAACTATGCTTATCCCCTGAGCGACCGCCAAGATCCCCAGTCCTCTCTGGGGCCAGGCGAAGTTGGATCATTCATTGAGACCTTTCTTGCTGGGCAACTCAGACCTACCATCAAGTCACAGCCAATCCCTGTCGCCCAAGAGGGCCCCGTTGTTGAGGTGGTAGGACTGAGCTACGACGATGTGGTGCTCGACCCCAAGAAAGACCTTTTGGTCGAGTTCTATACGCCGTGGTGCGGGCCATGCAAGGCGCTGCTACCACGCTACCAGAAGTTGGCATTTTTGTATACGTCGGATGAGAAATCCCGTGATCTGGTGACCATCGCCAAACTCGAGTATGAAGGAAATGATGTCCCGGACACAGATATTCGAGGGTTTCCCTGGTTCAAACTCTACCCGGCTGGAAAGAAGGAGTCTCCCGTCACCTATAAGGGGGAGTTTCAAGTTGCCGGTTGGGCGGAATTCATTGCAAAGGAAGGAACGCATGGTGTTCACCTTACAATATCACATTGAAGTCAATATTTAGGGTAGTGACCCCTCTCGATATTAGCCGTTTTCTAAGGTACGCACGTATATCTGTAAGCCCAGATTCACCGCAGACAACCAGGCTGGTGTTTGCCCGAGACAGTACACCGTGACCGGGGGATATATGATCCTTCGAAAAAGGTGCCAGCTCAACACCGTGCGGCTTGGTCACAGAGTTTGTCGCGAGGATGGATATCATTGTGAATCACAGATCCACCACGCTGACAAACACAAACAACTCCCCAATAACGGACCACGCTGACAAACACGAAGCCGAACCAACGCAACTCCAATACCGACCCACTTTGGCAGAGTGTGGGTTGGATTACATCACCACCTACGACGATGTCCATAAAACTGTCTCCCAACTCATTGCTTTCCCACACCTCATTAGACGTCCTCCAATCATCTTCTAAAACCATTCAATGAGTAACCGACGAACCACCGTGGAGCAATGGCTCACCCAGCAGGACGGCCTAGACAACCTCCGCCGGTCCTCAGCCCCGATGCCCTCCCCAGGCAAGGACGAAGTCCTCGTCGCCATCCACTCCGTCTCGCTCAACTACCGCGACACCGAGGTCGCCATGGGCCTCTACAAGTACTACGACCAGCCCGGCGACGACCCTTCCAAACCGCTCGTCCCGGCCTCCGACATGTGCGGTGTCGTCATCGCCGTCGGCGAGGGCCCGCACACGATCCCCTGGAAAGTCGGCGACCGCGTGCTCTCAACATTTGTCCAGGCCCATCTCACCGGCCAGATCACGCCCGCCCACCTCGCCACCGGACTGGGCAAGCCGCTGCCGGGCGTGCTGCAAACGCACCGCGTATTTCCGACGTATGGACTTGTGAGGGCTCCCGGCCACCTGAGCGACCATGAGGCGAGTTGTCTACCCATCGCGGCTGTGACGGCGTGGATGGCTGTTCGGGGGGCGCATCCGACACTCAAGGGGAAGACGGTGCTGCTCCAGGGGACGGGCGGGGTGAGTATTTCTGGCTTGCAGATCGCCAAGGCGAGCGGGGCGCGCGTGATCTTGACGTCGTCGTCGGATGAGAAACTTGCTAGGGCGAAGGGGATGGGTCCGTTTGCGCCGGATTTCGTGATCAACTATCGCACGACGCCGCAGTGGCAGGATGAGGTGATGAGGTTGACTGACGGGCGCGGGGTAGATGTCGTTGTGGAAACCGGTGGTGCGCAGACGCTGTATAAAGCGTTGGACTGTATTGCTTTTGGGGGCGTTGTTGCGTGTATTGGGTATACCTCGGGGAGAGAGGACGAGGGTAGCCGGCCGAATATCAACTTGTTGGTGTTGAGGCGGACGGTCACGCTCAAGGGCATTCTGAACGGGCCGAGGGACCAGTTCGAGGAGATGTGCGCGTTTTACGAGGAGCACGGCATCAAGCCGGTGGTGGATCGCGTGTTCGGGTTTGGGGAGGCGGACGAGGCGTTCAAGTACCTCTTCAGCGGGCAGCATTTCGGCAAGGTCGTCATCAAGGTGGCGGAATAGTCTTGACATCTCCGAGACCATCGCTGTTGTATCATAATTCGATTGGATAGTCCGGATTCCTCGTTGCAAATTTTGTTGCCTCATGGTATATAATCGTGTAATGACAAGAAGTATAAACTCCTCCGGCCCCCCCAACGCCCACGTTCTACGCCTTGTCGCGTCCCAATTTTGCCACCCATCTAATTACGAACCCTGAATCACTCCGGTTTCCTCCCGTACACCAATCGTCTGTAGCTCGGTCAGCATACATGTTCCTAACACGATCAAAAAAAAAAAAAAAAACTCACATCTCATAATATGGCTGCCACTTCTTCCACTGCTTCAGGCCCTGCCGCATCTTGGCCACCAGCACCTGGATCTCCTCATACTCCCAGCCCATAATGTTCTTGAGCATGTACAGCGCAAACCCCTCAAGCGACTGGTCGAGATAATACAGCGTGTACATGCCGACCGTCTTGAGCTTCTGGTCGGCCGCCCACCCGCCAATCGGCACCTTCCACGTCTTGGCCGTCACCTCGGTATACCCGGCATCGGCGATATGGCGATGCATCTGATCGTAGATCTGGAACGTGCGACCCATCCTCTCACCGGCCTCGGCGAACAGCGCGTTCCACTGGTGGTAGATGTGGTCGGGCTCGACCAGGTCCGAGAGCGTGCGGATGTTGAACTCGACGTCCTCGATGTATCCGCCCGGCCGGCTGGCTCGGAAACACTCCCGGTACAGCGCGGGCCAGTCGCTGATGCCGCCGTGCAGGTTGCGGATGTGGATGAAGTCGAAGTGGTTCCGCGGGAAGGTCCAGGGCAGCTGGGCGTCGTCGATCTGGAACTGGAGGTTGGGCGGGACCCATTCCGGCTGGATGGGCGAGATGTCAAGGCCGATCACCTCGGCGCTGGGGAATTGGTCTGCGAAGTCGCTACCAGAAGGTTAGACCGTCCCTAGGCTGTCAGGAGGAGGGGGACATACATGGCCCATATCCCGGTGCCGGTTCCAACGTCGAGGACCCTCTTAAACAGCGTCAGTTTTCTTGCGCCGGCCAAACGGGACTTCCTCCCGAGTCCTGGACTCACCTGGGGATGATCCCCTATTGGCGCAAGGTAAAGTTGGTCGTCAAACAGAATGGTCATGAAGTGGTGTCTGCGCGCATGTCAGAAGCTTCTTCTCGGAGATATCTCTGTGGCTTGACACCCACGTTATGTCCAAACCCTGGACCTGCTGCTCGTCGATTGGCGCCCTGCAAGCGTGTCAGCGCGTGTGGTATCTTTGGGGAACATCAAGTCATTCACCAGTACTCGGTCGTTCTCGAGCTCTGGAACTTGCGCCCGTGAATCTTGCGGTAGTCAAAGATGCTGTCTGTCAACGACGCCGTCGATTCGGCGACCCTGGTCCACGGTCAGAATGGCTTGCGCAAACGCCGAGGGTCACGCGGGGTCTTCCTTACTCGTCGCCGGCGGCCGAGTCGGTCTCGTCGCTGAGGTTTGGGTCCTAGACAATTGCATCGCGAGGTTACTACTCGTCCCGGTCCATCCAAAGTCGGTAGAGCTCACGACCGTGATGTCCTCGGCGTCGGCGGGGTTGGAGCCCGCGGAGGCGGGCGACTGGGGTTGACTTCCAACTGGGCTTGGCATGGTGACAGGGCGATGGTGCGCAGGGCGCAGGGAGACACGCGGTCTCAGTTCTGCACGACACGGATCGTCGTCGAATTTAGAATAGAAGCAGATCGACACTGTCGCCTGGTGGGGAAGGGTGGAGATGACACATGAGAGCCCGGGGCAATATCAAAGAAAACGCCGGTTTGGCGACAATGGGAAAATGCCACGAGGCAACCGGGAAGCGAGCGAGAGGAGAGATGCGACACAGCGCGACTTTTGCGCCGCGGGCCGCCCTGACCCTGAACACCCCCCCTCTCTAAATTCTTTGGAAGCGACGCACGGGAGCGCGTCCTGGGCACGACGAGACCGCAACACACCAATGGGGAGCCCAGCCGGTTTGGCCGGCCATGCCGCATTGTCCGGGTACGAAGACCAGGTTTGGCAGGTTTGGTGATTCTGACCAACCCCGCCCCGAATGCTCCGAGGTGAGGGTGCAGGTTCGTGCAGGACGAGCCGTGGGGGGTGCGTGTCCACCGCTCCCCCATGGCCCTCCCATGGGGGAATTATTCCCGCACCCATCCAAAAAGTTCCCCATGGATCCTGGGAACCAATCTCCCCGGCCCGTTTGTGCACACAGTGTTCGACGCAGGTTTCCCGTCTCGAACCGCTTTCTCTTCCACACCACAAACACAATTTCTGGCGCCGTCGATCTTTGGGAACTGTGCCGCTGTTCGACCCCGTGCATTTCCCACAGTGTAACTTTCATTTTGGCCCTTTGAGCCGCAAAAGCCGCGAACCGTCCCCAGATCTGTGTAACATCGGCCCGCTGTGTCGGGAGCGTGTGTACCAAACATGGCGGCGGCGTGGGTAGTATATGCGGCACAGGCGGTCCTGATCTGGGCCGTCTCCACCGTCGTCTACCGCCGCTTCTTTCATCCTCTGGCCGGCGTCCCGGGTCCGCTCCTGCCGGCGGTCACGAGGCTATGGACGTGGTACTGGAACGTACCCAAGGATGGGCACTTGTACCGCAAGATCGACGAGCTGCACGCGCGCTACGGCCCCGTGGTGCGCATCGCCCCCAATGAGATCCACCTGGCCGACCCGGACAACTACGACAAGATCTACAGCGTCGGCGGAAAGCTCTTCAAGGACCCGGTCTTCTATGAGGTCCTGAACGTGCCTGCCATGTTTACCTCCATCTCCAACGAGGAGCACCGCCGTCGCCGCGCCCCGCTCAATCACTTCTTCTCGCGCCGTGCCGTCCTCGACCTCGAGGACATTGTCCAGGAGAAGGCCGCCAAGCTATGTCGCCGCGTGCGCGAGGCCTTGACTTCCGGTAAGCCTGCCGACTTGCGCTCCGGTTTGCGCGCTGTAAGCATCGACGTCCTCACCGAGTACGCCTTTGCCGACTGCTGGAATCATTTGGATGCCCCCGACTTCAACGAATGGTTCTCCGAGGCGGTGCGAGACACCGGCGTCATGTGGTGGACCTTCCAGCAGTTTCCGATTCTGATCAAGCCGATGGGCGCCATGCCCGAGGACTGGGCGCGCAAGATGAGCCCGGCTATGAACGGCTGGATGGACTGCATCGTGGTACGTTGATCCGCTTCTTCCAATTTCGTTCGACATCTCGTTGACACCTGATGATAGCGAACGCGGGAGTATGTCATGGGTGTCCAGAAGAACTTCGCTGCCGGTATCAAGCCGCAGAGGCGGACCATCTTCCACGAGCTGCTTGATCCCTCGACCCGGGACGAGGAGACGCCTATCCCGCCCACTCTGGAATCGCTCTCCGGCGAAGCCCTCAGCTTCT
This sequence comes from Echria macrotheca, assembly GCA_030411725.1. NCBI lineage: Eukaryota > Fungi > Ascomycota > Sordariomycetes > Sordariales > Schizotheciaceae > Echria > Echria macrotheca. The sequence goes on along the minus strand of MU839849.1, from coordinate 143,004 downwards.
GCACGGCCGCCGCCGACACCACCGGAAATGCACTGGAGATGGCGGCCTACGGAGTCGTCACGAACCCCAAGATCTACGCCACCCTGAAAAAGGAGTTGCGCGAAGCGTTCCCGGACCCCAGTGTTGAACTGGACTATGTGACGCTGGAGAAGCTGCCTTATCTCACTGGTGTCATCAAGGAGGGACAGAGGTCCGATATCCCTCCCCCGTTTGTGAAAGTTGGTGTTCTGATCTTATCTTGCCTAGACTGTCGTACGGAGTCATCAGTCGGCTGCCGCGTGTCACCGCCGAAGGTGGTGCGACCTTCAACGGCTATTTTGTTCCGGAAGGCGTGAGTGCTCTGGATCCGAATTCGTTTCTAACCGCATCAATCTAACCCATCCAGACCGCCGTCTCAATGAGCTCGTGGATGATGCACCGCAACCCCGACGCATTCCCGGACCCCGACACCTTCGACCCGACCCGGTGGACGGACCCGAGCACGGTTCGGTCCCGCGAGAGGTGTCTCGTCACCTTCAGCCGCGGCTCGCGCACCTGCATTGGCCAGAACCTCGCGCTGGTTGAGTTGTATGTGACCCTGGGCACCCTGTTCCGGCGCTTCGAGAACCTCAAGGCGTACGATGTCGGGCCCGAGGACATGACCTATGTCGACTACTTCACGGCCTTCCACCCCAAGGGGTCACGGGCTTTCAGGGTGGTAACGACGGACGCGTAGCTATGCCACTTGGTTATTGATAGTTAGCATTCGTATAGGTGTTCGAGAATGTTGACCGGCGTGTCCATCCATTCATACCAATGATACCATGTGGACAATGACTCCGCCTAGACTTGGCCATTTGTATCGCGGCATCTAGGTATCCGAAACGCGAGCTGTATTTCACCAAAACGCATTTATGGCGCGTCAAATCCAGCCAGTTGAAGCCGTCTGGCCCGTTCTGTTACCGGGCATGAAAAATCTTATGTTTCTTGGTCCCCTAGGCCCAGGCGCACCAGCAGAGCGGGAAACATCTTCCGTGCGCCGACGCGATCGCCGCGGTCAAGACGTAGAATCTCGCGCGTAGTGCAAACGGAATCCTCGATGCCTGCTGCGGCCGCCATGATCGGATGAGGAATTCGGCCTGGGTGTAGAGGGCTCTGAGATAAAGGTTGTGCAGATTTGAGGAGGTATCAGATATCGCGATCGGACGGAGAGTCGAGTGCTGCATGCTATGAGCCACCTGGTACCTTAGAGGTCTTCGCAGTTTCGCGATTCGGGCATGTATATTGACTTTGCAAACTTTGTCGGGGCCACGCAATGTGTTGGAGAAGGGCGGTGAGTTAGTTAGCGTGTGCTAAGACACTAACAGCTCTGGCATATGTCGCTGTGGAGACGGGATGAGCTGTCACCGTTGGGGCTCTCAGATGTTGCCGCGTGGCGCCGGTTGGCAGAAGTGGCGGGATGTCATCAACATGACCATCCATGACAAGCAAATTGCTGAAAGGTCTAGGTTGTACATCAGGTAGTTTCTAAGTAGAGATGGGCTTCATGAGGAAAGCAGATGGGCAAAGAACACAAGTGGGTCGTGCTCGTTCATCGAGCCCTAGCCCTAAGCTGGATCTCAGCTGGATCTCTTCAACAAACGGAAAGAACAACCGGCATCACCCCCTCCACGCCACTTTTGGGATTTCGGCGCAAATGCATCTTCAAAACTTCATCTAGTCATCATTTTCTACCAGCTTTCGTGTATCTATTATGACGGACTGCCTCGCGTCGGCGGGCGCAACTCACACCAATCCTGGTCGCCACTGAACTGGCCACTGAACTGCGGCCAGATCGCCTGGAGGTCTTCGGAGAATAACAAGGCCGGCTGAGAGGGCACGAGCACGTTGTCGCCCGGGAAAAGAGACATGTACGGAGCATCGCGATGACTGTCTGTGCCAAGTTCAAAATCCATGCTGGACCCAGCACTGGGCGAAAAGATTTGGCCGCCATTTGGGTGCTGTGAAGGGCCGGGATCCGCCAGCGATGCTGCTGGAGCCTGGAAGTTCATGGGGCTGCCGTGGCTATGGGTACCATAGTCAATCTCACTTGACGGCTGGGTCGTCGCCGTGGTTGTGGTCGCGGTCGGATGCGAGTCGGACGTCGATGATGCGGCCTGGCCTCGCTGGAAGTACTCGTTGAACATGAAGCGGAACCCCTGCTCAAATACGCTTTGCTGGAAGCCCTCGAGATCACGACCGTCGTAATTCCATGTCACCGCCTCCTGCCTCTCCAAATAGTCCGACAGAAGTCGCGGTCCTTCCCGTTCGAGGAACCGACTGTACGAATTGGCGCCCTCGACGAACACCCTGTCCATTTCCAGGTAAGGAGAGTCTGGCCTTGTCGGGTGTCCGGGGAAAAGTATTTCAAACACCCCATACCACTGCTCCCAGGCTGTTGAATTTGCCGGAGGTCGTCTGGCTAACTGTGTCTTTTGGGCCTCGGAGATGCCGTCCGGCCTCGCATGCAGCGGCCGCTCGGTGCAATTTGACTGCCGGACGTGAGTATCACGCTTGATCTCGTCGCTGAACGTCGCAATGCAGCGAGGACAGTATATGGGCATCGAATGCTTGCGGCCCAGGTGCTGCTTTACATCCCGGATCCTGCTGAGGGTGTACGCACAACAAGACAGATACTTGCTCGGATCCTTCTTGAGAAAGGGACATGCAAAGTTATAACCCGGTTTCACAGCTGGACGCTGTCTCGAAGAGGTTGGGTTATGGTGCGACACGTCGTCTTCTTCATCGTATTCGTCTTCCTGGTCACGACCGTTCCCTGGTGCGCCTCGATGTCGTTTCCTTGACGAAAGGGTATGGCTTCGCCCGGATTGCGAAGGTTGTCGGCCGTGACCGCCCGACGGGCTCTCCACCCACTGGCGAAAACATCGGAACACCACACGCAGCGCGTCTTGAACCAAAGCCAGAAGAGGATGTCCGTCAGGAAGTTTGTACGGTTGGAAGAAAAGCCACGCAAAGGACGAATCAACTGACTCGGACACCGTCTCATACGAAAGACCCGACGTCGTTTCAGGGCCACAGCTGGGGGGAGCCGAGTAAATGACGGGCTGGTCACCGTCGTCCCGCTCCGTACGGTTGCTCTCGAGTGAGCTCGGCCGATTTTCTTCGCTGCTGGGCAGTGTACCCGGCTTCACCCATGAGTCCGGCCGCGATGACCCTCCTGATGACCTCGGACCCTCCGCAGATAGAGGTGGTGCCACATCTTTGGAGGAGTGATCTTCATCCGAGACATTTATCTTGGGCCCAGATACCGAGCTGCCTAGCTCGACCCTGGAATCATCATCACCAGAGAGTCGAGGCGGATCCGTTGAGTCTCCACCTGCAATTATCTGGGACGTTTGCTGACCTGTGCTCGGGCTGTCACCTCCTTGCCCAATCTGTTGCGGTGCGGGGACACTTCCACGGTTTGGCTTCCCCTTGGGCGTGGAAGGAAGTTTCTGATTTGCGGACTCAGCTACGGGTATCGCATCCGGACCGCGCCCTCGCTTGGTATCTGCTCTTGCCCTTCTGGTCACTGATGTTGTGGGGGAGTTAAATGTCCTAAGCACGCCGTTAACACACGCATCATCCGGTCGGAATCGATGTCTCGTTGCATACCCTTGGTTCTTCCGCACTTCCCGATACAGCGGTGCAAGAACTGCATGCATGGCGTGGCGGGGAAAAGAAGCATCTTCGATCACGAGTTGCTTGACCTTGGCGTCGTAACCGTCTCGATATTGCTGAGTGAGGCAAGCACTGACTGCGTCCTCGATATCGGGGCCAATGGTTTGGCACAGATACCTCAGTGCCAACAGTCGCCTTGCTGTCAGTATGTCCAGCAGCTCGGTATCGTCGACTTTGAAGGCTTCGGACTTGAAAAAGTTTGGCTCTTGGCGACGGATATCGGCTAGGTTCCTCCCCAGAACTAACTGCAGCAGCACGAGGCCAAGTGCCGTGAGGACTGGCTCCCTCGATGCAATCTGACACGCAGAAACCACATTTCTGACAGTTGTCTCAGGAGAGGTTCCGCCGAGTGCGGGTGTTGGAAGCAAGAAAACCTCTGGAGATTGAAACTTGGTACCGCTGTTCACTGCTACGAGCCACTGTCTGGGGCCCCATGGTCCGCGGGCGAATGGGGTATTGGCGAACTGCAGAACAGCTGAACACAGGCGAAAAGCGAGCACTATGCGATCGTGGCGCTCCAGGGACAACTTCCGGTGTCGCAATAGGTCGTCAAAAGTCATAAACTTCCTTGTCGACCTTTCGGGCCTCCCAATGTGTTGAGATCGAGGGACAGACCGTCCAGCTTCTTCCAGGGCACTGCAGATGGTCTGCGACTCATCGGCAACGGCTTTAGTCCCGTCAAGAGTGAGCCAGGATACATATACTGCTTCGTTATGTTCCGATAGCAGCGGTTCTGGCTCAACATCCCCAGTCCCATCACCGGCCGTTACACCGCTACAGGAGAATCATGTCAGCGATAAGAATTTAGATTCGTATTCTGGGGACACACCTTCGTTCAAGCATGGGATGGATTGCGACTTCAAAGCTCCATGGATGATCCCAGGACTCCACGACACCAAATTCGGGGTTGCATCTGAGGCATCGACAACGAAGACTCGCGGGATGCGGGCTCGGGCAGGTGCAAGTGTGCGAAGCGAGGAAGTTGATCGCCTCAAGCAATTTTTCCTGGTCCTCGTGAAAAAGAGTCGGGATGTTGGCCGCTGATCCCGGCTCGCTCAGAAATGCGAGTGGTGCCTTGGGTTCGAGAAGACACGACGCCAGGACTGTGTTGAGTCTCGTCAGGTCGCCGAGGCGGCGTGCTAGGCCTTGAGAGGCCTTGGGCACGCTGGAATTCTCGGCGTCACCACTGGAGCCAAACTTATTCAGGATCTCCTGTACGGTTGTCAGCCTGGCAGCAAGGATACGGAGTGAAACAGATCGGTGGTGGTATATAAGGACGCGTCCTTACCGTGCCGCTACGGGTGTTTCCGAGATCCCTCTTGAGCTCTCGCAAGACGCGTTGCATTTCTCTCAACTGCGCCGCGATAAGGTCAGTCGTCGTCATGCCGAGTCGCTCCTCAACTTTCTGACGAAAGCCGTCATCTCGAGGGGAGGCGGCTCCAGTTAGGCGCAACAGTTTGTAGGTGAACTGGCTATATATGGTGAGTTGGCCAGAGAGCCGCCGGTCGATAGCTCGTGACTCTCGGTCGAACTTTGCGTCTTTCAACCCATCGACAGCGGCTGCGACGTCTGGAAAGAGGTTCAACACATCAAGCAAGATACTGAAGTCAGCCATGTTTTGAGGCAGGCTTCTTGAACAGAACCGAAACTTGAGCGAGGTATTTTTCTCACTGAAAGGAGGTGGGCTCGTGCCGTCGGGGCCTCAAGGTGAGAAGGGCGAGTTGGATGAGGGGTTGGCTCAGTGGCACGGGGTTGCCTAATAATCACGACGCAGGACTCGGAGAGCACCGCAAAGTCGGGGCGGGCGGGGGCGCAGGAATGCAACAGAAGGGGCCCCCCAGGGGTGGCGTCTCTGCTGCCTCAAAGTGCAGTTTTGGGGCCTCGTCATTCGTTGCAAAAGGCTCATCGGCCTGTAGGCCAAGGTCAAATGGGCTTTGCCCTTTTGCCGGCCGGCGAATCGATGTCGGCTGCAACCCACCCTCTTCCAGCACGCTGCCCTCCGCGCTGATACCGTCCGGGAATCGTGCTTGACCGGAAAACCAGGTGTGCACCGTTGTTGCTTCCCCCGCGATAAGAGACCCCGAGTCACAAACCACACTCCCAGACCGCTTCCCTCCTTCTGGCTCCAGCCACCACGCTTCCCCGCTCTTCATCCTCAGCATTCACCAGCGATGATGGCGCCGGAAACCACGCGGTCGAGAAAGGACCAGGAGAAAAGCGGGATCAGGGCAAAGGCGCCTCTTGCTGCCCAGTTCGAGGACTGCATCCAGGCATCGCTGCGACTGACGGATCTGCTGCATGCCAACCGGCCATACTCGGATGACCTCCGTGACCTCGCTCATCGCTTCACCGAGAGACTCCGACGTTGGGGCAATGATAGCGGCGCATCGTGTCGCGCCCTCGATTACACCTTGAGATGTTCGCCCGACGTCGTTCGGCAGACACATACCCTCCTCAAGGACTTGCTCAGGGTGTTGAGTTCTGCGGCGACGGTTGTTCGACCGGTGATCGATGAGAACGATGACAACTTGGGCAACTCCACAACGCCAGGCGAGGACGAAGAGACAGATGTCGATGCAGGGCCGGTAAGATACCTGAACGAGGCATTTGATATCGTCGTCTGTCTTTCCGGCCTCCTCCGCATCTACCGCGCTCCTGCCGACGAGCAGGAACACGAAGCCGGTGTCAATCCCGACTTGGATGAATATTCGCCAACATGGTACATCCAAACTGCGAGAGACCTCTTCCCCGAGGCCGCTCCCGACTTGTGCGACAGGCTGGGAAACAACAACTGGCGAAGAAGACAATACCTGCTGCGCCTCGAAGATAGGTACAAGATGGCAGTCGAAGCCGCGACATCGGCAGTCGCTCCAGCGAGCCCGGTCCAGCATCGTACCGGAGCTCCAAGTCTAGCTCGACCCGGGCGAAACAGCGCCAGTGCCAGCTCCCGGCGATCCTCACGACAGGCAGATGCAAGTTCCGACGGCAGCACATCTTCATCATCCGCTGCGACCCAGGTCACCAGCATCCTTGTGTCTTCAGGTGCGCCCTCCTCAGACCGGAACTCTGCAGGCTCGTCATCCCAAACTGGCGCGTCTCATCCGCCGGCCATCCAGCAACGCCTGATCCTGCCACAGCCACCAGTTGACCTTGAGAAGGTCGATCAGTTCGACTGCCCATACTGTCACTTTGAGCTGCCATTGAACGTGTCGGGGAATCGCATGACGCTGGATGAGTGGACCGACCATTTCTATCTCGATTTGAGACCTTATATGTGCACCTTCAGGGACTGCGCCTGGGGAGACACGATGTTCGATACCAGACAGGATTGGTTTCGACACGAGCTGGACTTCCACCGTTCCCGCACCGTTTGGTCCTGCGGCGCATGCCAAGTCGAGTTTGGAACGCAGGGAGAATTTTTCGAACATGTCATGGATTCGCACCCGCAGGTGAGCAAGGAGAGCATACTGGCCTTAGCAGAAGACTGCAGGCGCTACTCGACCGACCTCCCCTCTCTCGATTGCCACCTGTGCGGAGACACGTGCGATGACCTTGAACACCTCGAGAGCCATATCTGCGATCATCTTGAGCTCTTTGCTCTTGCCGCCACGCTTGATCACGGGGTGACGGTTTCTGACGGCATGGATCCCGGGACGTACAACAACATTCGTGAATATCTGGACGACCTCGCTAGTGTGGGAGATGAACTGCCGGCTACCGAGGCCCAAACGTTACGCGCAGGCTCCCCTGGGTTGCGGCCTACTTACGATGCAGGCGACAAAGCTTCCGGCATAGTAGGCCCACGGAGGTTGACCGGGTCGGAAAAGGAAGCTAGAAGGCAACAGAATGTCTCCCGAGCCGTTGACGAAAAAGTGCGCGCGTTCATTGGAGATCAAGGCGATCCGAGGCTTGCCCAGGGTCCGGTACGGTCGAACGTTCCAGAGAGAAATAGCACTTTCCTAGGAAGAGTGGACTCGCTGGCTCGAATTCACGATATTCTGAACACTTCTTTGAGCACTCCGGGTCGGATTTGCGTCATCACTGGCCGTGGTGGAATCGGTAAAACGGCTACGGCAGTCGAGTACCTCCACCAGCACACCAAAGAGTACCCATACATCTTCTGGGTCGACGCCGAGAATCCGGGAACACGGCAGGAAATGTATAACAAGATCGCCGACGTGTTCGACACGAGCGATGGGCCGCTCTCGGACGAGGGTAACCGTGCCTATCTTGTAAGAGAGTGGCTGGTACGCGTCGAGCGCAGATGGCTGCTGGTTTTTGACAACGTCGGGAAATGGGCCGATATATCCCGGCTGGTTCCGAACAGTCTTGCACACAGCAAAGGTTCCGTTCTCATCACGACCCAGCTGCCGTCGCTCGGGATCCCGACATGGCGAGGCGCTGGCACCGTGGCGCTGGAGCCCTGGTCACTGGAACATAGTCGCGAGTTCTTGCTGACGTCGATTTGGCCCAAACTCAAGGGCGAAGACCTGGAGTCACACGAGGAGTACGAGCTCGCCGAAAAGGTGGTCGACGTCGTCGAGCGGCTACCGCTGGCCGTCAGCATGGTTGTCGGGTACATCCGTGTCGCCCGCTGCAATCTCACCGAGTTCCTCGAGATGTGGGATGAGCGAGAGTCCAGCCGACGGCCGAGAAAACGACACCTGGCTTCTCAGGAACCAGCCGTTCTCGGGACGATCGATTCGCTCTGGGAAATCGGCATCCGCGAGGTCCGGGCCAACTGCAGGAAGCTTCTCGATGTCATGTCCTTCTTCCACCCCGACGCAATCCCCATGGACCTCTTGGTGGGGCCTCATGAAGAGGAGTATCTAGACTTTTTGCATGTCGATGAGCCTCGTCGGTATGTCACTTTTGTTTGAGTTTGTTCGCTGTCCATATTCGGACATTTCTTTGTGCTTTTTTCTGTCTCTCTGCTCCGCACCTCCTCTCTTCGGTCCACGCCTGAGATGTTGGATAAGGCTTCTGATGCACATCATAGTTACAAGCGAATGATCGATCAACTTCAGCGCCAACGGCTTATCACGGTAAAAGAGGTGGACGGCCAAATAGCCTACAATATCCACCGCGTCCTCAAATCCAAGATTCAGAATGACATGGATGATTATGGCTTCGCAGATGCCTTCCGCAAAGCCTTCCGTCTCATCCGCAAGGCATTTCCCCGCACCGACGCAACACAGGTTCCGGTGCCGGAGGAGATGGAAATCTGCAGGCGGTACATGCCCCATCTCGATAGTTTCCACAAGATCTTCCATGAACGCACCAGTAATCATGGGTTATTTCCGATGGGCGACACGCAACCCATGCAACTCGCGCAGCTGTTCTATGATGCCGGCTTTTACGTCTACGGAAGCGCTGGTACCGCGTATGACGGGCTACCGTTCATGGAAACGGCCGAGAAGATTCTCGACGACATCAATGCGCCGCAAGACATCAAGATCCGAGCCGACATCCACAGCATAACTGGTATTTTGAACCTGTACACGAGCGGTCCCACGAGAGCCAAAGCAACGGAGCGCCTAAAGCAGGCGTGGGACATTCGGGGCAAGATCTGGAAAGAGGATCCTTCGCTCGACAACGACATACTGTACCAGAACGCAGCCAACGACTACTCTCTGTGCTTGATGAACATGTACCGCTTTGAGGAGACGGCCAAAATTATCAAAGGCTACTTCAGCCGCTTCCAGGAGTGGGGACCCGAGTCGGAGAATCCGTTCGAGTACTCCAAGTTCTACGGCAACAACAGCGCCGTGCTGCTGTGGGAGGGCAAAGTTGAGGAGGCCAAATGGTTCATCGAGCGCAGCCTGGCCCTGAGCGAGAAGTTCGCGGGCCGCAAGGCGCTCTACTACCGCCGTCGTTTCTGGCTCGCGTGCATCATGATGCAGACCGATGAGGTCCAGACCGCCCTGGAGATCCACCTAGAGGTCCTCAACGCGCGGCTGGAGCTTCATGGCAAGCTGCACGAGAACACCATCATGAGCTTGTATGCCGTTGGCGCCGCGTTTCACGAGCTGGGCGAATTGGAAAAGGCCATGTAAGTTTTTTGCATTCTTCTAGCCCAACGCAGAGAGTTAATAATGGCTATAGCAACCAGATTCGGCTGTGCATCAAGGAGGCCAAATCGTCGCGATGGTCGCCCGAAGCCCTTGCACGCGCCCAGTACCACCTCGCCCTGCTGTACGAGGAGCAGGGTGGCAACGAGGAGGAGGCCAAGACGCTCCGGGGGCAAGGCGAGAAGGTGTTGAACGAGGTGCGCGACTACGCGCCGCCCCCAATCCGGGATTCGGGCGACAATATGATGATCTTTGACGACATGCAGAGCACGTTTTGGGGCCGGTATACGGGGCGTAAGCTGTTTAAGTTCATGCAGGAGCAGGCGAAACTGGGCAAAATTTGACAGGTCTCTCAGTCTATGAAATAGTCTATCAGGAATCGTGTCATATCGTCAGATTCATCAATCTCTTCTCGATTGGACGGTGCTTCCTCGTGAACTTCTTCCAAGTCCGTCGAAAGCTGAGTCGGACGGACACGAGCCGGGATATCGACTCGGTCAGAAACGTATAAATAACCTGATGGTCATGGGGGCTCGGCCCCAGATGTTGTCCATCGTAAAAAACGTTGAAGATATTCGCACCCCGTGCGCGCGCGGGTCTCGTGTGGTCGGCCGCCTGGAAGCCCGAGCGGCTCTGCAAAGTCATCAATCAGCGTTGTCAACAACAAGACAATAGGTACTCCTTGACGCGTTCACCTACCAAGACTCATCCTTGCATCGCCATGCAGCGATGCAGCACTATGCAGCCATGGTTGACTCCCCAAAGCAGACCTTGACGCGGCCATCGTAAAACATAACAGGATCGCTGCCCTCGGCGAAGTTGGGATCATCCTTGTACTCGGCGCCGCTGAACGTCGCCTTCCATGGCTGGTTGAGCCGTTGCTGCTGTTCCCGTTCTTGTATTGCGCGTGCCCATGCGGGGAGTGTCGGCGTTGTTGATGATGAAGACGCGCCACCTGGCGCATTACTCCGATTCTTTCGGAGTGTAGATGAAGGCATATTTTTCTCTGGGTGGTGCGCGGTCCGCAAAATCTTAGATGACTGACAAGGCAATCAGGAAAATAGGCAGACACGCAGGTGACTGCTGATAAAAGGGGTGTGGTCAAGAGAACGGGCCAGATTTCTTTTTTTTCTTCTCCTTTGGTTCGTGCCCCTGTCTACCATGCTCGGACTGACAACCCCTGAGTATGCGGCTCTCCTTATTACTCTCTTCTAATACCTGCCAAAGCGGTTCGTGATAAGGTAGAAATGCCCCACAGCCAGGCTAAGCACCCAAGACGCGGCGTTGCACTCCGGGTTTCGGCGGTGATGGTGATACGGTGTAGCTTGTCGGTACCAAAAAGTACCGATGAGGGGGTTGCACGGGGAGAAGGGAAGCTGCGGTCGACATTCCATTCTCCAATGCATGCGGGGTAATTGCATGATAAATAGTTCGTTTGGCGTATCAGAACCCATGTCTTTATCTTCATTATTACCGACTGGGACTGGAGTGGGCTGCCACTGGGGACATCGGGGGCTGGTTCGCGCCCGAGGTCGAACAACATCACCTTGCACAGGGGACGTCAAGGCTCTTCCATTTCTACAGCCGGGAAGATTCGGGCGAGAAATCGTCATTTATGGTCACTAACTCCCGATTTATTACGACACCAAACACCGAAGACTCCGGGGCGACACTGCTTTCTCATTACCACCTGGAAAAGGCATACAGTGAGATTCATAACGTGGTATATTCTCCATCATGGCCGGCAATATAGTCCGGGCTGAGATCCAATATCTCAAGCGGTTACCGCTCTACAACGAAGAAAAGCCGTTTCAGATCTTTGTTCCGATAGACGCAAATGCCGCAGACACGAGAAGTACCAATCTCGAATTCGAGGCCAGGGAACAACAGTTCGAGGACATCCGCGGCAGAGAAACCAAGTTCTCGCTTGACAATGACGGCTTCCAGATCAAGACATATCCAACAGCCCTGAGCCTGAGCCATTTCCAGGACAGGCAAGCGGTCGAGACCAAGTATTTTAACGAGATTAAGCAAATCTTGCAGGGGATCGAGGGAGGCTACGATGAAGTCTTTCTTTTTGATTGGCGGGTGAGTTTTAATTCCCCCCTGTTTTCGATGTGTGGCTGATCCAGGGTATCCAGTTACGGAATGCAGGCACGCCCAAAGCCGAGGTCATGTTTGACATGAACAACCTGACGACGTGGCTGCGACCGTCTCCCAACGTGCACATCGGTAAGTCCCGGGTTGTGTCCTCCAACCAAAGCGACGCCTCTCTAACAGAAAATGTTAGACCAAAGCCCCGGTGCAGTCCTCCACCGGATTCTCCTTCATCTCCCGGAACAAGCCGAGTTCCTCCTCCAGGGCCGCGTGCGCGTCATCAACGTCTGGCGGCCCATCGAGCACCCGGTACACGACTACCCGTTGGCCGTATGCGACCCGCGGTCCGTCCCGGACTCCGACCTGGTAGAGTGCGACCACGTCCGGCGGAAGTTCAAGGGTGCCAACATGTATGCGCACTACGGCCCGGGACACAAGTGGCATTATCTCAGCGGGCAGCGGCCCGACGAGGTCTTGCTGCTCAAGATGTTTGACTCGGATCCCTCGGTTGAAGCCAAAGGTGACTGACTATTCCATTTTCCCATGTGTCCTCTCTTCCGTGTGCTCTATTCTAATGCCATGTCATCCAGCATGTCCGCACGCGTCGTTCCGCCATCCTTTTCCGCCAGAAAACTCCCCGCCCAGAAAAAGCATCGAAGTCAGGGCCCTTGTTTTCAACCACCCCTAACCGTTCCAACCCGCCCAAAACCCCGAGATAACCGTGATATCTTGACCCTTTTATACCCGTAGCCATACAAGAATAAACAAATGGAAACACAAGCCCAGATGATATGCCGTGACCGTGACCATGACCCTGACCCTGACCCTGACCCTGACCCTGACCGTGATATGCCGGACCTGTGGACTCAAGACCCATGGCCGTTCTCCGACTCATAAGAGAGGTAGATAGCCATGGTTGACCACCCCGCATCGGTAGCTGTCTGTTCTGGGTCGATGATGCTCTCGAGACTTGCGACGTATGAGACCATCTCGGGTGAAGGGGCGGCGTCGTACCCGATCTGGTGGGTTATCCTCGCCTCGACGGTCGGTGAATCGTTGAGATAATACGCCAAACAAGACTCGGGGGGCACGACGGCAAGATTGCGCTTCGTTAACCTGGAGCTAACCTCGCGGTGTTAGTCTGAGACCGATAATGCCGTCTTGACCCCGGTGGCGCCACCATTACCTACGCGGAATGTTTTCTTTTGCCGGCGTCGGGCTTCCGGGTCGAGTCGGATATCACAACCATGTCACTAGCTGCCTCGGAGACTCTTTATGGGTTCGGTCGGCTCTCGCGGTAATATACCCACAATCTGTTTTACTGACCGAGCTCTCACCTGAACGGCCTGGTATTCACCCTCTATAAATACTTTTTCTTATACGTTTACAATAATTATTTCTCGCAAAAAGCATTTGCAGATCGGGCAGCCTCACTCCCACTCTCTCGAACTGGCCAGCCGGGCGAGGCAAAATGCCCGTAAATGAATCCATGACAAGGAAGTCGTAGTCAACCTAGGCACGAAGCAGGCGCGAGTCCCCAACGCGGTCGGCTCAGGTGAGGCGTCAAGACGTCCAAAAAAGACGCATGCCCGGCCGGATATCGTGCTACTGTTCCCGCGCGCTGTCCCGACACAGCGGTGCTCTGGCATCCAGGGGTGCCGTGGTGTCGGCGCGGGGGCGGGCGGCCGATTGGCCCGCTCGTCTGCCGGACACCGCAGCGCCGGCGAGAGCACAGTTGTGCTCTTCCCATACCGCGTCTGTGGCATCCGCCCAGCCTGCGCACACCGCCCGCCCGCATGAGCAGGTAGCTCGAGGTACCGATTTGTCAACAATCTCGGCCTGGTGGATGTTAGGTAGGGAGGCATTGTTCTTAGCAAATAGTTTGCTAACGCCTTTATCTCCCTTGCCTTGCTCTACTTGAATTAAGGGTATTTCATTCGGAAAATTCGGACGTAGGGCTGGATTTTAGGGTTACCAACGTCACCTCCAAATCGTACATAGCAGTCGCTGTCATCCCATCATACCTACAGATACTGATCATCTCGTTTGCTTTCTAAACCGCGGGTGCTATGGCCACCAGATTTCACTCGATTGGTAAGTGCATCCCTTTTCAGTTCAGAGGCTGAGTTCCAGGTTTACATATCGAACGATTCGCCTGGCCAATGCTCAACAAGTGCATCTCCGATGCATGCAATGGTGTCCAACGCGGACGTCATCGTCGATGGATCCTGGTAAATAACGCGTTCCGACGGTGCATCCTAGATGGCCTGAAGCTGAAACTCGCCCCGGATCCGAACACTTCTCGTCGATCATGTTGTGCCTCGTGGTATATTTGTGTATCTCGACCCGGTTACACTGCGGAACGCCGTCACGCTCTCCATGACCGGAGACCCCTCTTCCCTCCGTGTCCTTGCTTGCCACCCGTGAAGAATGCAAATCGCCGCATCACAGACTTGGTTTCCGGGGTCGCGGGCGCTGTATAGTCCACAGTATACAGCGAAAGCGATATCTTGCCCTGTGCGACCACGTCTGTCTCCCCCGGCAGGCTGCAGTCGCCGTTCAAGCACCTGTTCACTCCGAGGGCCCGCGGAGATAGGTTGGCCCAGGTAAACGTTCCTGGCGTCTTCCCCGGTATCGCTTCGTCAACCTCGGCCCCCCCGGTCATGCGTGTTTGGATGATCGGCACGGTTGTGTAGTTGTCAAACAGGGGCGGAATGTTGACATTTACGCCGTATCCGAGCGGAAGAATTGCGTTGGCCGAGGGAGCGCTCTTGATGATGGACTCCACGATCTTGAATGACACGGCAGCAACTCGAAATGCGTCATCCGCTGTACTGTTGACGTCGAAGTAAGCCACTGCCTTGTTGCTTCCTGATAAGGCGATCGCTGGGATGCTGCGGGCCGTCGCGGCGTACCTATTCAACAAAACGAGTTAGTCAACTGCGTATGAAGAGAAAGAACACAGACTCACGCAGCTCCGGCAGTACCCGACAGCGTCCAGACAAACGGACCGAGATTGGTCCCGTAGTTCGGGCCCGTCAGCACCAAGTCGGGAACTTTGAAGTCGGCAAAGTTGGGCAAGACGTAATCGAGGCCCACGAAGATGCAGGCGGCCGGTGTTCCGTTGTAGTACCATATATGGCTGTCCACCGGGTCTGGTCCCACTGAAGGCGCCCCCGCGGGAACCAAATTGTACTGCGCGGGTCCTGTGAGGTTGGCTTCGGTGGTGAAGTCGACTCGTCCTCCTTGGCCACTTTGCGGAAGCGCGGGGGCAACGATGTAGACGTTGTGCCCGGCATTAGTGAGCATTTCATAGAGTTGGCGGAGATTGCCCGACCCAAATCCATCGTCGTTTCCCATCAAGATATTGACGCCATTGCAGCCGCCGCTGAGGGCAAGCGCCGCCCCCAAGATTGCCGTGATGAATCGCATAGTAGGTGCAACGGTTGGCGTTGACGGTTATGACGACGAAGGAACGGAGGATCGAGAAAATGTCAATTGGTTTTTCGAGTTGGCGTTCTTTCCCTTTTTTTATCGTCCCAACAAGCTCGGAGCTCGCCGACGTGGAATTTTGCCCTCGTGCCCTCCTTCCCGAACGGGAGATGTCGACTGGCCGCGTCCGTTTGTGGGAGCCGATACCCGGAGGCAAATGTTGATAAGCATCTCATCTTTGCCGCATCGGGGAACTGCCATTGGTCGGCCGATGACGTCGACGTGGGACGGATTGGATCGCGTTCCTCCGCTCCTCCAAATTCTCACTTGCCATTGGATGCAACGCCGCGGACGCCCAATCGAAATCTCCAGACCGGGAAGGTGAGTTGAACCACAGCATCGATTGCTGATATCTTGATTTGCGTTGGCAGCAACCTGGAAGCGGAGACGACCGAGAACGCATCTAGAGCTATTCTTCACATCTAAGGTTCCCCAGTTCGTTACCGGACGTGCCGACAGCTTAATGACCATCCAGACGGCCCTAGGATTTCAACCTCAACAATTTGGACATCGACTAGGTATGTGATCGGCTGGGGCAACAAAATTAATCACGCGTCAAGGGGCATGCCCAGGTATTTCGTCTGAGGCGATTGCTAGACGTCCAGGATGACTCGGTCGGCACAGGCAACGAACTGGATGAGGGATACTCCCCATGTTGCGCAGTGGTGAAGATTAGAAATTTTAGGGGACTCCGCACCAGATTGTCTCTTGGAGGACGCCTATACCGCCGACCTTCAGCTACAAGCTCATTCTATATACAGGGGAAAAACCCCATTTGGAGAGATATCGACCCACCGAACACTCTCGAGAAGATGACGGCCTCTCCTAGCGAATGGTGGACAAACATCAAGACTGAGCTGGTAGCAACAAGTTTCAGATTACACCTCGGAAGCCGGTCTTGGATATAATATATTTGGTCGTTGTTTCTCTACATCAACATACTGCCCGACGCCTGGAACTGTTTGCATTAGCGTGAATGGTTTTGGACTTCGTCATCACTTGCTCGTCTACTACGTGGGCTGCCCTATATTCGCAGATAGGGCCATCTCGGAATACTTCACCGTCATGCCACGGACAAGCCGTACATAGTCGGTTCTTTTCTGTCCAGAGGGGACGGCGAAGACCGCGACTAGCGGATGACCGGCAATTCTTGGTATTTGGACGCGGTTCCGCAACAGCAAATCGAGATTGTCTACTAGCTGACAACCTCAAGGGCACACCTCCGGGATGATGGCGATGATTGGGGCTCGGTAAAGTGCCGCGCTTGCGTAGTGCGTACGCGTCTTATTTGCGGATATCGTCGTCCACCTTCTCCGCGCCATGGCCGGAGAACCATCCGGATCAATTCTTTTACCCAGTGGAATGATCGCATCTTCATCCGTCTTGGTCCACCCCGATTTCTCCGCATCTGAAAAGCGAAGGAAGGATGGTTCCGACGGTTGCATTCACCTTACGCCGGGCCATCCCGCCGGCGCGGTTATTGGCGCGCTAGTAGCCGGGAGATGGCGATATTAAGGCACGGCGGATCTAGGTTTCCTGCTGCGGGTATATACGAACCTTGATGAATTTTCTAAGCCAAATCCCGGAACTGGGGACCACTCCCTAGATTGTCACTTCGGGGAGCAATGGAGATATAAGCCTCACTCCTGACTTCATACTTCGAAATGACGACAGGAAAGCCATCTCTCATCGGGACTCGACTGACACCATGCATCGCACGGCTCTGTTGTTCGGCCTCTCGGCGGTTGTCGGGCTCGTAGCCGCCCAGAATGCGACCAAGCCTCAGGCGTTCGGCACATTTGGGGAGAACGTGATTTGGTGGCCCGACGTCAACAACACCATTGTCTACCCGCGTATCGCGGAACTCGCCGACGGCACTATCCTCGCCACAGCTGGCCTGAACACCAACCCCGGAGTGTTTCCGGTCTTCAGCTCGAGCGATGGCGGGGCCTCGTGGAAGTGGATCTCGAACGTGACAGATCAGGTCAACGGGCTGGGCATGAACGCTCAGCCTGCCCTGGCCGAGCTCCCGTGGGCCATCGGCGACCTCCCCGCCGGCACCGTCCTCGCCAGCGGTAATAGCTGGGGACGCAACAGCACCAACATCGACATCTACGCCAGCGTCGACAAGGGATACACGTGGAAATTCGTCAGCAATGTGGCGCGAGGCAGCGGTCCTAGCACGCAGAACGGCAACCCCTGCATCTGGGAGCCCTATATCCTGTAAGTCTTTTGCACATACTATTTTCAGACACGAGTCTAACGGCTTAGTCCGTTCAACGGCACCATTGGCGTCTTCTACTCGGACCAGCGCGACCCGAAGCACGGCCAGAAACTCGCACACCAGACCTCTACAGACCTGAAGACGTGGGGTCCCGTCGTCAACGATGTGGCGTACAAGACATATACGGATCGTCCCGGAATGACCGTCATTGCCTTCATCCCGCCGATGAAAAAGTGGATTCTGGTGCACGAGTACCCGGGCACGCTCGAGGTGAACGCGACGGGTGGCGACCAGTGGAGCGGTCAACAGTTCCCGGTGTACTACCGCCTGGCCGACTCGCCATTCGAGTTCGACAACGACCGCGGGTATCCGATCGTGGTGCGGGGCGTCCAGCCGGGCTCCAGTCCGTATGTCGTATGGAGTCCTGTTGGAGGCGTCAACGGCACCATCATCGTTAGTGATAACGACCACTCGGACGTCTTCACCAACAGCTTTGGCGGCATGCCGGACCGCTGGGAGGCGCACGAGACGCCGCAGATGAATGCGTATAGCCGCGCGCTGCACGTGCCCAAGGATTATCCTGACCATTTGATCATTCTTGGTGCGGCGCGGTATTCGCGGGCTGTTCACCGGCCCATCTCCCTCAGCGTTGTTAGCATCAAGGAGCTGCTGACCAAGCCTCCTAATGATGCGAAGCCGGTTATGTAGGTTGGGCAAAAAGCAGGGACCCGGGCAGGTGAAAAGCATGACTTATGTGCTATTTTCTCGATGGAGATGTAGAAACAACTTAATCTTTATTGGTTCAGACGTCTGCTTCTGGATTGTGATGCAGTCGGTCTCGGGCTTCAAGTTCTAACTCTGGGTCGCATGGCTGGCATTGTGAGCGAGCACCACGTCCTGGAATCCGTTGGTGTGACGGCATGGGGTTCTCTCTCACGATATCATGACACGGGTCGTATGAGGTGCAGCCCGATGGTGAGTTCGGACCGGTCTGGGCCTCTGCCGTCTTGGCATCTGCGGTGAGTCGGTGACAATGCAGCTGTCGGCGCAGCATGGCCCACTGAGGCTCTCCGGAATAAGCCATGCTGCCGGCCCGACCTATCAGTTTCTCTCCACATCTGCCGGCTGCTCCAACAACTCTACAGTTCACGTTCTGGACCGCCGACATTTCGCACTTCTCGTGTTTGTAAGAGGTTTAGCGTGCGGGGTGGATTGCTGTTGGCATGAGCTGAACTGTGTGTGTGTTCTGCATGCTTCGGGGATGATATGATTTTGGACTTTCGTCCGCAGTGTTAAACATTGATAAGTGCAGCTTAGCAAGGATTCCCGCTCTCCGGGCCTGGTAAACTTTCTTATTCATCTCCACCCCGAATAGTATCAACATGAAGTTATCATCGATCACGACCGCCTTGTTAGCCGCAGCCGCCATCGTCGACGCGCGGAGCACTCCGCCGCTCGGAAGCGGGAGTGCAGTCAAGACTTTCTGGAAAAGACTGACATTCCGGGAGCCATTGAACTGGTACCCCGATCCCAAGGCGGGCAAGTCGGTGGTCAAGTCTTTCAGTGCCGATGATTCGGCCTGGAGCGCCGAGGACTGGGCTGCGAACATCCTGCTGAAGTGCAAGGATAATAAAAATTGTATATCGTGCTTGGCATTTCAGTGTAAGCTAACACTTTTTTCCTGTTCAGGTTCTTGTGTATACGCTAAACCGGTTTCGAATAGCTCCGGACAAGAACAACGGGGAGCTCAGTTGGTTTGGTATTCTCTTCGGGGATAGAAGTACCGAGCAGGATTTTATTCGGAAGACTGAGGTGACCGGGTCGATTGGGTATACCGCGCGTTCCGGGGGTTCTTCAGGCTCTGAAAAACCTTTAGGCACTGAGATTGACGAGGAGGTGGTTCTTAACCTGTGAACACCGATTTAAGCTACTCGGCACGGTGATGTTTTGGCGTTAGATTTTGTGTCATGAGAGAAGACAACTTTGGAATGATGAAGGTAAGGTTTAGGGAATAACAAATGAGAGTGACAATTATTCAGTAATTTTCTCAATTAAGCCACTCCGGGTAACGTGTATACTCACTGAGCACCACCAAGTTACATCAGAGGCGGTGCGTGTTTTAGGAAGGTAGATCTGTAGTTCTTGTTTTTCATATTTGGTAGAGTCAGTTTGCGCAGTGTTGCTACATCCCCAGCTTACCCAACTGTAGATACTCCAGCACGCCGATTCCAATATATCACCAATCTAGAGAGCCATTGGCAGCCATGTCACCAACACTCGCTTTTTCAGGCACCGCCATCTCCTTGGACCAGTCATATACGCCGCCCCTCTCCAAAAAGGCATCATGATCCCACCGGACCTGAGACAAGGCCTTCTCGACACCCACATCCAGAATCGACTCGGACTCGCGCATCTTGCCACTCCCCTTGTCCATAAACCGCATATACTCATCCACCAGCAGATAGGACGACGCCATGACCCGGTTGCTCTCGGGAATGAAAGCTGGAATAGCCTTGTGCCGATCACAAAACACGCCAAATTCCTCATCAGATATTTCCCACTTGCGAACGTCGCGAAGCGTTTCCTCTGAGTCGTTCTCGCCGCGGACCATCAGGACCTGAAACACCTTCCACCGGAACGGGGCCAGCTTGGACACCATGTCAAACATGTCCTCCTCGAAGTTGAGCCGGCAGACGACGGTATTCAGCTTGAACTTGATATTGTGGGTGCGGCACCAGTCGCGAATCCGGAAGAGCTGCTGCACATTATTCCCGTCGCCGCGGCCAATCGCAATGTTGGTCTGCTCGTTGAACGAGTCGCACGACACGGCCAGCACGTCGACGTAGCGGCCATACTCGGCGAGCCAGGCCTCGGTGACCTTGCTGCCGTTGGTGACGATGGATACCGATTCCAGATGGAGCGCCTCCTTGCAGAAGCGGACCATGGCGCCTAGAAACTTGGGATAGAGAAAAGGCTCGCCGCCGGCAATGTTGAGCTTCTTCATGCCGGCTTCGCGCAGCAGGCGTAGGCCGCGATGGGCATCGGCCTGGGAGAGCACGTACGACGTCTTGGCCGTGTGGAAGCAGAAGCCACATTCCTTGTTGCACTTGCGCGAGAAGAAGTAGTTGACCGAGACCGGGATTGGTTGGCGGCTGAGACGGCGCCGGATGGTCCGCACCGCTGCGGGGAGGGCCACGACGCTGAGGGCCAAGATGATGGCGGCGCCGGCCACCATCCACGATGTCGGCGAGCCGGCCAGAGTTAGGATGAATCCGCCGGCCATTTTTTTTCTTTCGTCCGTCCTTTGGCCGTCTGAAACTTGGGTGTCTGAGGCACCTACGGTAGTTGGGAAGGTACTAGGTAGGTAAGCAGGCAGCAGACGTGGTCGAGAGCAGCACGCAGCGGGGTGGCCTCAGGCTCTTATAGGCCGGACGGTTATGGAGCCCGATTGGGCCCAGACAACAGAAATCCAGACGCGTGGAGAAGGTGCATGCCCCGCTGCTGTCGGATACGTAGGTACCTACCCACGTTGCAGCAGCTTCAGTTGTGCTCTCGCAACCTTCAACACTCCCGGTCCATTTCCCGTCCCACCGCCAGACAGAATGGACTCCTCCGTCTCGAGACCGGCTGACTGCATCATTGCCATCCTCGGTGAGTAAGGTCCCGGAGTATCACACGCATACCGTGCTACTCCAATTTTGTTGACATGTTTGAACTGAGACCAGCAAACACAGGCGCTCCGGCTTCGGGAAAGGGCACCCTCTGCAAACGACTCGTCGCCGACCCCCCCTTCGCCCACTTGCACCACGTCTCGGTCGGCGACCTGCTGAGAGGCATGCCCTCGGGTCCCGACATTAACGGCCATATCCTTGCCGGCACCGTACTTCCCGGCTACGAGCTAGTTCCGATCCTCGCGTCACACATCGCTAGTCTCCCATCTCCCGAGGGCGACAGGAAAGTTGTGCTGTTGGACGGGTTCCCGCGCAGTCTTGAGCAGGAACGCGCCGCCCGCCATGTTCTCGCGTCAGCCGGCAACAGGGAGTTCCCCGATTTGGCCGTATATTTCAAGTGTCCGAAGGAGGTGCTGAAGGAGCGTTATGTTGCGCGGAAGCGGGGCGCCGATGACGGGAGTCTGTTTGAGAAGCGCTTCGAGCAGCATGAGAAGGAGTGTCCCGACGTGGTCGAGACGTACAAGGAAAGAGGCATTCTTGTCGAGGTAAGTGCTTCTTGGCGTGGTTTTGAGACGGAGTGAGAAGGGGGTGGCGTGAAGCTGACTCTGATGTGTCTCGTGTAGGTCGATAGTAGTGGGGACATTAACTCGTCGTATAATCACTTTTTTGATGCTTTGGGATCTTACCTGGCGGTCAAAAAAATAGACTAGAGGGGATTTTCTAGGGCCGGATTGACGCTCTGTTTGGGGATTTGTACGAGACTTGATCATGCGACCCGAATCCGAATCCACCCGCCTCGTAGTGAGCCTCTTCATAATACACCTCAAACCAGTACAGACGCCTCTACCGACACCTCCACTATTGCACCACGGCATCGCTCTGCCTCTCAATGGGGCCATCATTACTTGAAAGATTGGCCCCTTGAAGGCGCCACGGCCCCAGTCCAGCTGGTGTCATGGTGTGTTGTCGACGGGGCGGATATTATCTTCCGGCCCTTTCTTGTCTTCTGAATCCCTGTTTCTGCCCACTGTGTCCAAAAATTCCCGGAGCATATCCGTCTGGGATATTGAATCCCGTCCTATCCTGGGCACCGTGAACAACGGCACCTCATCGGTTGTCTGTGGTGTGGCGGCTCTCGGCCGTTCCGGTGGCCCACCCAGCATCCTGCCATTTTCCAGCTCGCCATCAGTCTGACGTGGCTCGCGATCGCTTTGACAATACATCTTCGTCGTCTGCCAGAACCAGCCCAGAACCATTCCGCAAATCAAGAACTGCAAGATGAAAGCCCCGACTAACAACGGTAGATAAACGGAGTCCAAGCGCTTCTGGACAATGTCCCAGGTGAACGGCGGAAGCAGCACGCCCCAAACGTCGCCAACCTTCAGAGTGTAACAGCCCAGACGGTTGAACAGGCCGAACTGCGTAATGAAGATAATCCACGCAAAAGGCACGACAACCATGAAGTCCACTACAGCCGTGAGACTCACTCCCAACCATGTGCTGCATTCCAAATGATCAACGCCTATCTGGAGGAGCCACCCAACGGCGTATATCCCCCACATGACGAATTTGTCCACCGTTCGACAGTTCCAGGCCGTGGGGGGCACCAGGGCTGCGAGCCCTATGCCGAAAGCCGGCCCGGTTGACACGATGAGCAAGGCGCATATGTCGAACTTGAATCGATTCCAGATCCGTATCCACAGTGGAACTTTTCCAGGAGTCTGGGATTCCCTCGTCGGAGTAATCTGCAGCACACCGTTGGGACGACGTTGCCGAAACCGGTCCGGGCGGTAAATCGGTATTGCTCCAGACCTGATCGGATACTGGATATCAACCGTCAACTTTCGCTTCACCAAGTTCAGATCCTCCTCGAGCTGCTCAAGAATACGACGAGTTGAGTCTTCGCTTTTTGGGACCCCGATGATGCACGCAAGGAACATGGCGACAATCGGCCAGCTGACGGTCAAGGATGAGGACAGGCTCCATATCCCGATGGCCTGCGGGTCGTCGTCGTCGTAGTCCTTGTGGTTGATCTGAGCGTACTTGATCGCAACAGCCGCGACGAAACCAATGAGAGCTGCCAAAACGGGAACCTTTTCTACTCGACGGTCGGCGGCGAGCGATCGAGCCGCCTTGCGGAATGCATCAGTGTTTTCGGGGCTCTGTGTCTGGATTCCGACCTGTCTGCTCTGCGTCAGCAAGGTGCGATAGAGACATTGGGCGGAGAGGGAGAGGTACCTGTCGATTGCTTCCTTGTTGATCACATTCACATTCCGCTCCGGAGTCATGCCGATACTAGCATAGGCGATTAAGACTAATGCCAGGACCTCGCAGTCCTTCTCGTCAGGGGGACTCGGCAATTGACGATGGCTACGTCTAACAGCCTCCAACACAGCAGAAGCCTGTGAAAACGTGTAAAGGAGCCCCGCAATAGAAGTCACGGGGCTTCCAACCAGGTGCAGTAAAGTGAAAGCCTCTAGTCGTCGTTTGCCAAGAGGTGCACGCGGGAGCTGAAAAATCAAGACCGCCAGCGGAAGCTTGTAGTCGATGAGTCTTCCCAGCACGATCTTGATGTCGTATTTATTCCAGGGGCTATACCAATAGGAGAGAATACCGGGGGTTCCTGGGTCCGATATCAGGCTTCTTATGTGCTCAATCCAGACGATGCCGAGGGCGGAGTCGAGCATAGCAGTCTGACAGGTCTGGTTTACGTGGCGGATCAAATCAGCCACCCAAGTGATGTTGAAAGGTTGAGCTGTGTAGTTCGACGCCGCGGTGCTGAAGGTGCAGGTTGCATTTGTAAGTGCCATCTTGGTCCTGGCTAAAAACGAAATGGCTTGGGGTTGCAGGCCAGGATATAAGTGTGAGCAATGTGAGAAACTTAGGGGGAAGACGCTCCACATGACCGAAGGAGGATAGAGGGGGGGAGACTGAGATATCAGTAGAAATGCCTCGAACCGACTCTGCCTTGCACCAACATGCTTTACAGGACACCCCCGAATGTGGTTTAGTTTCACAGACTCTGTCAGTCTTTTCAGCAAGCTTGGACCCTTGATGCATATCTGGGTGGCAGGACATCCTTCTTCATTGGTGTGCTGAAGGGGATGGAGGGTTGTGGCTTGCTTCTTATTACTGCAAGTGGTCGTGTGGCGCTGGAATATTGCATCGTGCCAAGCAATCCAGGTATTTCGACTGTGTGCCCAGGTAGTTCGACTGTGTGGGGCACAGGCAAGGGCGCCCCGGCCAATGGGATCTGGCAGCGAGAACGCACTCAACCGCCCTGTCGTTGCCAGCAACCTTGCGACAGCCTACAACAGCAACAGCTATTACAATCACCATCCATCTCAATCGCCATTTCAATCGCTATTTCAGGTACGATGAGCAGATGCCGTTTATACAGCGACGGCGCTAGCGGCGAGGGCTGGACGTGGGAAAAGGTTTAACTCCAACATTTTTGTATGGGATTTGCACTAAAATTTGTTAGAGTCAAAGCTCCCATCACGACCAGCGCACACTACAACCGGCGCACTCTATACTACGGGCCTTATGCCACCAGAAATACCAACCCAGCAGCGATTTGACTTATGGCAATTACCTCAAATGTTATCGTTTTTACTTTCCGAGGAGGCAGCCTCTTTGCCTCTCACAGACTTATACCTTTGATCGTGCGCCTTGTCATGGCGTGGGCAAATCGGGCACGTGATGGCGGTTTGGCTGCCAGATCCCATTCGCCGGCGTGCCCCTGCCCTGGACCCACACAGTCGAACTACCTGAGCACACAGTCGAAATACCTGGATTGGTGCCAAGGTGGGATGCACGCCTAGTTCGGCAGGCACGACTTCGAGATAACATCTCTACTTCAAAGATGCAGCAGGCTCCTGGAACTTGAAGAACGGATCCTAAGATAAGATAAGGGAGCTGGGAAAGAATAAGGCCAGTCATTAGACAGATCTGGTTCTCGCATAGGTAGGCTCTTCCATCTGCGCACCCGATAGTGGCAGTCAGCCGGAGAGTTCCGCTTAGGTTAGGCTTATGGGTATAAGGCAGAAATTCTGAATGACGTTGCAAGGATTCTAGCAGTGTGAACTAAAAAATCCACGTTGTTTTCGTCAAACATTTCGACGGGGTTATCATCTATTACATTATCTAGGTACCATAGGTATTCACTAATTCCAAGATATCTATCCACCGCCCAAACGCCACCGATGCAACATATGTAGGTAGGTAGGTAAGCAGAGTTTACAGCATGGAAACAACACCGGCAACACCGAGCAACGCCCAAATCGCCACACCCTTTGTGCTCGCCCCAGAAGTGCCGCCGTTGTTGTTGTTGCTGCTGCTGCTGCCGCCGCCGCCACCGCTGCTCTTAGTCGGCTCACATGTCGGCTTCGGGCTCGCCGTCTTCTCGGCCCCGCCCGTGATGGCTACATTGTAGTAGTACACCTCTGACCCGGTTCTCGTCGACGCTGGCAGCGAAATGGTAGTGGATTGCCCATTCACCGTGCCGCCCAGGGCCCCCGAGCAGACAGCCTTAGTGGTGCTTGCGAGACTGCATGTCTCCTCTACCGTAGCCGAGACATCTGAACCGAACGTCTTGGCGGCAGTCACCTCGGAGACTCGGTAGTATTGCGGCCCACCGGTAACGGTCAACACCTGGGACGATGTTAGCCTGGAGGATCTAGAGGTGGCTTGGGAAATATGGCTTACAACACCGTCGGAACCGCACACCCCGGCAGTGAGGTATGATGGCCCGGATGTACATTGTATCGCGTAGGTGGTCCTCTCGGGGCACACGTCGATGATCGAAGCGGCGTACTCCATGTCTTCGTCCACCCCGTCCACGAACATGTTGATGGTGGGGACGTTGGAGTCGTTCCTCGGGACAACGGCCTTGGGGAACTGGCTGCGGGCGGCAACGGCGGGGGTTGGCTGGAAGGCATTGACGAGGTCTCCGTTGACGCCGTTGACGCCCTTGAAGGCAGCGCCGGCAAGGTTGAAAGCCATATTGAATTGTGATGAGAGGTCTGAACGATGCAAAGAAAGTCGGTAATGTGAGAGCGAGTGAACTTCAGGTGTATCCTGCCGATTGTCTTGAGATGCGAATGGCTGTTGGCACGGCGGTGAGTGGTGGCGGCCGGGATTTAAATGCTAGTTTGGACATCCACTCAACGAGGTATGGGGTGGGGGTGATGAAATTTTCAGGCTCCGCTCGCTGCAAAAATGTCCACAAAATAAGATCCTTTCCACTCTGCCCAATACAGCAGCCACAACGTCTGGTTACACAGCCGCATGATTCACAAGGCAAACACCGGTTGATACCCGTGCCTCACGAAGGATCGCGCCAAGACTATGGGAGCCGAGGAAGGAATCCACCTCATGACTTCAGCCGGCGAACCGAGCCAATTGTACCATCCAAAAGCCCTGCTCAGCTAGGGCTATGCCGAATGCGGCCAATATGGGTACGAGAGCACTGCCTACTGATGTCAGCCCAGCAGCTGTATTCCGTACAGCTGTGCCTTAGCCCGCCCCACGTCAGTCCGAGCATCTACTACAGCGAATATAACATTTCATTCGTATGCCTAGATTCATCTCACATGACATGCCGTGAGTCCGTATTCGCGCGTCATAACGTTACAGCTCATCGTGCCCCTTTCCCGGCCCCGTTGAAACGGACGGAATCTTGCCTTCGATGACATCGTCGAGAAATTGTTCCACCACCTGTGGCGTGATTTTCTTCTTGCCTCGGAACGGAAACACGTCCCCGGTGTTTGGGTTCTGCAGCGACAAGCCAGTTTTGGATCCCGGCTTCTGACCCAGCAGTTTCAACATCTCGGGGTACTCGTTGACGTCGGTCAGTGTGAAATACAGATACTCGGCGTACTTCTTGGCAAGAGGCCGCATTTCCGATCTGTACTTGTCCTTTTCGGCTTCGGATGAGAAAAAGTAGTGCAGCAGACTTTTTCCTTTCTGTTTTCATCGCATTATTAAGAGGGCTCTGCTCACAGATAGGAAAGTTGTATAACAGCCTACCTGCATATACTCGGCTTCATTTCTCCTTGTCAATTCCGGGATTAGAGGCGCCGAGCAGAGCTTGACAAATGCTTCCAGGCTGTTGACTGTGCTGAAGTCGGTGAGGGTATGTTCTTCCTCGTCGATGTTGTTGACGCATTGGAAAATTGAGAGTCCCTTGAGGGGACCGGAGAGGATGAAGGAGTACTGGTCATGATACTTGGTTGCCAGAGCGCGGAATCGGTCACGCAGAACGTCCCCTGCCGGTAGATGTGCGATGAAAACCACATCATCGTCGCCAAGCAGGGGTGTGACTTGGTTCACACCAACTTCGCGGACTGTTGGGCGGAGGGATCGGTTCAGGAAGGTGTGTATTCTGAGCCCCCAAAGCAGTTAGCGACAGTGCAGCTACGATGATCTACGTCGAGGACAAGAGGACAGGGAGAAGTTGATATGATCACTGAACGTACCGAGGTGCCTTACGGTCCCCGCGATACCGGATGATCGACCCATCTCGTCGGTAGAGTCTAATGGCTGGATATGAAGCGACATCGAGGTCTCGACATGACCCCAGATCTTTACCGCAGTCGAAACTAATGATGTTTGGGTCTTTTGAGGTCTTCTGTAGTGATATCCACTCTGTCTCTAATGCCGTGCACGCATCGCTGCCGGGCTATGGCGGGGGTTAGCAGACGGCAGACCACCTTGGAGGTGTTGACAAACATGTGTGACTGTTTCGGTCAGATCGTGCGTTCTAGATTGGGACACTGAACCTACAGGCTACGAGCGTGTACTCGTTCTCGTCGAGAGCCGTTCTCAACCTGTCCTCGGATATATGCGTCCACGCCACCGCGTGGCTCACGCAAAGAACCAACAGCCAACGCAGCCCAGCTGGCTTCATTGCAGGGGGTTCCCGAACACGAGAGGCAAAAAGTCAGTCAATAAGGGAACAAACCAAAATGATAGAGCGAAGGCGTGGTCTTCTCGAGTCTAATGGCAAATGTGAAGCTATCGATCAGGCCAGTTTGCCCCGCCGGCTAAGGAGTCGGATAAGTTGGGGCATCTGATAGGGGGGCACCCTGTTTTTGATAGGGGGGCATCCCCCCCACCTAGGCCCCCCACCGCCAGCCGCCAAGCCAGCCGCCAGGCCTTGCCATCTCAGAAGCCATCGCCATCTTCCACCACCACCACCACCACCACCACCACCACCACCACAGCAACAACAACGATAACGGCGGCAATTACCAATTCCCAGTAGGCCGCGTACGATAATAGCCTTATCACCGCAGTCGTGCTAATTGATTTAGGCCTAATCGCGTCGAAAATAGAGCGTTCCGGTTACGCGCGCGCGCGCGGCGCGATTCGAACAAGATGAGCTTCCCGATTATCGCCGATATAAGAACCCTTACGCGCGACCGCGATATAAAAGGCTTCGTTGCGATATAGAAGTCTTCGCCGACGACGAGCGAGGCAATTGAAGACTCACGTGAGGGTAACTTATTTTGTTCGAATCGCGCCCCGCGCGCGCGCGCGCGACCAGAAGACGCTGTTTTCAACGCTATTTTCGACGCGATTGAGCCTGAATCAATTAGCACGATTGCGGCGATAAGGCTGTTCTTGTGCGCAACCTACTCGCAATTGCAATTGCCGTTGTTGTTGTTGTTGTCGTGATGGTGGTGGAGGAAGATGGCGATGGCTTCGACTTTGCGACCGTGAAAAGCCTGGCAGCTGACCTGGCGGCTGGCTTGGCGGCTGGCAGTGAGGGGCCTGGGTGGGGGGGATGCCCCCCTATCAAAAACAGGGTGCCCCCCTATCAGATGCCTAAGTTGGCAACGTCGGAGCGCAAATCACCCGGTCGCTGGTACTCACGCCTGAGGTTGGCGAGGGGCTTATGTGTCGAATCTGATCTTGTTTGAACTCAACCCGTCATTGAGGCTGGGATGACAACAAGATGAGAACAGCCCGGTACCTCGCCGCCCTTTTCGGGCTCCTCCAAATAGCCCTCGCCAGCGACACAACCGCAGACGGAGACACCTTTGTCTGCCAACACCCACCATACAGGCCGCAGCTCATCTCGACATCACCCCTCGTAGTCTACCTCCACGACTTCATCACCCCTGAAGAGCGAGCTCATCTTCACCGCGCAACGTAAGTCACACCCAAACCCAGACCCAAACCCGAACCCGGACTCATAGCAAACAGAAACGGAACATGGCGCCGTTCTGCCATCACCTCCAACACCGGCGGTGCCCGCAGCGCCGTCCGCACGTCCCAATCGACCTACATCCCCCGCGACCCCGTGCTCGCCTGTATCGAGGACCGCGCGCTACACTTCCAAGGTGAAGCGGTCCCGCGCGCCTCGCTTGAACCACTCCAACTCGTCCGGTACGCGCCGGGCGAGCGGTACTCGTTCCACTCGGACTGGTTCGGGAATCCCGCGTACACTTCCCCGGCGGCGGGCGGTAATCGAGTGACGAGTTTCTTCGCCTATCTGTACGTGTCGGAGGACATGACCGGCGGTGGAACAAATTTTCCAATGTTGGAGCCGAAAAGGGACGCGGCGTGGTGTAGAATCTTGGATTGTGATGATGTCTACGAGAATGGGGTTACGTTTCGCGCAGTGGAGGGGAATGCTGTGTTTTGGCAGAATCTGAGGGAGGATGGGACCGGCGATCCAAGGGTTATTCATGCAGGGTTGCCGGTCGTCACGGGGGAGAAGATTGGGATGAATACTTGGACGAGGGAGGCGGCGCCATGGACCGATGGGGGGGATCAGGCGTATCCGGAAGTTTGAGCCAAGTGGGTGGGAACTGACATTTGATTTCAGTCTGGAAACGTGTCGATACAGCCGGGTTGTCTGTGACGAATCCGAGCATACGAAATTTCCTTTTTCGTTCCTCGTCCTGAACTACCTAGGGGAGCTGGGGACCGCCGGGACCAGCTCACACACATCCTTGCAGCCACAACGGACTTTGTACAGGGCTGGATCTGGACGAAAGCCTGCGAAGCGGTACTTAGGACTTAAATCTCTGAGACGCACACGTCATTCAAGTACGGATATTCTAGTATTCTCATCTCATTACCCACATACATCGGGGTTAGGTCTAAAAACCCGACTCTCTAAACACTCGTTCATTCTAGATAACATGCATAGGAAATCAACAACCAAGAACTCCTCGGACAATTACGAAACAACCCATTACTCCTTCCACGCCTTATCCAACATCTCCTTAACAGTCATGGGCTTGATATCGGGAAAGTCCTCATTGATGAACTTCTCGGGGTGGAGATCAGCAAGACCCTTGTCGAACCACAACCCGAAGGCGGCACACATGCCCTGCAGCAGCTTCTTGGGAAAGAACTGGTACAGCTGGACCTGGGCCGGGAGTTCGGAAATTTCGCCGGCCTTGAGCTTTTCGGGGCTGTCGTAGACAACATCAAATTTGGTCCCTGCTTCGCGTCAGCATCAACTCATCAGGGGGTACCGAGGGCGGAAAGACGGGACATACCCTTGGCCTCCTCAGCATGGCGCAAAAACTGGTTCCAGGTGAGCCGGTCGCCCTTGACATATGTATCTGGCTTCCACTTGGGAAGATCCAGGCTGGCGGCAACAAACTTGGCGATGTCGGTGGTGTGCGTAAAAATGTTGGGGGTCTCGCCCGTCCCTGGGAGGGCAGCGGCATTGTTGGCCATGTCGATCCAGAAGACGAGGGCGGTGCGGGCCATGTGCGACTTGACCTTGGGGAGACCCCAGTAGTCCATGAAGTAGCCGTTGTGGAAACGGGTGTACTCAAGGTCCTTGGTCTTCTCTAGCTCGTACTTGGCATCGAGCTTGTGGGCGACAGAGGGAATGTCGCCGCGTTGTCTGCACTGCTGTTAGTGAACAGCGCTACGCCTCAAAGAGAAGAGAAAATAACCCACGCTTCCGTGATTTCCGTGCCCCATTCGCTGGAGATCATTCTCCTGGTGGTCTTGGAGAGATCCGCCGCTCGGATGAGATTGATCTCAGCGGGGGCTCCACCGCCGGGAAGGTGCATGGCGAGGCCTGAGACAACAGTGTGGATATTGTTGTCGTCAAGTATCTTGGCAAGACCCTCCACGTCGTCATAGTTAACGGCAATGATGGGTGCCCCGAGCTCAGCCTCTAGTGCAGGGTCCGCCTGTTTAGAGGTTAGACCCCTGGGTATTGTACAAAAGATAGGAGGAGGAGAGGTGTGAATACCTTTCGTGAGAGAATCTTGATCTCATGTTTGCCGGTGGCCTGGATGGCCTCGACGATGGTCCGGCCAATGTTTCCGGTGCCTCCTGCGACTGCGACGACGACCATGATGAACTGGATTTGCTTGAAAAAGGGGATCTGGAGAGAATAAAGGGCTTGTCTGAGGTCGAGATGATGATGTTGAGAGCGATGTCGAGATGAAAAGGACGTTGTAGACACCGTGATGCCGTTGCTTTTATGTCCAGACAGTCGTAACCCCCCTTACACATCGGAGGGTCGGTGACGGATGCAAAAGGTTCCGTTGTACGGATGCCTATCTGTCGGCATTCGGGTGTTCGCGCAACGCCATTGGCCACTTCGCGCGTAGCGTTCCATTTCTCAGCACCAACGGCCAGCTGCAAGTCAGACGATTAATAAGAGCGAATGCCGAGCCGCCGGACCCTTTTTGCTTCCGCATTCAACAAAGAGGCACAGCCGGACGCAATTCAAACGCTCCGACACCAACAACAGCTTCACATGCGTGTCATTCGGGCGCCGGAAAGGTAACACTGCGGCCGCCATGTCCAATCGTGGTCCTGTGCCTAAAAGACTGGCTGGGGGCCGCATAGTCCAGGTGAGTCGCACAGCTTTCTGATGCATTGAAATCTGCGTTATCCGTCTGACAATTGGAACTGAAAGGCTTGTACACGATGCCGCGCCGGAAAGATTAGGTGCGATGGCGGCACGCCGACATGTTCGGCGTGTGCGGAGCGGGGCCGGGACTGCGTCTACCCGGAGACGCAGAGAACACGGGGGCCCGGCAAAAGGTGAGTACCACAGAGAGGTCTACCAGTTTGGTGCTAACCTAAACGATATCCAGCAAGCAACGTATTGAAGCCCTCGAAGAGAGACTGGCCAGGATGGAGTCGATGCTCCGACAGGAGCAAACAGCCACAGACCCCGGTCCATCTCTTCCAGAATCATCACGACTTTCGCTGCCAGACCATGCCTCGCATTTCCTTCGCATCTCAGAGCGCATGGCGGGGTTCAGGGAAGCAGAAGTCTCAGCGCCACTTCGACGACCAGTTCTATCGGTCGTCTCCCCTGAAGCTTCCGAGCTGCTGCTGATCGAGCAAGCCCTGGAGTCCGTTACTGCCGAGCTCCCTTTCTTTCAAATATCCTGGTTTTTGGGCGAAATGAAACACCCAGATGCGCTTAGTCGCGCAGATGCACCATGGCAAGCGATGCTGAATTCGCTCGTCGCCAGCAGCGTTGTCTACAGAACAGCCGCCAATGCTTTCCACGAAGTCAACCCATGCACGTGGGCCTTCCTCCGGAACGCTTACGCCGTGCTGCCGGAACTTATCCTCCAGGGACACTCGCTCGAAGCTCCCCAAGCCGTCATGGCCATGGTCATGTTCACGCGATTATCGGCCGATGCGCGAACAACGTCGCTACTGTTATCAATGGCCATCAGAATGCAGCATGCTCTCGGACCGCACGATCTGTTGAACAGCAGCGAGTGGGTGCCGACAACTGAAGATGAAAACCGGGATCGACTGTTCTGGACCAGCTATGTGCTCGACATGGAGACGAGCGCAAACACGGGCCTGCCACCTACCCATGCCCTGCTGTCCCCGTTACCGATTATTCCGAGCCACATCCAAGATGACACAACCTTCAGACTGAGAATAGAACTCGCTGCTATTCAATCACGGATCAGCAAAGAGTACATCATCACCCACGAGGCCGAACACATCGCTCTGCTCTCTGAGCTGGAAGCCTGGGCCCGCCGGGTGCCGGCCGAGATCCGTCCGGCCCCCGATGGCGACGCTATCGAAAACACCGAAGACGACGCAGTTGATTTTCCCGCCACGATACTGCAGCTGGTGTACTACAACTGTGTCACAATGGTCTGCTGGTCCCTCGTCCGGCGCGTCGCAGCCGAAACCACCGGATATCTGCAGAAAACCGGCATTGTCCAGGACCGGGCGGACGAGCACCGACGCAAGGCGAGGTCTTCAGCCCGGGCCACGATTCACTGCCTCGGGCGGTTCCGGTTCCAGAATTTCCCAGAGCTGTGGAGGGCGCTATGCTATCCCCTCTCTGCTACCATCGCATTGCTGGCCGTGGTCTGTAAGGAACCCACACACCCCGAAGCAGAAGGGGATCTGGCGGTCATCGACTCGTTTGTGCGCTTCCTCGAGAAAATGGCGCACGAGGAAGGATGTGATCTGGAGAGGATGATAGACGGCGTCAACAAGTTCAGAAACTTGGCCAGGGACGCCGTGGGCGCTGCAAAGGCATCCATCATGCCAGTGAATCCGGCGCTGTGGCCCCTCAACGTGGCATCCGGCTGCACAGCCAAGGTACGAACGAGACTTGCCGCTGTGCAGGGAAAGGGCTAATAATCTTGTTCGTCAACAGGCTATCGCAACCTCCCTGACTTGTGAGGTCTATCATCCTATGTATATCGCCCAGAGTTTCATGGGGAACATGCCCAACCGCGACACCGTCGAGGCCAAGAGACTGGCGGAGAAAGTAGTCATATCATGGGGCGAGAATGGCTATGGGCCTTTCGTTCCCGATTCGCTGATGCCGGCCACATATGGGTTTGTGTTTTCTTCTTGACAGTAGTGTATAGAATGAGCTGCTGGTAGTTGAATCCATGTTGTTGCCTATGCTTGGCTCGGGGCAGCGCGAACCCGGGGGGTTCACGTCCGTGTCCCTGTGGAAATTAGTATGTTTATCACCCACACAAAAATGAGGGTGCTGTGCCGTTATCTGACCGGTGTGAGGTCATTGTAAATTTTCCTATCGTCAGACAGCTATTACGTTACCACTTGCCGGTTGGATCTGAAAAAAAAACTGATAAGATAAGAATTCTTCGCCACGTAATCTACGGCGGAGTAGCTACCGGATTAAATCCATAGCGTCTAACGACAGGAACTTCTCGTTTCGTTCAACCTTCCTCTATCTAAACTGCTTCTTCGGATGCGGTAGCAGATAAGCGGCGTAAAATTCGCCAGGAGCGGGAGAGAGGCGGAAGCGCCCCGGAGCTTGCGGAGGGCCGTCGCTGTAGCCGAACGAAGCGACACCAGCGAATTTTAACTTTTAAGGGTAAGCGGTTCGTCCCGCCTCTTCGTTCCAAAATCACATCCCGGCATCAGCATCCGGCATGGTCAAGGTAAATGCCAAGTCCCGCTAGCCAGGGCCGGGCGCACACACACTGACCGCGGTGCCTCGCTTCGCTCCCCGGCGCGCGCAAAAATTGACGGACTCGGCGCTTCTCGGCCGCTGCACCGAGCTGGAGCCAAGATGTCTGTCGTCCATGGAACGTCCTAGCAAAAGAGAGGCCATCCCTCGCGTCATTCTCTCCCCGCCCGCTGTCTCTGCTCACGTCGACGCTGCGGCAGCGACTTCTATCCCCAACATCCGGACGCATGCCCGAGGGCGTGTCGACTGGTGACAATCGGCCTTTTGACCGGGGTTAATGCGGCACGTGCCAGAATTGCAGGTGCTGTGTCGGCAAGTCGCGCCGGGCAACGACACTGGAAGCCGCCAAAGCGGATCCCTCCGTCATGGCCAACGCTACGGTTCCAGATCCACCGCTGGCCGCTCTGCCGGACCCGAATGAGTGGAACGGCCAGTCGGCGGTGCCATCTGCCGCCGTCTCTCTGGCGCTGGCCACTCTCGCCGTCGCCCTCCGACTCTGGGCTCGGGCCGGTATTCTTCGAGTCCTCGCAGTAGAGGACTGGTTCATCCTGGCTGCACTGGTATCATCCCTGTTGTCATTCATCGTTGCCGCGGCTAATCATCTACTTCCTACGTAGGCTTCATCCGCTGGTGTCACTGCTTGTCTCTGTCTCGGTAGGTCCACGTCTCATGGATCATGTCGACTAGCTTGATGCTGACTAGAACACTCAGAACTACGACATGGCTTGGGACAGCACATGGCATACGTCGATCCTTACAACTTTATGATGTACTTCAAGGTAGAGGAGATCCGGGTCTCGCTGACACATCGGCGAGGCTAACACCTGTCTATTCCAGGTCAGCATCATTGGGACCATCATCTACGTGCTCAGCATGATCTTCACCAAATTGTCCATCCTATGCCTCTATATCCGCGTTCTCACATACGAGCGAGTCCGCCTTGCCGCCAAGATCCTCCTCGGCATCGTCCTCGTCAGCCACATCTACATCCTCGCAACGCTATTCACCGCTTGCGTGCCCCTGGACGCCTTTTGGGACTTTTCGAAACGCGAGACCGCGTATTGTCATGACATCTCGGTATACTGGAGTCATGCCGGTCTCAATATCGTCACCGATTTCCTCATCTTCATGCTGCCCCTGACCGTCATCCACAAGGTCCGGACGATTCGTCCGCAGAAGATCGCGCTCCTTGTCATCTTCATTCTTGCCTTTACGTAAGCCAAAAAATCCCACATCTGGTCCAGCTTCGAACTAATACGGTTATATCAGGGTGTGCATCATCTCCCTGGCGCGAGTCGCCCTCCTCGTCGTTGCCTCCAACAGCATTGCCCGCGACGTCACCTGGGACGCCGCCAGCACCGCCACCTGGAACTCGTGGGAAATCAACATCGCTATCGTCTGCGCCTGTCTGACCACCATGAAACCGCTCGCCTCCCGGTTCTTTCCCCGCCTTTTTTCTCCGCATCCGTCCACAGTTCCCGACGAGAGGGACATTAACAGCGCTCTGGGGCCGAGAAACCGAAGGATACATGGCGAAACGGACCTTTCGCTGCCGCAGTCCACAGTTGGGGCGGAGTTAGATGAGTCGGTTTTGGGACACTCATCCACACAGACGATAGGAGAAAAATAGGTGGTAAATCATTGATCCGGATATGCCAAGATACTATGAACACAACATGATCTCTCGCTTCCATGGCCCAACGCCGGATTTGAAGAGCGTTTTGTCATTGCGGACAAAGACATCGGCCAAGATATTCCAGCAAGCCGAAGCCCTCTTCCCTGTAAAGGAGCGTTGTGAGCAATAAATTGTCAGAGACCGGTTTGAGTATCGCCATGCTTCGCTGATATGAACTGCGACATGGGATGTAGACACCTCCCTGGGCTTGGGTGTTCATCTAATCTCAAATAAAACCTCCAATGAACGAAGTGTAGCTGGTGAAAGACGACGGATCGCTTCACCGTCCATGAACCCGTCGACATACGCCTCCCCGATGAGCTCCCAGTGCCATGAGTTACCGCTTGAGTGGATCTGCTTCCGTAGCAAGACGGGGACACTGCATCCATATAGAATGCAGATTTTGTCTCCAATCCTGGCAGTCTGGGGGACGAGACCGGTAATCGTTGCTCGGTTGCTTCCGGCCTCCTTACCCCTGAAAGTCCTCCGATTGCATACCACGCCTCGGATGACCTCGAGAACCTCCTCGACACCCTCCGGGAGTTCTTCTTCCAACAATTCCTCGACCTCAATGCTAGGCATGATGTTTGCCTCGTCGGTCAGTACCGTTCCCCGTCCGGCCAGAGCGTAGTTGAGTCGTATCATTTCAACAATCGCCGACCGGTATCTCGGTGGCGCAGGCCGTCTTCCGCGATCACGGTCGGCACAAAGAGTTCTCCAAACCACGCCAGGAACATTATTCCCGTTTCGTCCCCCGAAGGAGTCGCTGGTCATTCCGAGAATGGCCAGACATTCACCCGTTATAATGGCGTCTGCAATCCTCGCTGACTGCTGCGTGATCTTGCCCAGTACGAATCCGGTTACATGTAATGACCCATTGCACTCGTCCGAACGCCCATTCCTTCCCAGGTAGACCCGAGGTGCAGTGCCATTGTGGGCGTTATAGGTTCGCTGCAGTTGGGTCCCGACTAGCGAGGTCTGATATGGTCGGCTCGGGGAGCTGTTGAAAAATGGAGGATTTGCCGGCCGTAGCCAAGAGCACCTCCTCATCTCCTGAAGCTGGTCGAGCTCTTCTATCGTGGACGCATTAGATGGCGAAAGAGGTGCCCACGGCCGACAGATGATATCCAAGGAGCCAGATCGGCAACAGTGCAAGACAAAATCGGCAAATACATCCAGTGCTTTGCGGCCGTAGTCGACGGGGGGTGCGCTATCGTTGTCATTGGCAAGGCTCAGAAGCGCAAAGATGGCGTCGTGGGGTTTCTTCGTCTCGCAGAAGGAGCTCAGCTCTACGAGCGTCTCGAGAGACAATAGTGGACGGTCTCGGAGGACAACGCCTTGGCTCCGTTGGAGAAACGCGGTGCCTATAATATCCAGAAGCCTCGTCGCCGGCGAGTCTCGAAAGTTGGACAGGAACTGGTCGCGCAGCCGACACCTGTCGTCGGCTGAGCTGAACTCTCGGTCGACTTTCCTCCGTACGACGCCGACAGCGTGGGCAAAATCGGACATCTCGACCTGTCGATCGCCACAGAAGATGATCGAGTCCCCTGCAAACGCTGCTTCCTGGATGACCCAGCGCCGGCGAAACCAGGGCCGGGCGAGGAGCTGGTTAAAAGCGGCGAAGACGTCCTTCCTCCACCACTGTCTGCCGTCCTGCTGGAGATCGTGGTGGTTGACACGGGGGATGAAGTTCATGGCCGCTTTGCTCTCCCAGCTTTCCTCCCCTAGCCATATCCAGACACTTTCTGCCTTTTTGTAGATCTCGGCCATTCGGCGGACCTGAGCACTCTTTTCGGCGTCGTCGGACTGGTTGATGCACAGAGAATCAATCCAAAGAAAGACGGCCTCAGTTGGCGACCGGAGTCGCTGGAGTGCGTGGAAGAGATTGGGTCTGATATAGAAGGGCTGGTAATTGATATCGATCCGATGGATGGGTGGCTCATCGCCCCAGGTGTAGCTAAGGGCGCGGTACGGAGGGTGATTTCTGAAATCCTGCTTGGTGAGATAGCCGGTCATGGCGCTGCTACTATCACCCTGGTAGAGGATGAAGAGGCGGAAACTGTCAGGGTCGAGTTCGCTGTATAGCGGCTCTACCATGGCGGGATCTTCGGGTGCAACGAACCCATCGACCTCTCTCAACAGCCTTCGTACGGCGTTCTCCTTGCCCTCTCCGTAGAGCAGGGGCATGTTCACTCCGAATATGCCGAGTAGGCTGTATGCCCAGTCTTCCCCACGAGTCGCCTGGCGTCTCTCGGCCCACGAGAATCGCTCTGCCACGCTAAAGTGGGACAATGGGGCTCCTCGGAGTGCAAGAACAGGAACTCCCGTGATGCTGTGTATCTCCCTCTCTAGAGATATTTTATCCCCGATAAATGACCACTCTCTCGAAAAGAATTGGACGTTGGCCGGGGCCAGGAGTTCCTGGAGTGTCCAACAGCGGGTGAACCATCGATCTCCTGCAAAGTCGCGAACGACTTCGCTAGGACCGCGAGCAGAGTCGGCTGAGACATCGCTTAGATAGACGTAGCAGCACGAAGCATTTCGAGACCAACGGAACATTGAGTTGATGGCCTCGGAAAGCTCAGCGGGGCTGGTTTTGTTAATGCAGCAGGTGTCGATCCAGACATACTCCAGGCCATCATGCAGCGCTCGGGATACACAAGACGTGATCTTCCTGTATCCTGCCCCAGGTCGCCAGTTATTGTTTTGAACATCTTCAAACGAGATTTCGTCTTCGTACCACAGGTGCGACAGTATTGCATAAGGAGGTAAGTCGTCGGTGAAGAGGTGCAAGCGGAATGTTCGGCAATTCAGGAGGCGCATAGCGTCGTACAGTCGCCCCGTTTCTAGACAGGGCCTTCAACTTGCACGTTGCCCTATCCGTCTTTGCTGCGCTAGGGGCGAGCTTTCCCGCCGGCTTCCTCCCGGGTTTGTTGAATGAACAAGAATGATGGCTGAAATGAGAGCGAATACATCAATGTTGTAGCTTGAGGAACCTCACGTCGATTGTTCGGTCAGGCTCTGGGCTTGAGCCTACCAACCCCGCAAGCTGCGACAGAATTCGTCGGCGGCGAGGGGAAAACTGCCCGGCTGCCTCCCACGTGAACAGGCAAGCGGGCAATATTGTTACATCAGCAGCCCTGGATTTGAGTAAACCGACAATTGTCAAATACGGCTCCCCACCAGACAGCGCTGTAGACTT
This sequence comes from Echria macrotheca, assembly GCA_030411725.1. Lineage (NCBI taxonomy): Eukaryota > Fungi > Ascomycota > Sordariomycetes > Sordariales > Schizotheciaceae > Echria > Echria macrotheca. The sequence goes on along the minus strand of MU839849.1, from coordinate 103,450 downwards.
TCAGGGCCTATCCCGTGCTTGGATAACCTTGGAACTTGGAGTTTTCCGAATCTTTTTCACGACTAAATACCACGTTTAAATCTTCAACCGGGATGCACCAAAAAGTTATCAGTCACTGGGTGCACGTATGGACAGCGCCTATCTAAAACATGAGTCCATCTCTCGAGTCGTGCCTTGTGCGCCCCGCTACACAGCCATCATCATATTCATGCCGGTGACCACCGACCCGGTGCCTGATGTAGGACTGCAAGAGATAACATTCATCCTTTCTATATCCAATGACATCGGCTAGAAAACGACCGGCGGGCTCTTGATATCCCGCGGAGGATAAGAAATGGCAGACACTAACGAACAGATACTCTTTACGAAAGACTTCAAGGTATCCTGTCCTCCCTGTCCTTGTTCAGCTCCCAGCAGGCTTGATGCCCATCTTGAAGACAGGACTGTTGTCGAAATTGTCGTAGTCATGAAATGCCGCCGCCTGCTGCTTTGAGATCTCCACCTCCTGGCCGCGGGCCACAACACCCTCATCATAACTATCAAGCGCTTCCTTGAGCGACTTCTTGCCCTCTTCGGCCTCTACCATCTGCTGCACAAACTCGTACGCGTCCTTGATGGCGAGATTCCCGCCCTGGCCACGGTGGAAGGTCATGCTGTGCGCGGCGTCACCCGCTAGCGTCGCCCTGCCGCCGCGGTTATCCCACTTCTTAGGGTGCCAGATGCGCAGCTGGTCGGCGCCAATGACAACATCGTCAGGCAGCCAGTCGACCACCGACTTGTACGGGTCGGCCCACCCATCAATGTGCGCCCGCAGGCGCTCCAGCCGGTTGTCGGTGTTCTCTTCGTCCTCTTTACTCGCAATGGGCCAGGTGACAAGCACGTAAAAGACCCATGTCTCAGGTCGGTCCAGATCCGGCTTGTCGAGCAGGAACAGGCCCATATACATGCCCTTTGGGTGCGGCGCAACGTCGACGCTCGGGTTCATCTCGGCATCAAGCCAGCGCGCCTTGTCCGCCGGCAGGCTGAAGGAGAAGTTCATAAACGCGTAGGGGAGTACCTCCTGTGCGGCATCCTCCTCGTTGAGCAGACACCGGCGGACCTTAGAGGCGCCCCCGTCGGCGCCGATGACAACAGAACCAGTCTCCGAGGTGCCGTCAGCAAAATGCGCCGTGACCGATCCGTCGTCTCCGTACGATAGGGATTCCAGCTTCTTGCCATAGTGCACGTTAAGCCCAGCCGAGAGTACGCGCTTGGTCTTCTGAATCTGCATGCGCCGGACCCCGCTCGGGTACTTCATCCGGATCTTGACGGCACCCGTCAACCCGTCCCGGACCAGCACGCCCTGCTCGCTGGCGGCCGCGACGGACAAGGACGTGTCGGGTTGGCATAAATGGAGCTGGGAAACGAGTTCGGCCGGAAGCAGGGACTCGAGTAGCGGTAGCGCCCAACTCAACGTGATGCCCCAGTTGCGGTCGCGCGGGGTAGTCTCGCGGTCGAAGAGCACATACGAAATGTTATGCTGAACCAGCGTTAGTGTCATAGCTTCTGGGTAGACCCTGGCATCAACTTGCCTTCTTGAGACCATGTGCGATCGCGATACCGGCGAGGCCTGCTGGCTGTTAGCATCCGTGGTCTCGCTCCGGTGATTGGGGTCCCTTGCCGGCGCCGACCACAATGACGTGGAGTGGTTTGCGGGCCATGTTCTTCCCCTCTTCGCTACGGTATGGGGGGGTCGATGGGTTCTAGCACTGCGGTGCCAGATGGAAATAAGCTAGCGGGTGTCCCGGATTACGTAGGATGAGGTCGTGCAAACGCGGACTTCCCCAGACGCATCAATCGGGAGTCGGAGACACGGAGTGAAGCGATCTGCAACTTTTGTATTCCGTACCCTTCCAATACCCCGCAACAAGCCTCGATGCCCAACCCCTCCATCCCTCCTCGGCCGTTGCCAACCCACTTCAGCTGGTGGCGTTTTGTTATCGCCCTTTCATACAAACACAATCGGATCTGAAGATACAACCCTAGGGTACCTAAGCAATGACGATGGACTGGTACTCACACCCCCCTACCTCGAGTTCCATCGACTGGGACAAGCAGGATAGTGCTGCGGTATGTTGCGTCAGACTTGGAGCAGCTCGACTCATTCCTGATATAACGACAGCTCAAGCGGAAGCTCATCACGGCAAACCACATCCTACATCAACAAGGCGTCGTCGATGCCTACGGCCATATCTCGGTGCGGTGCCCCAATGCGCCGGCCCGGTACCTCATGTGCGGGTATATGGCACCAGGGCTGGTGACATCGCCCGACGACCTGATCGAGTACTATGTTGCCGACTCCAAGGCTGTGTCTCCAGATGCCAAGAAAGGGTATTCGGAGCGCTTCATCCACGGAGAGATGTACAAGATGTACAGCGATGTGAATTGCGTCGTGCACAGCCATGCCGAGGCCGTGTTGCCCTACGTCACAAGCGGGGTTCCGTTGAAACCCGTCTTCCACATGGCTGGCTTCCTCGGTAGAGCCCTTACCCCTTTCTTGTGATGTTCCGGGTCAAAGATGCATCTGTATAGGGTTGTGCTGACAACGCAGGCAACGATGTCCCCATATTCGATGCCGGGGCCGTCTACTCGCCCGGCGAACAGCAGGACCTCCTTGTCCGAGACTCCCGCCTTGGTACGGCACTCGCGTCTAGATTCACCCTTGCCGAGGATGATAGAGCACCAGCGGCCCAACCAGATCACAACGTCGTCCTGATGAGACGCCACGGCTACACCACACACGGCAGGGACATTGAGACGGCTGTGTACCGGGCCATTTACACCAAGGTCAACGCGAGCGTGCAGACCAACTCGATGTTGCTGCGGTCGGCCATGCCATCCCTTGGTCCGGCAGCCCAGGCGAAATTCGACTTTGAGCCGCTGACCGATGAGATGTGCAAGGGTTGTCTGAAGATGAACGAGGGGACGCAGGACAAGCCGTGGAAGCTGTGGGCGGCCGAGGTCGAGAAGTCGTCGCTGTATATTAATCGGGGTTAAGATAGAGATATTCCGTACCTCGGCTATTAAATACCTTTCCTCATACCAAATTGAGAGATCCTTTGATACCGTAGAAACCCGCTCGGATGGTGATGTCGTCCCAAAGAAACATATCAAATCTCCACACCTGTCACCCACGCAACACCCGCCTTGACAATCCTCTCCACCACCTCCAGCTCCTTCTCGTCCCGGGGCGCATACACCATGGTCCACCCACTCCGCACAAAAGGCAGCGGAAACCGCTGTCCCCAACCGGCCTCGATCACCTTGCGCCCATCCGGCCCGCTGAGCCAAACATGCAAACTATTATCCGCCGGATGTGCGTGCGCAATCTCGCGATCAAGCAGCCTATCCTCGCGCGCCTCCGTGTTCAGCGTTGGCACATCGGCCAGCGCATACAGCCCGTCAGTCGACCGGCCCTCGGTGTGCGAAGGCTTACACTCGAGCAACGAGGGGTGCGCGTCGGCCAGGTTGCGCACGAGAGACTGCAGACGCGCGCGCGCCGCCGGCGTGATGGGCTCGGGGACCTGCCGCTGCGGCATGATGCGGGGCATGATCCGGGCGCGGGAGCCGGCGCGGCGCGGGATGGGTGCGGTGAGGTACGACGGGCCGGTCGAGGGGAGGCCGGAGGCGTCGAGCAGGTTGGGGCCGTGGAGGAGGTGGTTGATGCGGAACTTGGTCATGCGGACGTAGCCACTATAATACGCGGACAATTAGCTACCTACACCCGCTGGGGAAGAACTGTAGGGTCAACGTACGACCAGGTCGGCGGGGTGCCGCCGGTGCCAAATGCCTTCCAGGCGAGAAAGTCGTTGACAGTCCAGGCGATGCCGAGAATGGCGGTCGCGCAGAGACCTGTCAGCGCGGGCCGCGACGACACTGCCGAAGCCAGTCGATCGATTATGGAAGCCATGTTTGGAGCCGACCGGTGGGGTGTCAGCTGTGATACGGCTGCTGTTGCGGAAAACGGTGATGTTCGTTTCTTCGGGATGCTGCCGGGACGTGGTGGGGTGATCCGTCATGGGCGGAACATGCCGGCAGTTGAAATGCAATGTCTCGGAGAGTCGGACTGGCGCCAAGTTCCGTCAGCCATTGGCCTGTGTAGCACAGTGTGAATTGGTAAAAAGGATGACAGCGTCACTACGGTTTCGGTCTGGATTTAATGTTTATAACATGGTAGGTAACATCGAATCGGTGCTAGAATTTGCTTGGTATAGGATTATTTTGGTCAAAGTCTGAACTATGATGTTAAAAGCGACGCTCGATGCCAGGATGAAGCTCGCGTACTGACAGGGTCCACGGGTTGACTTGACAATCACTCATCAGTTGACAGCGAGAACGCGGGCAGTCTTGTAACTTTTCGGCCAAACCTTGAAGTGAGGAGCGCCAGTCTTCTCCCACAATAAACATTCAGATCACTTGTATCCGAATCCGCAGATCTGGCAAATATGAACTGTACACCACTCGTATTCCCTCATTAAATCACCGATTACTCCACGTATATCCGACACATAATATGTACAACACATTGCAAGTAGCCCAAACCCGTAGTATGCACCGTCCCGATAATGCAAGAACCGTTACCCCGGAAATCAAATCCAAGTGATGCAGCCGAACCCGAACCCAAACCCAAACCGTTGATAATGTGTACAGTACGAGAAACCAGCCCGCTATGGTTGGGTCAACTTAAAACTTGATGGGATTGATGGTGTTGTTGGCGCTGTCTTCTGATGGAAGAGTGCTCGTAAAATCGGGATGGATGCCGCCATGATGGTGATGGCTCCTTCAGCCGTACCCACGATATATAAGCTGATCATGGTGACTGGGACTGTTAGCTGTGATTCTTGGCGTGATTGGTACCATGTGCACTCACTCATATCCGCGTTCCCTATTGCAGTAAGGGTGGGTATCTTTGAAAACGACGCTATGCCGGCACTACACAACTGTGGTTAATACGTGATTCAGCTCATCGAGTCCAGGGATAACGCACAATACACCCATGCTCATGGCAAAGAGCGCTCCCAACTTCTCGCTGCGACGAATCTTGGCCCTCCAGATGATCTGCCATGGAAGCAGAGCCAAGACCACATCGGCACTGCCCGAATACGCTGTCGAACGTCAACACCCAGAAACAAGGTTTAGATCCGTCCGACATACCAGCAACAAAGGTGTTGTATGCCCGAACCCTCTTGAATCCCATCCAGCAGATTCCCGGTCCGCCGAGCCACAGCTTATGAATAGGCCAGCACTGCACCCACTGCAGCGCGGCGAGGAAGCCCATGACGAGGTTGATCGAGATGAGGATAAACCAGACCACCTTTCGCGTCCACCCGTCCGAGATGCTCAGCAGCGTGAGGGCGAACGACGACTTGCTCCACACGGCGGCCAGGATCGACCAGAAGCCGGCCATGTACGACCAGAAGAGCAAGAGAGGCAGATTCTTGGGCTTGATGTCGCGCCCGTGCTTGCCGAGGTCGAAATGCGTACATATCGTGAGCGCGATGGCCGAGAGGGCCAGAGAGATCTGTGGCCCGTCAGTTTCCCATTATTCTTTGGTCCTCTAGATGTTTTTGCACGCACCCAGCCCGCGATCAGGAAGTAGTCGTCCCACCATAACCGCCGCTGCCTCCACAGCTTCGCGTATATTCGCAGCCCGACGAAGAAGGCGGCGATGGTGGTGAGAAACCAGACAGTCCCATTTAGCTGTGGACTGTAGTCGTCGATAGGCGACGCTGTCGCCTCGCTCGAGGGCGCCGCAGCAGCGCTGCTCGCGCTCATGGTCGGTGGTTGTTGTCGTGCAATCGCATCAAACAGAGGCTAATAATTCAGAGACGCGGGACGGGACGCGGGATGGGAGAAATGGACGAGGTGGATGCCAAGAGCGAAGGGCACTTAACATGTAATTGTAAGTCTGGCTGGCGTCGCCTGTGCATAACTCGAGCATGAGACGGCTCATGCGTCAACGGTTGCGGAGTGCACCGAGGTCTGAGCGTGCGTTTCGCATCTTCCCCCGTGGACGTCTCAGCAGTCCACCAACCCGGAACGACAGGCCTCTGCTGCCCTCTTTGGCCCCCCCTCGGACGATGGAAAAACTGATTTGCATCACGGATCGACGCGATCAATCCAAACCAGGGACAGGCCAGACATCATAGTCGTCGAATGGAAAGCCAGAGTTGACAGCCCCGAGCGCTGTGCCGGCTTGGGACAACGTGGCTTCGATCCGATTATCCGGGGACGGAACAAAACCGCTGCTGAATCGGGCAATCAAGTTTCAGAAACACCACGACCAGGCGGTCGTGGCAGAGCACAGAACCAGATCTCCTGGGTTAGGTGCGGAAATAACAGTTAAGTCCAGAGGAGCGGAATCCAAATAACTCACAAAGAGTTGTAATGAATTCAGTTATCAGTTGTAGGCAAGTGACAAGGAGAGCCATCCAGGGGTTGATTGGTTGCCCACAGTCAACCTCCAGGGAGTACAGACTTGATCTATGTATTCCGTAGTGTCACGAGAAATCCGACCAATCCTTGTCCACCTCAGACAGGGCCCCTTAATAAAGCCTTCCTTTGCACCTCAGGTGAAGGAGGAACGCCTCTTGTCTTCTTTTTGCACGCCAATTCAGCATGTACCGTCTGATGAGAACAGTGCAATAGAAACCTTGTTTCTTGTGATATTTTGTGTGGTTGTTGACAAACTACAGTGTCACTGTTTTCGACATGCTGAGGACTTGCATTTACGGTTTCAAGACTTCTAACACGCTCCTGTACGGAGGCTCCGGCCAAAAGAGAGGGTCCCCCTCCTCAGTGCGGAGTTAAGATTTCGAACTTATCCACACTGTCAAAACTATCCTTGCCTGTTAGTGAACAGCACTGGAAGGCCGCCGGATTAGTACTCGCCTCGCTAAATCCCAGGGCAGCCAGTCCTGAAATTTGGATGGCGCTGCACTGTGTGTGCGATAGGCTTGCGATATAGTGGGGCGCCAAAAAAACCGGTAATTTTTAAACGCGTCGCGTCACGCCACCACTTTCCTCCTACCACACCCTTTTTTCCGATGGCTACCATATTACGCACTAATCGTTTTTGGGCTATAAATTGCCATTTTACGCCACGTAAGTAAAATAAAATCTGGGCCAAATAGCGTATAGGGCAAAAAGCTAAAGCAATCGCACTTTTGGAAAATATTTCGCTACGATACGTATATAGCGTTATTTTACGTTTCCCAAAGCAAGATTAGGGTATATTTTCGCTAGGTCATAGCCAGCTAACCGTTTTCTTTATTTAATATAAATAACAGATCCTTAAGTACCTTAAATATTTACCTTTTTACTTAATCAAAGATTTATATTATACGTACGCGTATTACGTTGCGTTTTTAATTCTTTATTAATATTTTATAAAATGGGGTATTAAGTACTTTTTAGCTAAAACGAAACCCTTTTTAACGTAAAAATACGTTAAAACTCATTATACTTTTACTTTCGAGTATAGGTATAAGTCTACTAACTTTTGGAAAATTATACTTTTTACTAACAAAAGTACAGTTAAACGCAGCTAAAGGGCGCGTCGCGAGTAAGTTTTCCGTTTAAAGGGTATGTTTTACAACGCTTATTTCTTACGTACGCGCTAATAAAATTACTTACAAATTCAAAAGCAATTAATCCAAAGTATATTTAAGCTTAATATAAGTAATTACGTTATTCAAAGATGTTTTAGGGTACAATATCATACGGTTAAAAAAGTAATTTTGTATTTCTTAACGGTAATTTTAACGCGAAGCGAGGAAATGTAATTGTATGCGTATACGTTGCAACTTTTGAAAAATACCTATTTACGTTAATATATTTAGGTATAATTTTTATGTAGGATAATATTCCTATTTATATAATACGCGTTATACGCAATTTTATAAACGAGATAAATTTAAGGGTGTTAAAATAGCCGTTTTATTTTCCAAATTTTAATCCAATCGAGAATTTGTAAGCTATACTAAAGTAACGGCTTATAAAAAACTATTTAAACCTTACTTTACTTTTAAAAAGCGAAATAACCTTTAAGAAACTAATTAAAAAGGCTAAGGAGGTATAGGATTTTATTCCCTAAAGTATAATTGATAAACTAGTCGATTCGATGCTTAGGCGGATTACGGCTTTTGTATAAGCTAGGGGGTAGTATACCAAATACTAGACTTTGTACTATAGAAATCTCTATTTAATTTTGTATTTTCTGATATTTTTGCCTACTTAATTGTATTATTATTGTGTGTGTTGTGGGATGTGCAAGATCGTGGTTATGTTGGTGGTGCGGGGTTTTAAAACGGAATTACCGTTTTTTTGAGCACCCACTATAAGTAGTTGGCCAGGCAGTGAGTAGGGGAGATCTGCGCACTGGGCGAGGGGACCCTTTCTTTTGGCCGGAGCCTCCGTATACTAGGTAGCTAATGTCTACGTGAGAATGAATAGGTCGGTCCCCATTCTGTCTGGGACCGTTATGACAAGTTGGGACAATTAAAAAATGCACATGTTCAAGAGTCAATGACCAAGTTAACAGATGACGACTCCAACAGCCCAAGGATTCACGGTGGGTGGGCTACTGTAACCACCCCCTATAGGGCATGGCCCAGCCGCTAAGCGAGGTGGTTGACACCGCCGAGCCAACCCCCTAATTTTGCCCTACAGTTTCGAAATCAAGCTTTTCCCCGCATTCTGTCATCCCAACTGCTCTGACTGCCCAGCACTCGGAAAGATAACAGCCGCAGCTGCCCTTTTCGGCACCTCGGAACTGATCGGATGAGTTGACGATCAGGTAAATCGACCTTGGCTCCCACTGCAAACAAATCTGACCTGCTGATGTTTTTGCAGGTGTCCGCCACTGCCAAATCTCACCACGGCACGGTCTCGCAAGTCTCTCACTTGTCAACCGCCGGCTCGGAGCCTACGAAGCCATCACGCCCGTCCTGAATTGTGACGCCCGCATTTTTGAGAGCGGTATACACGCCCATCGGCTGATCCCAGCCCTAGTCGACAACCCGCATCGTCGCTCTCGTCAACGGAGTCGAGGTCAACCCCGTCCGCAGATAATGTAACACAGCTAGTGGTAGCCCGGACAATAGATACGGTACGCATCATTCCTGTTCAAGGTACAATATACAACCCGCATCCGAAACCTTAGACCCAGAAAGTCGCCAAAACCTTCGCCCATTCGTGGTGTACATCTACGACGGAGAGGTACACAATTTCTCCGCCAAGATCCAAGACATCGCCTGGACCCGCAAAGTCGCCGTGTTTACCGAGTACCACTCAGTTGAGGAAGCCAGTGCTTTACGGTTCACGAACTTTGCATACCCAGCACTTCCCCACCGCTTCAGTATGATGATCATCATTAACCTATGCCTCCCCGAGTTGACGCTCCTTTGCGGCAAGATCGCTTTCTGAGTCCCGTGTGGAAAGGGTGCTTGATGCCCTGTGAACGGCGACATCAATTGGAACCGTGCAGGGCCTCAGCCAAGCCCCCAGACCACAGAGAAAGGATGAGTATCTTCGGCTTCTGCCAGGTCTGGCCTCCTCTCGGAAGGCCGAAAACCAGCGGCCTCACTCAACTGAACATCATAGGTGAGCCGGGTGCCTTTGAGGGCAACATACCCGAGCTCCTAACACTATGTGCATCTACTCCGTAATCTAAAGTCCCTACGCTACTTCCGGGTGCACCGCAAGGGATTCCGGATATGGTGAGCCTAACATGGCCGTGTAAAGCTGGGAAGGCTCTGTGCCTAGAGCGACTAGATGTGGATCTCTTTCGACACTACGTCTAACAGGTGGGATCACTTGTCAGATTTGGTTTCTTCATACTTCCATTCCGACTCCAATGAGCGCGGCGATGCCTTGGAGGGCGGTTTTTGGACTCAGACGGTGTCCAATACCTAGGTAGGTAATCTCGGTACTAGTGATACGTATGCACCATTTGGCACGTGGGTAGGTAGGTACCTAGGTAGGGTTCATGTTGAGATTACAGTCGAGAATAGATGATCTCTTATGATCAAATGACTTGAGGTAGGAAGCATCTTTTCAATTCTGTCGTGCTCTGATACGATTGCATCCCCTCGCCGGCTATTATTTCCCCGATTCTCACATGCACGCACCGTCATGGCGCCGAGCGTGGTCAGTGACGCCCCCTGCGCCGTCAACCAGGTCCAGCGCAATCCGGGGTTGAAACAAGGTGCATGGATCACACCTGATACCAGTCCCCGGATAGGCGCGCCTACTAGATTCTAGATAACTCTCAAATTTTGTGACGCGTACAGACCCTACCCTCCCCCCGGTTACATAATCTCATTCTCCAGCAAGAAGCCGTTCTCCCGTGTAGATGGAGAAGAACGCATCCGCAAGCCCCCCTTCCCCTCTATACCGTGGTGACTGCAGCGCCGCCGCAACACCGAGGGGCTGCTTCCGCGCCGTCACCAACCCGCACACCCTGTCCATGGTGTCGATCTGTCTCCCTAGCGCCTCCCGGGCCGTCGCCATCTCAGCGCTTCGCTTCCTGGCTTCCTCCCCACTGACGATGGAGCCATCACCGAGCCCGTCAAACGTCGCTTTAATGTCGCTGTTCATCTGCTTTGCGTAATGCATTAGATCACTCATCTCCCGCTCACACTCCTCTTTGAAAAGTGCAATCTCTGTCCCTTTCGAAGCTGGGAGCATTTTGTCCAGCGCCGCAGAAACAGGAACGAAGTCCGGCGGGTGCCCGACGGCGGCATACCGTAGCAAAGCGTTGATAAGCACTAGCTGAGATTGAGTTTCGCTCGACATCACCCAGTCATGCGCCTCGGCGTACTCGTCCATCTTGGTTTTGGCGGAGGCCAGTTCCGTCTTGCACGCCTCGATGGCCCGGGCAAGCGAGGAGGCGATCTCTGGTGGTGAATCGATCTCAGTCCCGAGATTGAAGGTCGCGGCCGCATATCCGGAGAGGCTGCCGGCTTCGAGTTGTACATGGACTTTGATGGGTAAAAAGAGGTTGGCGTGGCTAGTAGCGGCGCTTGCACGGTGGAGGGCGATGAAGTCGCGCTGGTATCGGCCGAGCTCCTGGCGGACCTCTTCTACCTCCTGGGCCTTCGCGCCGATGCGGTCTGTACTTTCTTTGATGAGAGAAGTGTGGTAGCTGATGGAGGACTCGATCTCGATAAGCCAGCCGCGAAGCCGGCTGATCTCATCGGCGTAAATTTCTTTGCGCCATCCGAGCAGTTCTATGGCTGCTGTGGATGTCGCGAAGGATCTAGCGTGCGCCGTCGATGTGAGTGTCGTGGTTCCCTTAACACAGATGATGGGGTCCCATTTGACACCGGCGCTCTGCTGGCAGATCCAGTCTCGGATGGGAACCGAGGATGTCAAATCAAACTTGAACGACGGCCTAATTGAAAGCATGCTCCTCTCCTGGTGGAACGCCGACTGACCACGGATTTGCCTCTGGGGAATCTGTTCCATGTCGCACGTGTCAAGAAAGTCAAGCTGTTTCCATATGTGCGTCTTCCGAGCTTCCTGTTCGTCACATGTGGCTTGGTGCCTCTGGATGTTTGCTGCTTCTTTGGCCGCAAATTCCTCCTGTTCTTGGATGCGTCGTTGTAACTTGACATAGTGCCGGTCCAGCGTTTGGAGGAGCTCCTGGCATGCCACGTCCGCCGATAGCCTGGTAGCAAGTCCACCTCGTCAGCCAAGATGAAAATAAAGAAGATGAGGATGCATCGCAGCGCAGCCTGCCGAATGCGTTTTTGTATACCTACTTGTTTTCCCGGTCACTGCATACAGGATCCGAAAGCGACCCCATGGTGAGGCTTCCACACGAGATAGTTTTCACCCGGACAATTGTCGAAGCCCAACCGTCCCAAACATTCGTTGTAAAGCTCTGCCTGACGCCAGTTCTCAGGGGACTCGATCGACGATGTTTGCCGCTTGGGAGACGAGGAAATTGCCAATGAGAGCTTGAGCCTGGTCCGCATGTCCTCGAAAACCGAGGGTGTGGTCCCCATTGCAGATAGCGCGATTTATTGGGAAGGACTTTTCCCTGTTGGTTCCAGTCGAGTTCGTGTCCATTCGTACCGGTACCTGACTGCCAAGCATCGCCGGACAAGGTTTGCGAATATTACGGCTGAGTGCTGGCCTGTCTGCATGCATAAGATTTGATCACAGCATTGGGTGGCGAATTGGCGCCCACCCACCCTACAGAAGACCAAACCCGGGAATCGAGTCTAGAACCGCATCCACCGGTCTGTGCATTTCCTACATGGTTATTTCCCTCGGGAGGCTCTACAACACGTTGGTGCCAGGTCTCCTGAAGCGGCATCTTTGGTAAACTCCCTCCGTCTTGTCTTCCCTGAAAATCCCTTGGCTGGGAGTTTATTGCTACCTACCTTGAGTGCACCGCCATATTGAAGTTCCCCACCATGTCTGCTCGTGTTGCCAACCCAGACTCGCCCATCGTTGTGTTGGTCATTGGCCCTTCCCAAAATGGCAAAACAACCTTCATCAACCGCATCATCAGGATGTCTCGGAAGTCAGTCGACTTCGGCAAGGAGGGCAACGGCAGCACCAGCTGCACCGACAAGGTTGGCTTCTACGACGTAGAGATCCCCACGTCCGAGTATATCATGTTCGACAGGGAAACTCGCGGCCACGCCGACGTGCCTGACATCGCCGTGGACGAACAGAGGGTGCTGGAAAACAACTGGTGGCGCAAGCAGAGCACCTCACGCTTCGACATCCGGCTGCAGGATCCCGACGCCCCCTATCTCCGGCTTCGACTGATCGACACGCCGGGGCTCGATGACAGCGCCAACAAAGATTTCGAAAACATGCAGGATGTCCTTACGACGCTTAATGGCCTTTCCAAGTCGCCGAATGAGTGGGAACGAAACGTCAACGCCATCGTGCTCATCTACAATTCCAACAACGCATTTTCCTACTCGTTCCAGACCGTCATCAAGCACTACCATGACTGCATGCCTAATCTTTTTGGCGGTCTGGCCGTCGTCAATACGCATTTCGACCTGGCCAGTCTGGGCCGCAAGAAGGCACACCTCATACGCGACAAGTTGCTCAGCAGCCCGGCCGACAGTGCCCGTGCCAGCATCATCAAGCAGCGTGCTGCCGACTTCCGCCAGGCGCTGGGCGAAAAGCTGAGTCCTAGGCACTTCTTCCTCGACAGCAAGCCCAAGGAGACACTGGCGTATGCCGAACTGCTCTCGCGAAACACCATTGCCCATATTGTCTCATTCTGGAGCGCGGCTCAGCCCATGCCCATCACGCAGATGCGTCTGGTCAAGAGCCCAGACATGCTCGCCATCGACGCCAGGCTGCAACGCGGACTCCAAATTGCCATCGACCGCTGGTCGACAGAACTCCGCAACTTGCGGCGAGCGGCGACAGACCGGCAGGCACTACGAAGCAGTCTCCAACAGACAAAAGAAGAGCTAACCAACTCGATCGCACGACTGGAGGAGGACTTGGACCGATTGGATAACGACACCGTGTACGCCATCCAGACCTATTCGACCGATGACGACCCCAGCGCGGTGAGTCTCTTTTTCAAGGGCACCATCTTCCGGCAGCGCATCCGTGGCACTCTCCCTATCACCGAACCCGAGTATGAGCGATTCACCGTCGAGACGGAGGACAACGCGCGGGGACGCTGGATCCAGCAGAACTGCGGCTTCGACTCGGGCACCAAGACCTGGCGCGGCCAGTACGAAGGCCAGCCGGGCAAGGCACCCAATTTGCTGGCGCGGTCACAGACTACGAACCGCGTCAAATACCGCGACCTGATCGCCGAAAAGCGTCGGCTGAAACGCCAGGACGAGGCCAGACTGGCTGACAACCAGAGTGAGATGGCAGACAGGTTCGCTGCTCTGTCACTCGGCAACGGGGCGGGCGAGGATGGTGATGGGGAGACGGACAAGAAGCTTGAGGAGTTGGTCACGCGGGTCGAGACGGCGCGGAACCTGGTCGAAATCCTGCGCCAACCTGATCCACCGATTGACAAGGCTTTCAACGACGCCGCGAGGTCGAGATACATTAAACGGCCCAGCGAGATAACGGACGCTCATCTGTTGGACTTTGTGAAAGCTGCGGAGCTGCCTTTTGATCTGGTCCGACCGCTCAAGAAGGAGCTAGCCGATGTGGACTTCTGACCGTGCCATTCTGCTCTCTCTTCGGGGCACTCTCACCTGTAATACGTATGATTCTGCTCCCATTAAGATAGCTTCACTTTGCTCGTTCATAAAATCCAGGGGGTTTGAATGGCTGCTGTGTGATATCTTGTGGAAAACTTGCAAGTGCTTGCATTGCGTGTACTAGATTGCTATGAGAATCCCTGTTGCTAATCCCACTTGAACTGCCGTGAAACCATGGCTCAGAATGACATCAACTTTGCTGTCTCTGGATCGTAGATCGCAACAAAGTCAACAATATCGGACTTGCTGGGCGGAGTGCGAGACTGATAAAACCGCCGCAGAGCTGGCCAGAGACCGGCATCAAAGGTGTCTCGCTGGATCCTTTCAATGGTCGTATCACAGCGATCTACATCGTTCTGGAGTGTTTCGGCCAGGTGGTCCACGTCGACCGGGTCGTCCAGCTCAGCCAGAATATCCTCCTGATGTCTGGCCGACTCTTTGGCATCACGGATGCGTCCACGCAGCTGAAGGATTGCGCTCTGGTGCTTGAGCCGGTTCGAAGTGTAGAAAGTGGCCGAGCCGTTGATGCTGCGGAAGATGCTGGATTTCAACGTAGCACGCCAGGTGGTGCCGCGATGGTCGACATCCAGCCAGCGGCAACCATTGCCCGTGGTCTGGGTGACCTTGGATATGATACAGTCGCTGTCGTAGCTGACATCACGCTTGTCCAGCCAGAGTTGGCCCTCAAAAAACAGGTTGCCCAAGGTGTAATCTTCGGCAACCGTCTTGCGTCCCAACACAATTTCATCGTCGGTGTCCAGCTTGTCGAGAGCCTCCTGGTGCTCAGCCGCCCGCGCATTGAGCCGAGATATTTCGCGTTTGATGCGAAGCACCTTATTCTTTGACTTGGATGCTGCCGCCATCTCTCGCGCTAGACGTTCCTTGAGCTTGGTGTTTTGGCGTGTCAATGCTAGCAGAACATGACTGTCCACGTTGATCATGGTGGGTGCCTTAAGCAGGTAAACATTGTTGGCAACATCAATCGGCCGCTGAGACCTGGCCAAGTCTAGCAGCGCATGGCACGAGTTGTATGACTGCACCACCTGGAACGGCATCTCCGGGTCCGGGTCGTTGTCCATGAAGATATGCGACAGTTCGTCGGAGCACTTGGTTGCTTTGCGAAAAGCATCGCGGCGATCCTTCCGGAAGTTGCGGCCAGCCCTCTGTGCCTCGTCCTCACGGTCGACGGTGTAGCGGGTGTGGGCGATAATGAGCCCCTGGAACAGGTTGGGCATGCACCGACGCAGGTACTCGTAGAATCGGTTGAACGACTCGCTGAAAGGCTTGTCCAGAGATCTAACATACACCAAAGCATTCAAGTATCCAATATCGCTGACTCTTGCAATGATGTTCGCCATGATCTCCATGTCATTGCCGCTGGAGTCGTCCAGACCGGGCGTGTCGATCAGGTCGAAGCGGAAGGCCTTGCCACCGTGATCAGGCTCGTTGGCTGCCACGAGTGCGTCATCCTCGGTGTAGTCGACTAGATCGCTGAAGTTCGCATCCTTGATCCGACGGCCATTCCGATCCGCAAGATAGTAGGTACGAAGCTTCGTCATCAGTGGGTAGACACCAACTTCAGTCGTGCACGACAAATTGCCTATTGGCAAGACGGAAAGTTAGTTTCAACAAGAACATCACAACGGGTGGCTTGGGATATCTCTGCGTACCATTGCCAATGCCGATATTGTTGTCGCGCTTCCGACCGTAGACACCGAGCTGCTTGATTAGGGTGCTTTTTCCGTTCTGTGTCTCACCGAGAATCAAGATGTTGATGGGCTTTTGCGGAGGAGCTGGCCCGTTTTCGGTGCCGGCGGGAATGCTTTGGGTGACCATGTTGACTTCCGGACTCGGTAGTGTAGGGGTAGCTCCTGAGGAGTGAGAAGGAGCAACGGTCAAGCTGTATTCTGGTGGAGGAGTAGTGCTCATATCACCTTCTACTCGGGGTGCAATGTGCCTGTTCAGGAGCTGGACTGCAAGTGTCGGGTCGAAAATAGTGGCAAATATTGGGGTGTTGGAGCCAACGAAGGCACCATTCCGTATGAGAAAGTTGGGTTTTAACACCCCGTTGTATCCCTCCCCCAGGCTAGAGCCTCGCTGATACTTCTTCCATTTTCACAAGCCGTCGAGCATGGAGGCCAGGACTAGGTCAAGCCTCCTCGACAGGGCTACAACCGCATGCACCCCGTTGCTATTTTTTCTTTGGCCAGAACTTGGTCCACACCATCAAATATTGGGCAGATGACCGTTCTGGAAACGCGGTAACACTTTTGGCTCAGCTCGCGGGCCAAAATGCGTGGGAGCTGAATCCGATTTGGGCCAGTGGCGTTTAGCCCTCGATAACACGACGCATGGTCATTCGACGTCCGCCACATCTAGACCCCGCGTCAAACTAGGATTAGCGGTCGGGTATCCTTGCCTTGGTACCGGTACCTGAATGATAGACAAGGCTCTGGCAGAAAAGGGCACTTGATTACCACACGACCTTTCCGGTCCATCTTGGCGTTTTCATGGCCCCGTCTTCAGGATGGACCGGCTCGGACATTGCTATCACCGCCCCGGGTTTGGGCCAGCACCATCGCCAGACCTCAGATAGTCGACACCAGCCACGTCTGAACTTGGAGACTCGTCCTAACGCCCTTCGCCTCTCGCCATGGCAGTAGACGGGACAAAGCTCAGCTGCAGCTGCGGCAAGCAGCCGGTAACAGTCGTTTTAGTCGGTTGTACTCAACAGGGCAAAAGCTCCCTCATCCGAGCCATCTTCGATTATGCCGGGCTCAAAAATCAAGGCGACAATGTCAAGATCGGGAACGGAAACTCTTCGACCACCAAGGAATGTACTTCTTTCGAAGTCGCCATTGATCTCCGTGATCATTTCATCAAAGATGATGACGGGATGCAGCGCGATGTCAACATGGATACCTTTACCACCCAAGATGTCTCCGATCTGATGGAAGTTGCTGCCGAAGAATACTCGCGACCCAACCGCAAACACATCCACCTAAGAATCATCGACACGCCGGGCTTAGACGACACCGACAACCTTGCTGCGATGAATAAAAAAGAGACGAAGACGCCGCAACAAGGCACGCTACCATTACGAGTCGTCGACGAGAAGCACAAGATGGCCATCCTCAAGACTTTGGCTGATATTGGCCACATCAACAGCGTCTGCTTCGTCATCGCGCTGCCAAATCCGCTCAACTTTTCGATGCAGGGGTTATTGCAGGAGTACCTGGACATCTTCAGGCTGTCGAACCTGAATAAAAAGTTCCACTTCCTTCACACAAAGGTCGACGCCGAGCGGCTCTTCGATCCCGACACGGCAGTGCGCCGGGATGAAGTGTGTTCGAAGTTTCGCGTTTATACCGCGTCGCACCACTTCATGGAGAACCTACCGGATCCCAACGACCCAGTAGCTGTTTATTTTTCCCACCGAGCAATGGCAAAATGGCTCACTGAGATCACTTCAGACCCGAGCCAACCAGTGACCCAACTTAAATACCCCAAGTCGCAGGCCTTGAAGACTATGGACAAGACTCTTCAAATGGGTATCGACATTGACCTACGCTACTACGAGGATATTGCAAAGAAAAAGGCGGCCGAGATAACCAGCCTCGAAGCGAAAATACGCCGGCTCACCGCGCGTAAGGATGTTCAGTGGCAGAGTTGGCTGGACCTCGGCCGGAAGATTAGCGCTCTTGACACGACTGCACTTGTCGAGATAGAGAGTCGCTACGGCTATGAAAGATCCCATCTGTTTAGCAGGAGTCGGCTGTATTGGTCTTTCCACACCGAGCACACCATCAGAAAAGTCACCAGAGATCCTGCATCACCAAGCTATGCATATTGGTCAACATACGACGACAACGCCTGCGTTGGGGAGACGTATTATCACAATGGTCTCACTGGCCATACCTGGGACGAGTCTATCAGCGCTACCATCAAGGTCTTTGCGTGGAAGAAGGACGTGGAGGCCCACGAGATCCGTCGGCTGAAAACCGAGAGGGAGGAGGTTTGGGAGGAACATCGCACCACAGAAGAGGAGATCAAAGACGCCGAGAAAAGCATGAATGACGCTCGGAATCAAAAGCAAGCCAACGAGTCCCAGGCCAACACCTGCCGCGAGAGAAAGTCAGCACTGAATGTGGAATGGATCTCGCTCGCCGACATCAAGAGCAAAGGCACATACTTTGCGACATGCAGTCTGATCAGCTATGCATTTGCCGTAGGCATGACGTTCAACCATATATACAAGTTCCAATTCCCCACAGCATGGGAAGGCGTCGACGTGGCAACGCTCACCCAGCGATACCGGAAGAAAGCCGGCCTTGCCGAGTCAGCATTGCTGGCTTGTGAGGCCATGCTTTCATCTCTCAACGATGAGATTATCGCCCTTGAAAAGGCCATCGACCGCCTCACACAACAGAGTCGGGACATCGCCAACGCCACCGCCGATGTTTTGGAGCGAACCAGCCGTCTGACTGACTGGACGCCTTCGTCGTCCTCGTTAGCCCGCAAGAAGAACTCAAAACGTGGGGAGTATGAGGAGGCAATTTTTCAGGCATTGGAGGC
This sequence comes from Echria macrotheca, assembly GCA_030411725.1. Taxonomy (NCBI): domain Eukaryota; kingdom Fungi; phylum Ascomycota; class Sordariomycetes; order Sordariales; family Schizotheciaceae; genus Echria; species Echria macrotheca. The sequence goes on along the minus strand of MU839849.1, from coordinate 84,626 downwards.
GCTTCGGAAAGAGTTCGTGCCGGTTTTGGCCAAGGGCAGAGACTGCGCCGAGGATGCGGTGGCGGGTTACGGCGAGGTACTGCTCGCTCGGCAGGCAGTCGCCGAGTCCGCAGTCAAGAGACTGCGGGAGGCCAAAACTCGGTATCTCCAGGCCCGGGAGAAATGGCAAGATAAATTTCTTGACTTGCAGGCCACGAAAACCGCGTCGCGCGCGATGGAGGAGAAATTCACACAGAGCTCCTGCCTTGGCCTTGGTCCCTTTGGAGTGCTGAAGGAGGCAGGAGATGAGTTTGGACCGTCGAGCGAAAAGACATGGGATACAGTCTACTACCATGTAAGGGAGGCATATTTGGATGACCCCTTGAGGTTCAAAGAGGTACTAGACTCATGTGGCGTGTAGGTATCAGCCACTCCTACCTCCTACCACTCGAATTCAGTACCTGTTTAGGTAGATAATCCGTAGTAAGTCCGCTAATCATCAGATGGCGGCAATGAGAAAAGACGGAGAAGCACGGCGGCATAAGTTGCGATTCAGAGTGGGATCAGCTTATGTGAGACATGCAGCCAGATCGCTAAAAGGAGTATCGTGCTGGCTGGCTTCAATTTATTGCGGCCCCATTGTCGACTTCTTGCATACCAAGCGAGTCTAAACAGAATTATCTCCCCGTTACATCAATAATGGGACCGGACTCCGGTCATCCGTTCGACGGGATGGCGTCTCCGTTGCGACGACCAATTACATCGCTTTGCGGCGTGCCAGTGACGCCGGCCCGGGCGAACTGCATTCCGGCACCGAGCTCCGTATGGTCGCCGTCCCCCTACAAATTGAACTAAGTTGTTGCATCACATCAGTCAAACCCGGATGCTTCAGTCTCGCAGGCGCAACAAATCGTCAACCCCGACGTACACAATGGCTACTCTCCGCCAAATCCGATCCTCCAACGCCAAGATCGGCAGCACTCTTCCGGCCCAGCTTGTTGCTGTTTTCGCCGGAGCAACAAGTGGCATCGGCGAGTCTTCGCTCAAACAATTCGCCAAAAACACCGTGAGACCCCGAGTCTACTTCATCGGGCGTTCTGTCGAGTCCGGCCAGCGTGTCACGGCCGAGCTCCAGAAGATCAACTCGGAAGGAGAGTACAACTTCATCAGTGCCGATGTCAGTCTTCTTTGCTCTGTCGACGATGTCTGCCGCGAGATCCGACAAAAGGAGACAGCAATAAATCTGCTGTTTCTTACCACCGGCACCATGGTCGGTGGCAAAGGTGAGTTCACCCACCATCAGCAACACGAACCAAGCGATGAGCTAATAGACCTCTTACAGATACAGAGGAAGGACTCTATTATCCCCTTGCCGTAGCTTACTTCGCCCGCCTCCGCTTCATCGTCAATCTCCTACCCCTGCTGCAAAATGCGACCGCCCTCCGTCGAGTCGTCTCCGTCCTGGCGGGTACAAAAGAAGGCCTCGTGGACACAAACGACCTCCAGGGACGCCATCTCAATATGCTATCTCCCCGTGGCCGCGGCCATTTCAGCTCGATGATGACTCTTGGTCTTGAAGCCATTGCTAGAAAAGCCCCGACCGTGACCTTCTTGCACAGTTTCCCGGGGTTTGTCAAGACGAACTTTGGCAACGACGTTCCGGGAGTTGGGATGGCGGTTATGAGAGGCATTTTTGATGCGGTGTTTCCCCTGGTCGGACCGTTCATAGCTACGCCGTTTGATGAGGCAGGGGAGCGACAGCTGTACCTTGCTACTAGCGCTAGGTTTGGCCAGGACGGCGTGCCCATGTCGGAGGGTGTCAAGGCCGCGAAGAAAGCAGACGGTGGAAGTGGAGGCTTTACATACTCGGTTTCAAATGATGGGGAGACGGCACCGTTGAGAACAGTGAATCTTCTGGCCAAGCTGAGGCAGGATGGGACAGCAGGGAAGATCTGGGAAAATGTTGAGGCAGAGTTCGTGCGGATTACCGGGGCTGTTTCCATTTAGCACATTACATGTATTCGGGGAGTTGAGGGGTCTCCCAGAGTGACTGGGCCGGCGTCGTGGCAATAATTGGGACGCCAGGGAGAAGGTAGCCATAACATAGACAATACCGGAAAAGAAAATGACTTCCGCATGGCATCAACACGTTCGAAGAGCTGTAGTGACTGGCTGACGGGCTAGCTGGACCTTCGCTCCCCACCCAGTCGGAAGTTCCGTGTCTGGGTGCGTGGCGTGCAGCGCGAGCATGCCGTCTGCATCCCCAACTAGCAATCGCGATGGTGCATTTGTTTGTCGATGCGGATGTGGTGGCCCTTTTTCTTCTAGAAGTGTGCCGCGTGAAGGGTCTGGCGAACTGAGAAGGCCCCCAGAAGGGGCCTGACAGGGTATTGACTGTCAGCTTCCGCCACAGCTCTGAACCACGAACGAAAAAGAATTTTCTATAAGATCCGTAGCAGACTGCCTGGCCGTACCCATGAAGTCGTTGGACAGGCGACCAGGGAAGTCACCCAGGCAGGTAGTTAGGCAGATTAGTTATTGATCTCGTAGTCCTCTGACTTTAGAAAGGCAAACGGAAATTACGGAGCTAGAACTCCCTAGCCCTACGCGACGAGACGAAGTGCTTTCAAATCCCACACTGTCGAGCGCCATCGGTTTTCCCTGTGGGGAACGCTGACATCCGGTAGCGATCGAGAACCGGCTTGGCAAAAGCTTGTCTGAATAAGAAACTGGTGTTGCTGCCAATCATCACGTAAGCCCTGTTTGAGATCGTGTTTTGGGGGAAAGGACCCCTGTTTCAGCCACGCGTATTGAGAGCGAGACGCTCCATTATATAGATTTTGAAGGTTGTCACAACACCAGCGTGGATCCTGTCTCCTTCAACTTGGCAACTTGTAAAAAAAAAAATACGAGCCAGAATGCCGTCGCGCCGAGAGACCCTGATCGCCATCCTGGACGCTCACGCTGAGCAAAACATCGATAAGATTATGGCTCACCATAGCGATAACTTCACCTGGGGTGTGCTTCCTAGTATGCGAATTGCCCTCGTCCTCAGGTCAATTTTTCGAGGCCTCTAACATAAAGTAGAATCACTGGGACAAGCCCCTTTGGACAACATGGCGTATAGACAGATGTACGAGTCTACCGCACCAGCATTTCGCAACTACCAGGCGACAGTTGTCGACATCTTTGAGGACGAGAAGGAGAACAAGGCCGTGGTTTGGATTAACGCAGCGGCAGAGACGGATGTCGGGCCGTATGTCAATGAGAAGATGCTCGTGTTTTACTTTGACGACGCAGGCAAAGTTTCAAGGACTTTTGAGTTTATTGACTCGGCATCTACTGCGGCGTGGTATTCCAAATTGCAGCAGCATAGTACGGAAATGGGCGACAACTGATCTACGGGATATTAACCTGGTCCCCGGTGGGGTGTAAAGGGTGTTTTTTGATAGGAGTAAGGGCGTCACATTTACCAGACCGAGTATCCCGTACCGCTATTATCGTTGGTGTTATTCATGTTTTCTGTCCTCTGACAACCTAAAGGTACACCACAGCACGTCATCCACATTCTTGTTTTGCGCACATGCTAGTACATCCTCACCCGGGTACGTTCATCCACAACGTCGTCAGCCAGGCATCCTCCGTCTCGACAACTCCTCGAGGGTCCGAGTTCTCTTCGGCGGAGAACTCGCGCATTGTCCGTGACAGTCGTGTAAACCTCCCGTCGGCCCCAGTCTCCCCAGCTTCCTCTGCCACTCTCTCCAGCTCTTTGGCAATCCGGCCTACCAGTCCAGGAACATCGATGGCGGCCCGAGCCGCCGCGCGGTCCCAGATTGGATCCGCAAGTGTACGCGTAAGCCCATCCAAACTCGTAACACAGCGCGTGATTTGCGCCCACTGAATGATTGACAAGCCTCGCAACTCGACGTGTGTTAATCGAAAAAGATCCGACGTGTAGGCTTGGATACAGTGAAGGCTTTGTGAAAGACAGTGCAGTCGTTCCTGTCGCGCCGATGCAGCACCAGGCATACTATTTTCACTGGTCCTGGTCCTCGTGTTTGTAATCCTTGTGAGCTCGCTAATCATGATGGAGACCCTCGATCTCATGGCGTATATGTCCTCTTGGATGAGAAGCTCCGCCAGGCGAGAGTGGGCTTTGGTAAGTCTGCCGATCCCGACCCCTAACTGTACGGCGTACGGGTATGACGACCGGAGCTCCTCGAGTTGGCCTAACAGCCCCTCGAGTGTCGTAAGCGGAGGGAGCAGCGCCGACTGCGAAGCAGGCGCTTGACCAGATTCCGACTGTAGCTGGAGAAAGGCCTCGGCCGATTTGTGGGATATGAGCTGCAGGCGGACCTGAGTGGCGAGCACCGAGTCCATGAAGTACTCTCTTTTGGTCTCTTCACTGGTGCCACTGGTACTAATGGCGGCAAGCGCTTCCTCCATCCTAGGCGTCCATCGACATGCTTCCCCTTGGCCCAAGCAGAGCGACAGGGTGGAGGTGAGCACAAAACATGCGAGGATAGCGCGTTGCCGTTCTAGGTATTCTTCTTTGCTAATGGTCGGTCCCGATGCTTCATCCGTCAGAGCAATACCCGGCGCGAAAAGTCTCATTATTCGTGTGTCTGAATGTGTGCGATATCCTGACTGCAGCGTGGCGGCTAGCGAGACGGCGTACGACACGAGATGCAGTCGGCCAGGGCAGCCCAGAGTATCGTCCCAAACCCAGCAAAGATATATCAAGATTCCGAGAAGAAGGTCAACTTTGTCAACAGTGGCTTCTTCATTCGCCCCAGATAGCAAATTTGATACCGTCTTCCTGAAAGCTTTTGTTCGCAAAGCTCTTTCGGCAGCTGAGTGCGTCGCTGCACATATGATGGCACGAAGCATGAATGGTCGAGTTCTGCGCAAATCCTGAGCTTCAAACCGGCCTGGGAGATGCAGGAAGGGAAAATGGTTGATCATGGACAAACGGAATTCGACAACACACTTCTCCGCTTCGGGGTTGGAAATGTCCGGTTCCTGATCCGGCGGCGCGGTTTCAGTCTCCGAGACAGACTCGGCCATGTGTTCGTCGTCTGTGCTATCGTCATTCCGAGCGCCATTCTCTTCTTGGTCGAGTCGTGAAGCGCTTGGAAGGACCTCCGGCACTGAACGACCGGCCGGGTCGCCGCTGTCGAGAACACCACGGGCTTCAAGACGCGAGATGAGATCATCGACTTTTCGTTCGAGATTCGCAATTGAAACTGCCGGATTCGTCTTCTCGGCGCGCTTTCGAACTGAATCGGATGGGCGGCATAGTTTGTTGAGACGATGACATCGCTGGCAGTCGACGCCCTCACCGTCACGTCGGGAGATGCATTTCGCTTTGGCCAGATAGCAGTTGCTGCAAGCTAGCCCGAATGGACCTGAGTAACTGATTGTTTTGCGTTCCATGGTGTGCAGTGGCGTCAAACGGGAGGGGTGCAGAATCCGATTTGGAACTTGATGCACCCCTCGCCCCGGAAATCGGTGATCTCCGTGGAAAGGACAAGGGTTCGGATCGAATCGGACAAATGAAAGCCCGACCACCTCAACCGGTAGCAAACTGATGATCATGGTGTCAACATGCGCATACCAGAGTTCACTTGGTCTTTCTTCCCGCTCTTCAACTCTGACATCCGATAATCTAAGCAAGCGTCGATCTGGTGGTGCAAGCCCGTGTTCCTAATGCAATTTCTCCTTCCTCATTTCCGCGTCGTTCATATCGTGCGCATCGAAAAACTCGTCGTCCGAGCTATCACCAGCGTCTCCGGTATTGTCGTCCCGCCGGTCGTTAATCCAGCTGTAATGCTCAACACTTTCCAGGAGGTTCTCGAACGCCTTTCGCAGCTCCCCTTCTGGGTTGTTTGCATGTCTACGGTTGAACAAGACGAGCGGGGTGTTGCCTTCATCATCCTTGGCTGATGAGCTGAGACTCTTTATCCTTCTTCTGGCAAATATGTCCATCATCTGCCTGTCGCCGTTCGAAGCCAGATGGTGCAGCACCCCCTTTCCACCGTTATCGACAACGCTTACATCGCACCCAAAACCGAGCAGTATCTCGGCAGCATCGTATCTGTGGTAAAGAATCGACTCGACAATGGGGGACCCGCCATCGCTGTCACGACAGTTGACGTCCAAGCCAACTTCCAAGAGAAACTGGACCGCGGCGCCTGTTCCGCCGTACGTTGAGGCATAGTGTAGCGCCGAGCTTCCCGAGAAATCGAGAATCGCGAGGTTGACTCCATAGCGTACCAGCAGAGCAAGAGTGGTTCGGGCATCTTTGCTTGCGCTCTGCGCAGCGCCGTGCACTGCCGCCCGACCCAAATCGTCCTGGTTGTCGGCGTTTGCGCCGGCAGCGAGAAGGACCTCGGCGACCTCGTAGTATCCATGTGCGCAGGCGAAGTACAGCGGCTCGGTCTTGTATATCGTCTGCGCGCTGACATCGGCGCCCATGCGGACCAGCGCCTTGGTGGCAGCCAAGTCGCCGCGGAGGGCAGCGATGTGCAGGGGGGTAAAGCCGTCCTCGCTTGCCTGGTTGACGAAGGGTTCGAATTTGGGATCCTGGAGCGCCTCGGACAGACTGAAATGCATTATGCCAATGATGGCCAGATGGAGGGGGGAGAAGTTGGCTTCGTCGACGTAGTCGGCTATCGGAAAGAGGTTGGCGATTTCCCGGTCCAGGGCGTCACCGGCGATGGACTCCTGAAAAGCGATGGCCACCACCGAACGCCCATGGTTTGGGCCGATTTTGTGAAACGGATCGGATCCGGCGTCCAGGAAGAGCTTGATCGCGTCGATCTGTCTATTTCCCAACGCGATCCGCAGAGGAGTGGCTAGGTTCATCCCGAATTTGTCGTAAATGGATAACCGGCCATCCTGCAGAGCCCTTTTGATGCCTTCAATGTCACCGCGTTCGATAAGCCATGCCGGGCCACCAATCTCAATCAGCTCTTTGGCTGGCCGCCGGTTATACACCCGAATGTTGAGCTGTGGACTGCCTCCCGCATTGGTCGAGAAGAACGAGTCGATGGAGATTCTCGCTAACCAGTCTGGAACGTGGTACGCAATTCGTATCTGCCGTATCAACCTCCCTGCCTGGAAGTCCCGACAGGCCATGTTTGTACAGGCCTGTGATCCACGGCTGGAATACTCTATGGCGATTGCCCCGAGAGTGGGTTGCCAGGGAAGCACTTTCAGCGCCCACGAAAACGTGGCTGGGTGATGACAGCTGCAGTCGCAACTCAAGTCGCACGACGAAGCGCGCCGAGGAGATACGGTATCCAGGGCTTTGTCTGTCTTCCAGGTGTTAGCAACTGGGGTTGTTTTGCCCTGACTCTGGAGCTCTTGGTTGAGATCAGGTTTCCTATCCACGACGCTGAGAATCCGATGCTCCATCGACAACAAGCGATCATCCAACCGCGCGAGCATATTGTCTTGCGATTCCTCTAGTTCTTGAGAAAAGGCGTCGATCTGCAACCTAGCCTCGTTCCTCGAACTCTCAAGGAATGCATGAATGTCCGTAGATATCGATCTAACGTAAGAAACGCTAGTCAGTTCTCATCATCGCTTCTTCGTCTTGGAAGTGGCTCCTACACGTTTTGCACAATGAGAATCCGGCAGATGCTGGATTTTATGTGAGCAAGCTCCTGCCTCAGTCTGGCCACTTTCCGTGACTGTCTCAGCCATAGGAGTTTTCTCCTGCTCCCCATCTCCCGAATTTTGTCGCTATGAGCTTTTGTGTCGGCGTATTTGATAGCAGAAAAGCCGTCAACGATGGCTTCAACACGTCTTAGGGCGAGAGATCCCTCATCGATGAGTTCGTGCAAATCGCTCCCCAGCATGAAGATGTCACACATCGACCCTGGCTGCGTCAAGCTGATCCTGTCCAGGCTTTGCCGTATTTCCCCGAAGAATCGCTCGGTTCTTGTCAGGTCGTCCCGAAGACTGTGCAGATCGAGAGGAGCATCACGCCAGGCTGCGGATAATGCCCAGAGTTTCGAGCTGGTCCTTACGGCAACATCCGCGACACCTATAACAGCGGCAGCGATCTCCATCTTGCTAGGTTAAGGGTGAGAAAAGGGTTAGATGTTATTCCGTACAAGAGTTGTACACCTAATCTTCCCAACGACAAACTTGAGCCACATTGAGACGGATGAATGTCGGAGGTAGGTACGTAGGTTAGAAATAAGAAGGCTAGATTATTAACCCCAGGCGAAGTTCGGTTCTGCAAGTAGGCAGCAGACTTTGTGGTTTTAGCCTGCGCGGATAAGCTGCAATCCGTAAGACTACGGACCGCCAATGACGCAAAACCAAGCACTCCGGGAGACGGTCAACCAATGACTTTCCCCCTAGATAATTGAATGTCGTACCTGGAGACCTGCCGATGTGTGGCGCAGTATTCCTTCCCAAAGGACAAACCGGTCAGAGCGGGAAGGACTTCAGACTGGCCGATATCTCGCTGGTAGGTATGGTCCCGCTCGGTGTCTGGGTTGCCCTTTTGTTATCAGTTTTGATCAATGATCAACTAGTACCATTTTCGAAATTTTTTTGTTCTGATTATTTGGTCAACGGACTCAGGAGAGTTGGTGGTTGGATCGGCGTTGGGCAATCAATCCTTGGCCAGTCTCGTCATAATGCACCCGACGTCCGTTCGGTCGTTGTCAAGTAACTTACGGTTGATTCCCGCTCTGACCGCCGCCATAGTCCATTCAATTTTATAGAGGTAGACAGGAGAAGCCTTGAGTACCTAAAAGTAAACGGCATACAGGCTTCAATCAGCACTTAACGGTCATTTCATTTTGGTTTTCATGCATTTAAACGTCCTGCGGCGGGTCCAAGCACAGAATTGCGACTTCAGTGCAGGTATCTCAGCGAGCGAGTTAAGAAACCTAGGTAGGTAGGAAGGTAGACATACCCTCGTATGGGGGAAGGAATGCATTGCAAGTTAAACGACATGCAACCCTCGATATCGAATGAACCACCTAATGACATCGAGCAATGCGAGTATCAACCTTTTCAACTCTTTTGTTCAACACTGTTCATCAACATCGCTGTTGAGTTCATGACAGAACTTGTTGACCCCGGAATCAATCATGCAGATGCATGTTGACGTACATTCATCCCACCCCGGGATCGCAATTCCCGAAAATCACAGATTACGAATCATGGTATGGCTACCATCTAGATACGCCGTTGGGAAGATCGTGAATCGAAACAAAGATCGAGAATTTGCAAGTCGTTCAACACCGCATCTTCCAATTTGTCAGCACCAACCGGAGATAAGACATCGAGAACATGACAAAAGACCATGATTCCGGCCATGACACACTGGAGATCGGCCCGGGAAGCCGTGATGAACCTCTCCCGAGCAGTCTCCGCGTCACAGCCCCACACCCGGGCAATCCGCCAAGGCGGGTTGTGAAGCCAAACCGTCAAAATATCGGGCTGTCGTTAAACCGCATTACCCCTTTACCATGCCCCAGTGACAACTCTTAAGTCCGCGCCAACTCATTATCTCCTAGCACGACGGGGATATATATCTGGACCAGGTGCCCGCGGTTGAGAAGTAGAAAGAGTTCGAGGTCTCATCCATCAGGACTACAAATCTTCATCACTTACAAAATCTTGACATCAACAACTTTGCACTCTTATCACACACAATCCCAAGGACAACATGCCAGTCTTCGTTATCACCGGAGCAAGAGGCGGAATCGGCCTTGGCTACGTCAGCCAGCTGGCCCAGGACAGCAACAGCACCGTCTTCGCTTTGGTGCGCGACCTCAAGGGCGATATTTCCGCCCTAGAGTCCATCAAGACCAACGGTCCCGGGACGGTACACATCCTAGAGTGCGACATCTCCTCTGAGCCGTCCATCGAAAAGTTGCCGGATCAAATTCGATCACTACAACCAGACGCTTCAATCGACGTGCTGATCAACAACGCAGCGGTGCTGCATTCGCGCCACGAAGACAGCCTCAACTTGACGACCGACACCCTCGTGTCGCACATCACGTCCAACGTTATGGGCCCGGCAAAGATCCTTCAAGCACTTCTGCCGCTCCTCTCCCCATCAGCCCGCATCGCCAACATCACCTCGGGCCTGGGCAGTTTGGCCATGCTGCTAGATGGACGAATCAACGCCGAACTCACTCCGTACAGCATCAGCAAGACGGCGGTCAACATGCTTACAGTTCATCAGGCGAAACATCTCGCAAAGAGGGGTCTCAAGGACATGGCTATCATCTGTGTTGATCCAGGTCACGTGAAGACGGAGATGGGTGGTCCAAATGCTGTTGTGGAGATTGCAGACAGTGCAAGTGGTGTTCTTGCGACGTTGCGGAAGCTGAAGCCGGAGGACAGCGGGAAGTTTTATCTGTACAACGGCACCGAGTTGCCGTGGTAATCTGGGGGATACCTCAGACCTAGAGCATTGAGAACATGAAGCTAGCGCTGTGGGAGCAAATGGATGAGCTTATCTGGGGCTTGAATGTGCTCTCTGCCAGATTTCTGGACACCCTTCCCCCCTTCAGAAATTCTCACGAGATTGATGGTTGTTTGTAGGATCCATTGTCGCTGTTCGATGGAAGCGGATATCACGCCAACACTTCTGTTAGCACAGCTACATAAATCTGGCAGGATTGCTATTATCCCTGATAGTGCATTATCTAGATCCCACCCGACCATCTCGCTTCCCTTTCACAAACTTCACACGCCATCATCACCCCTTCCGACAATGCTAATAAACGCGCAGTTAGGGTGAAGCCAAGATGGTAGTTATTTCCCCTGAGAGCAGGGCGTAGTAGTCGATGCCTTCGTGGCCCTTCCCTTGATCTTCAGGGGGGCATGATCCGTCCAGAGTGGAGTTAGCTTCTTGGGTTTGATCATAAGGCTACATTGAAACCACCAAATAAGACATATTTTGCCTTGTCAAGTTTCGTCCCACTTTCAGGCACCCGTCTCGCCTCTGAAGATGGCACCCAAGAGTTTAGGCAGGCAGCCCTAAATACCGTCCTTTTGTCGCGGTCTTTTCGCTTCACCTCATTTTCAATGGTGCCAAGGCATAGGTCAACGGACGAAGTGCTTGATCGGGACAGACAGGATTCATGGACGGGACTTGGGAACGGGAAATCGGAAGAAAGAAACTGGCTATGCCCTCAGGCGACGCGGGAATGCGGTGCCGCCGTTGTGCTGTGCATGTGTATAAAAGGGCCGCTCCTCCACGATTGTGTTGATCTTCTCATCCCACCAGGCTTCAAGTCATCCACTCATCTTCGCCCTCGCTTCTCCTTGCAAATTTCACCACCATGCTAGCCAGTATGCGCCTCGTTACTCTTCTCGCTGTCGCACTGGGCACCACAGCGCAGGCAGCCTCGGTGTCCGTCCGTCAAGACACTGCGGTTGACGTCCCCATGGCTACCAATCTGGGTGAGGTCGAGAATGGTTTCCTCGTAATCAACAAGGAGGATACCGAACACGGCACCCTCGTGTGGTACGCACGTAAGTTGTACTCCATCTTCTGGCACAGAGTCGGTAGTTCTAACCGGCAAATGCAGTCGATGGTAACGCCACAGACGCCGCCACCCCGGAGCCCGAGCCAGAGTCGGACGGAAAACTCAACAAGCGCTGCGGCAGCAACAAGGTCGAGTGCGACAACTCCCACGTCCCTCGTGCTGAGCTCTGCGCCATCCTGCTCAACGACCTCGAGGAGGCCTATTTCGACCTCCGCACCAACCCACGCTCCCTCTGTCTCTCTCAAGGCGCCGACCGGTGCTGCGTGAGCTGGTCGAAGACTGTCAACGGGCTGAATGGCGCCCACTTGCATACCGCCGCCTCCCAGGTGTTCAGCACATGTGTCTGGTACCGTGCAAAGTCTGGGCTGACCCGAGATACCAACCTCAACGGCGTATGCGTGACTCAGTGCCTATCTAATCGCCCGGATGGCTGCACATAACGCCCGAGTTTAGTCTTGACAGCATTTCGGAGACCGTGGAGGAGGTGCTAATATGGAAGTATCTCGATAATTGTAGTCAGGTCGTCTCCCTGTGTACTTAATATTAGTTCCAAGTCCACTTATACCCACTTTAACGGTGCCAGTAGTATTTCTAAGCCGGTGTTTGCAACGCAACCGTTTCTCATTTGTGAAGAAAAGGGCTATAGAGGTGACAAATTACGATGATGCCGCTAGAAATACTCTGGCGCCTTCCCAAATTTACCAACTTATATATGAAGATGTGGTTGAATATGGGTATGAGTTGAGACTCTCGAGACACAATGAAGGTTGGTAACAACAGTCTCGGCGATCAATTGCACTACTTTGTTAAGCACAACTAGGTAACTAATTGCCGAACATGCTGCCCTCATGTCAAATCTGAGGCACGGTTGGACGGTATCTGCTGCAGCCAAACGCGAATGCAACCTAGGGGCCCATATGGATCTGTATTACACTAGGAAGACAACTGCCGCGACCTAAGGATCGCGGAGGCGGGCGCGAATAAGGTTGCGAGAACCAAGGCTGTTGTGCATCCGGCCATGTGCGAGGGCGGCGGATGAGGTCTGGACCGAAAGGGCCCAAAGGCGCCGAGACCGCAAGGGATGCGAGAGCGCATCTGTCCCGCCCGTTTGCGGTGCATGTCGCTTTTCTTGCCCTCCCGTGGGTTCACTGTGGGTGCATGCTGACCGAAGTTCAATTGGGAAGTTCGAAGACTGGATGTCAGCTTATGAGATCTCAGCGTAGGCCCAGAAACGGCCCGTCGGGCGAAGACAGGACGGGGGGACCTTTCAGCTCCCGGCTCTGTCCCTCGCCGGACTCACAAAAAGGCATGCCCACCGAAACTGGGAAAGGATTCGAATCGTCACCGGACATCAGTCGCTGGGTACCTTGCTCGGCCAGCCTCCACGAATCGAGCTGGGGCGATAAGCAGTGGCGTCTTTATCTGATGGTTTGGAACTGGGGTGTTGTTTTGTTGCCTGCTGGAATCCAGCATTCGGACGAAAAGAATGAGGCGGTGTAAGAGCTTCTTTGAGTCCGAGGTCAGCGTTGACCAGATGAGAAGGTTGGTCGGAGGCTCCCCGCATGATGGCACAAGGTCCACGCTTTTGGCGACCAGGGCAAAGAGGAAGCTGCTGCGGTTCCTGGGGCTGCGCCATGTGTCAGTGCTCTGAGGATTGGAGACGTCGCCGAGATAACACAATCGGGATTCGGGCCCGAGGGGTTGTCGCGATAAATAATCCGCCGCCCCGCTGCCGGGATCCCGGGCGAATACAGGCCGTGTCGGGGTGAGGTGGTTGGGGAGCCAGCCGTTGGTCAGCACCAGCCACCACCACCAACTTTTGCTCTGCGTACCTGCCTTGGGACAAGAGATCTCGCTGAGACACGTTTCGCTTTTGCATGTATGTCTCGGACCATTGGCGATAGCTTCAACCGTCTTTTGACGCAAACTCAAGCCAGGGAGCGGGTGTTTGTCGAACCCCGCAGCGTGCTGGATCTTTTTGCTGCATGAGTGGTCCGACGCAGCTGCCGGGGAGGGTCGGCAAGGAGAGATATTGGAAGAGGTCGCAGGCCAAACACGCCTTCTGCGGCGCCCGAGGTTGCCGCGCTTTTCCACCTCTGGTCGGATGCATCCGTGTGCTGGTCTCACCGCCAACGAGAGCCCCGCGTGCGTCTGACTGCTGAAGCCCGGACAGTGCAGCGGGTGTTGGGGGCCGATTCGGCTGCAGCAAGGGAGTGCGAGGGAACGCCCGGCTCCCGCTCATTGGTCCCCGGCCCGCTGAATGCCACTCAGCCTCCCAAACAAGTGACACTTGGCGACGGGTCGCGAGTCCCAAAGTCTGGGGAGCTCAAGGCAGCTACATACGGGGGGTAGCATCCCAAAAATCAGACAGAGGTGTCTGCCAGCGTGGCCGGCCTCTTTTGCTCTGCGCTCGCCCTTAATGTCGTCCGTTCCTTGATTTTGCCCCCTCGTCGAGGGTGGCCGAGATGCAGCACGTCAACAGGCGAGTCGAACCGAAAGCACCATGTCAAAACAAGAAAACGGGCCCGATGGGCCTGCGAGCGGACCGGATGTGCCCGAAACGCCGGGAGACGAGATTTCCAGCCCGATAACGGACCTGCCGGAGCCGTCACCGGAGCTCTCCCAGGCAGATGTTCCCAGAGCCGTGCAATTTCCCGAACCAGAACCGGTACCGCCAGAACCACAAATTTCGGATGCGCCAGAACTGGCAGAGCCGTCCGAGCTGTCAGCGCCAGTAACCGAGCACAGGAGGCAAGACTCAGAGGCACCCGAGTCAATATGGTCGTCGCTGCCGGAAGTGGTGAACTGGGACCACCTGCCGACGCCGGAAGTTGTCGAGAACCAGGAGCTTAAGTTCGGTCTGTCATCCGAGCCATTCGCCCTGCCGTCGGAGAACGAGGGATTGGAGGTTGCTGGGAGGTTACCGCGCCCATACCCGGTTGTTGCAAAGGAGAATGAAGAAAGTGGTGATGCAGATGCGAAGGAGGTTGCACCGGGACGGATGAAATGGCTACGCCAACGACGAAACCGCACCATCCTCGCTGTCGCCGCTGTGGTCCTGGCGTTGATCATTGCCGGTATCGCGGCAGGAGTCGCCGCCGGGGTTATCATCAACAAGAACAATAACGCGCAACAGGAATCGTAGGTGGTCATCCGTTGACACTTGATTGTGCAGTGCTGACTACCTACTCTAGACAAGCCGGCGCTACTGGGACGGCAGGAGGAGGAGGAGCCGGCGGAGGTAGCGGAGGAGGAGGAGGAGGCGGTGGAGGCGGAGGCACGGTCGGTCCGCCCGGGCCCGCACCGACGGCGCCAACAGCACCGGTAGCCCCGACCGCTCCGACGGGACCGGCACCGCCAGGATTGCCGACAAGAACCGGCTTCGGCGTTCCCACGTCTTTTCCAGAGCCAATCGGCGGCGCGGTTCAGACATCGGAATGCACAGGGACCATGTGCCCGCAGGTTCTCGCTTCCGCACAGTACGCGACGGCCGGAACGTCAACAATTTTTATCTTCGCCCGAGGGCTCGATTCCGCAATATGGTATCGCCGAGCCGACAACCAAGCGTGGAACTCGGACTGGCAAAGTCTCGGCGGGACTTTTCTCAGTCAGCCAGCGGCGATATCCGTGAGGGAAGGGCGAGTCGACGTTTTCGGGGTATGGTCGACCGACCAGTCGGCCCGGTTCAAGACATTCCAGAACGGGGTTTGGGATGGCGAGTGGACAAGTTTGGGTGGAAGCTGCGGATCACCACCAGTCGTATGCAGTCTATATCCAGGGAATCTCAATGTGGCACTCCTGGACAACAACCGGGCCGTGATACGAAAGAATACAAGCGACGGCCACTCGTGGGAGCCGGCTCTGGTCGACAAGTGGGAGCCACAAGGCGGAAAGGCCGGCGGATCGGTCGACATGGCGTGTACAAGTACAATACAAGGCGGGATGCGCATCGACATGGCCATCTACGGCACTGGATCGACCCCGGCCATGCTATCGAAGAGGTGGAACAGCACGGCTGCCTCATGGGAAAAAGACTGGGGCCACAGCTGGGGTTTGATGAAAGGGGATCCAACCGTGGTGGCTACGAGTGACCAGGTCGATTATCTAGGTGTCGGCGCGGACGGGGCTGTTTGGCATCGGAGCTGGACAACGGCAGACGGTTATACCAAGGAAGAGAGTCTCGGCGGCAGCTTCCAGTCATCCGTGTCTGCGTTTGCGACTGGAATCTCACGGCTGGATATCTTCGCCGTCGGCACTGACTCGCGCCTGAAACACAAGACCCGGTTGATGGGCGTATGGGGTACCTCGTGGGAGGACCTGGGCGGATACTTTCACAGTGCGCCGAAAGCGGTTGTTACCGACATCCCCACAGGATCAGTGACGGTCTTTGGGGTTGGGCCTGACGGCAACATAATTCACAGCAACTTCATGGTCGGGGCAGGTTACAACTGGGGAGCACAGCAATGGTACTCGGATGGCGGAAATGCGACTTCGAGTTGGTACCGTCTTGGGCCGGCATAGTTTGGGCGTACATATCAGCACACGAAAGCGATGGGCATATGGTTGATATCCTAGGTGCATGGAACGGATAAGGAGTCGGGACTCGTCCACTCGACGGGGCGTTAAATCGGTGTTCATCGACGAATGAGTGTCATGGATGAAATCAGGATTTGGAACGAAGTCAATGATACCAAGATATCCCTCTTTTGCAGTTACCGCCGAGATACCCGAGAGGGCACTACTAGGAAATAAAGCAATAAATGCGAGCTCGGCAAAGTTCACCAGCAGAGACATTCAGACACTTTCTTGATCTATCAGCATGCTGCCTAAATATTACTACCTGTACAAAATTTCATTACTGTTATATATTGCGTTATTGCCGAGCGCCCAGTTACCAGCAGTACGATGCTCACTTCTCTGAACCCTTCGACCGCTCATAATACCAGACAGCCTTGTCCGCCTTGGCGCAGGTGCTGGTGCTGCCTCCGTTGATATCCGCCCCTACCGGCGTCGCCTTGCCAGCCTGAACCGGTCCGAAAACGTGGTGGTAGTACCACACCTCCGTCAGAGCCGTGCGTCCAGCGTCCTTGGACCCCTTGCCCGCTGCGGTTTCGTTGTACTTGGGCCCCGAGCACCCGATGAAGGGAACTCCTCCGTGGCGAGCAGCTAGCGCTCCTTGGATGTCCGAAAGACTGTAGGATGTCGTGTTGGAGGGCGTGATACCCTTGGCGGCCAGCCAGTCGTACGTCGGGAGCCGCTTGAAGTACTCGGCCGTGACCGTGAAGAACTCCAAGAGATCGGTGTGCTTCTGGAGCTGGAACTTGGAGAAGCAGGACTCGGAAAATGTGCTGAAGCATGTCGCGTGCTTGGAAAACTCGTGGGCCCAGAGTTCTGTGTTCGGCTGGTTTTGGGCAATCCAGAATTTATTCATCCACCGAAGCAGGGCGGCTCCAGTAGCTCCGAAGGGGGCAAGGAACGTGTCAACCGTCGGGCCATGGTACGGAGGGACCGGGGTGCCGCTTGCTGTTCCGGTGGTGGTGTTGGGCGAGGGATGAGGGTCATACTGGCGGCTCAGGTCGCAATATTGGGTGAAAGAGCCGTTACAGAAGTCTGGCCACAGACCGTGCAGGGTGAATGAGTTCTTGGGGAGGAGCTGGCCGGCTGACTCGAGTCCAGTATATGTGTCCCAGAACTGCGTCGAGAGCACGAGACCGCCGAATGTCTCGACACAGCACGAGTCAACCAAGGCTGGCTGGGCAGCTGAAGAGCATGACAGCTCGGGCTTGCTGAGTCGACAGCTGTGGTCCGGAGCCGGCACGCAGCTGGCCCAGACCGCGGCAGGGCTGAGTGCCGCCAAGCTGAGTAGATTACACTTCATGGTTGGGGTCTGGTGGAGGGTCAGGTCTGGGGAACCAAGGAACGGCTCCGTGGTCAGGTCTTCGCCCTACTTATGGCAGGTTGCACCAGCTCCACCTCTGCATATCAGTCCTCCCACGTGGGGTTGGTGTTACGAGTGGTTCGCCCCTCTGTTCCGGGAGATCGGTCCCTGATTAGGAAGCTGCCAATCGCAGAGCAGCGAGGGATTTGGCCCTACCCAATGAGAGCCCCGCGTTGGACAGCGTCATGGCCCTGCACCTGTCTTGGGGACAGTTCTCCATTGGCTAGGGCTGGAATTTGTTGCCTCTATCTAGACTAGGTAGGTAGGTACTCTGACCATGCACTTCATTGCCCGAGGTTCCCAGACGTGGAATCTGAACTCCTCATGCTCATAAAATTATAGGGTGGGAAAATACATACCTTGCACAAGCATAAGTCCGTAGCCAATGCGGTATTAAAATTGATGGAATCAACGATCTTAGCATTTTGTTTTTTTTTTTTTGTGCAATGTGATGATGAGAATTGCCCCTGAATGAGTTCAGAAGGCGTACCCGGAATCATGTACCGCGTACCTACCTTGAACTACAAAACTTCTCACATTCTTCTGTGAGAGAATCGAATGTGCTAGTTACACAGTAGATATTAGGATTCAGAACAAGCATGTTCTTGCGCGATGCACGCACCGTTTCCGGGGTGGTGGGTGCAATTCTTTGTTTTGTTCGGGGAGTACCCGCAACTCGCAAACAGCAGTGGCTACGTGTAGGTAGGTAACTCGTGCCGAACAAAGAGAAGCAAGCTTTGATGAGGAACTCGAGAAAAGTACATCCCAATGACCTCGATCCATCATTAACCCCTCAGCTGTGCTGCAGGAAGGGGCGTGCTCCCAAACTAGCACCAGTCGCCAGCCGATCCAAGTACAATACAACCACGATTCGAGACCGAAGATGCCAGACACAACCGAGTCTGTCGTCCGTCAAAACCTGCGCGCCTTTGACGGTGGGCCGCCGGTGGGAGGCGATACCAGCGCGCAACAAATGAGAGTCACGGTAGCAAACTGTCCAACATGCCTCGAAGAGTCCCTGCATCTAGTTGGTCCGCCAATCAAGAGAGAGGGCCAAGAGGACGAGAGTCCAGTGGAAGCAATCATCGCCGTTGCAAAATGCCGGTCATGTGTCGCAAAATCGCTGCGTCTGTCCGGAGAAAAGACAGCGAAACCGACCAAGACCGAGCGGTCTATCGGAATCTGGCTGCCAGTCATTATCGGCCTGTGCTGGTACGCCTACCAGGGCCTCTCTCTGCATGTCCAAAACCGAACGGACCTTAGCCATGTCACATCCACGTTGGATACTCCGAATGACTTGCTCGGTCTGGCCGGGGACTGGATGACTGCCGTGGAAGACCTCGTCTCGGTTCGGCCACAGGATGGCCAAACCCGATGGATGGCGCAGTATACCGCCGACTTGTCTCGGATATGTGCGTCGCTGATGACGACCGGGCCGACCGACCGGGACCAAGTTCGAGATATCGCCCGTCTCTGCTCCGAGACCGAGGGCCACCTTCTCGCTGCCGATCTCGACTTTGAGGATGCTTTAGCCACCAGTGCCAAGCGACTTGGCAAAGTGCGAGAGTGCGTTTCGGACATAGGGGAGTGGCTTGACGAAGCGAAGAACACGGATCTTGGCGACCGCGACTTTTTCTTTGGCTCCGAGTCGTTACCGCCATGGCGTCTGTCGTCTCGCGTCCTCTCTTCAAATCTGAACTATACTGCGTTTCCACAGATCAAGGGTGGTGGAGACGTGAATGTCACCTTTTCCATCTCGGTGCCTTGGGTCCATCGGCACGCAGCAACGCTGATGGAGATTATGCAGTCATCAGCGTGCAAAACTCTAGGCGACGGGGTTTTCATCGACGACGAGAAACACCCTCTGCCTTGGCCCAGTACAGCGACATCGGTGGCTGATGTGGACGTTGCCGCCTTGCAGCCCGTGTTCCGTTCCAAAGTGCGGACACACCGCAGTGGACTTACTTATAAGCAAAGAGAGCTCCTTCTAGACCGTCCGTCGTTCGAGAGCAGATGGCTTGGTCTGGTGCGGCATCTGGTGGCTGCCGCCGACGGTCTCCAAGAGCTCGTTGATCTAAGTACCAGCCATCAATTTGCCGCACACAGGCGGCAGCTGGGTGAACATGAGAGAGCTCGCGTCGAGTTAGGCCACCATGCCATTGCCAGGGTTTCGACTCCGGCATGCCCCGGCGGCAACCTCACATTGCTCGAGCAGCAGATCAACCGCATCGTCCACGCCGTTCTCCTCATGAGAACTCTTCCGGGACGGAGGGAAGCTCTCCAGGATTCACACTCAGCCCTCAGCAGAGACGCCAACTGGGTACATGTCGAACTATACCGGCCCCGCCATGGGTCCGACAAGATCACCGGAGTTGTCACCCATATGCGCTTCCGGGGCATGCAAGAGCTTCGCCATTATTTTGAAACTTTCCGTGTCAACCTCGACGTGTTTATACGCGATAGGATAACGCCCGTCGCTCACAAAACGTCTGCGCCGCCCAGTCCGGATGTATCTGTGACAACGACTCCCCGTGGCTTTGAGGACTTTGTCAGCAAGTGGACGTGGCCGGCACCGGAGGTCGCTCGGATTGGCGAGAGTTGGAGGAGAAA
Source organism: Echria macrotheca (assembly GCA_030411725.1). Classification (NCBI taxonomy): domain Eukaryota; kingdom Fungi; phylum Ascomycota; class Sordariomycetes; order Sordariales; family Schizotheciaceae; genus Echria; species Echria macrotheca. The sequence continues at coordinate 64,565 of MU839849.1, read as the reverse complement.
AGAGATGGGCCAAACTCGCCGTCGCACTGCGCTTTGGGCTCTGGATCATGCTTTGAACCAGGCGCACCAGACGGTTTTGGATGGAAGCCGTCCAGTGGATGATGCCACGATGAGCGTGGTGGAGGAGTTTGCCCAGCTTATTGAGGAATCCGATGGGGTAGATGTTGTGCAGTCCAGTCTACCGACGCAGGATACGACGGGAGAAAAGTAGTCGCGGTAGTTTTTTTTGCGAACATCTGTCCTCAACTTTCCGTCCACGTTGAAAGAACTGGCTCACACGACGGTGACATCTCGGCGTTTCCATCTCGGACCGCCGCCGCCAGTGAGGCTACTCGATGCCCTTGACGAGGGAGGACCATTTATATTTCCGCCGCCGATGTCCCCGGTGGCCGTCCAGACGCCAATCCGTTCGTACACGATGTCGTCATCATCATCTGAGTCCGAGTCGCTGCCGAAACCGCGTGTGAACATGAACCGTGTGGCTTCCCTTCTCGGCCGAACAGTTCTGGATTTCACACGCAGGACAATACCGTAATGTCTTTCTTGGCGGTCGGAGTGCCGTATGGTCAATAAACGGAGGGCATAGAGCTGCGAAGTCGCCCACGCTTCCTCGATATCCCCCGGGTCATAATCTGGAAAGAACTCTAGGGCAACACCGAGACCTAATATTCCCCCCTTTAGAGTCAAATACAGCGTCTCGAGGGTGTTTGCTCTCAGCGTCACGTCGGCCGTTGGACCCGAGAGTGAGAGGCTGCCGAAGTCGATCAGATTAGTCGCATCCTCGACTTCCATATCCTTGTAGAAGACTGCCGATTTGCGCACCTGGGCACGAAAGACGATGCTTTCGCTCCTCAGACGGGTAGTTTGCAAGTCGTCTCGCGGCAGAAGACCGATACGTCCGTTCACTGCGGCCCACGACCACGAGGGGGCGCAGTAGGGCTCCGTTTTAGGATGTACATTCCCCACCACAAACCAGAGAAGCTGCATCTCTAGTACCGAGTTCGCGTCCCAGAGACCGGCCAAATATGGTACTCTTGCGTGGGTCTGTACAAGGGCAGCAACACCAGAAACAGCCACGAGTTTGTCTGTTTGGCGGGTTAAAGCACCCTCGCTGTAAGCACTGACAATGTCAAACCACCGTTTCGAAAACTCGACACGTTCTGCCAGAGTCGGCTGGTCTGGAACACGACCGAGCAGCTGGAGCACATCGAGGGCACCGCGGATCCCCCGGCGTGCCCTATCCTTCTCTGAGACATCCAGACCACCGAGACGGGTCATACGCACAAGCGGGTCGAGGAGAGTATGCTCGAACCAGCTGATGATCCGACCTTCGCGTATAGCGTACGGCTCCTTCTCGTAACTGACGCCGACCGGGTCGAATTCGGAAGCTTGGATTGAGTTGCATTCAAAGAGCACCATATCGGAGCAGAAGTGCACGAGCCGTCGCGACAATAGTCGTTCCTGAAAGGCCCACGCTCGTTTGGTCAGCGGGGCCGTCTCGACCCGCGTGTCGAACAAAGTGCGAACGGAAGACCGATGCGGGCCGAACGAGATGTAGCACTGTTCTCGGGCTTTCTCGCTGCGCATCAGCTCTAACTCGTACGTTGGAGCCGGCAGGGTGCGGAAGCAGCCCCCGTGGGCATTTTCGGAAGCCGTGGCGGCGATGACAACGACGGCGCGTGCGAAGACAAGGCCCATGGTCGGCGACTCGGCCGCCCAGTCGGCGAGCGAGTCCTGTAGAATGCACAGCGAGTCGATCCAGAGGTAGGGTATGCCGAGGTGACGTGTCACCAGCACCGCATCCCGGAAGTTCTGTGGGAGGACATCGGGAGAGATGGAATCCCGCATTCCCGAGTAGTTCTGCGCCGTCAGTTGGCAGGAAACCTGTCCGCCCCAGCAATGGCTTAAAGCGACATATCTGCTGTTTTGTTCATCAAGGCTGTCAGTTTTCGTCTCGACAACCCTCAGGGCTGGCTCGCTCATGCTTCCAACAAACAGCAGTCTTGACGGGAGAAAACCGGTGTCGGATTCCGTCAGCTGGCAGGACTCATGCGTCTCGGAGCAGGTCCGAATCCAGCGGGCGACTTTGTCCAGAGTAGGATGTGACCCGGTGAATAGCCAGGAGTCATTCCGTGCAGGATCGCGAAGCCCTGATTCCTTCAAGGGGCCTGGGCATCATGTTAGCGTTTTTCGGCGGAGATGCCATTCAGGAGACCAGCAGGACTAGGTAGCAAACCAACCTGTAGATATCGCAATGTCCGTGAACTCGGTCACGCCCGTAGCATCGTCAAGACACGCTGTGAGAAGGCCCTGCGACAGTCGGGAGGAGCTTCGACGATATGTAAGCCGCAGAAACAGCCGGCGGCGGGGCCGACCTGACGGTACGGGCGTATTCATGGTGCCGTATCCACGGACCTCGGGAACCTGTGCGTCGTCCTGTTTCTTGTTGCTCAGAAGGGCCTCGCAAAGCTGGCAGCCGGACCATGAGCGCTGCATTTCGTCGAGACTGTCGAACAGCGGAATTTTCTCCACAGTCCGGACAAGACGACCGCGCCGTCCGCAAAGCAACGCAGAGGCCCGAACGGCGTCCTCACAGTTCCGACACAGGTTGCTGTGACTGAAAATATCGGGCTCGCGGAATCGAGGGGGTTGGACCGTCAGATATCCGAACGAGGCGGCGTAGACTATGGGGCCGAGGCCGGGGAGTGCTTCCCCGAGCCACGTTGAGAGGTTTGATACAAGTGACGCCATCGTATTTCGCATAAACCATAGGAATAACAAAAGAAAAACCGCGGCCAGGCCGGAGACGGCTAGAATGGCTGCCAGAAACACGAATGGCACGTCGCGAATGACGAATGGTTCGTCCGGTTGAAGCGCGTTTGTTGTGGTCGTGAACAGGCGTTGAAGAAACTTGGAAGGAAAACCCGCCATTTGTGAACAAAACTTCGACGCGCGTTCAGAACAGCGCGCACCCAGCCCAAGCCATCGCGATGCACAAATGGGCGCGATGCTGATCTGGTCAATCTTTGAAGGTTAGGCAGACACGTTCACCCTCGCTCGGAGTCTCCCGAAATGCCATCTGAAACACTGCGGCTGAGGCGGCGCAGCCATTGAATCCGATCACGTGATTGATGTTCTCTGCTGCACCTTGGATTTGGATACAAGAAGAGGCCATCTACCTATGTATAGGTTCTGTAATAGTCCTGGCACTGGCCAGGCCATCCTCATTCACTCGGTTCCGTGCTGAAACTTGCGGGAATGAGTGGGCCCGATTCCGGATGAAGGCCGCTGAGTCCAGAGCCACCAAAGAGCTTGCACTCAACCACCGTGACCGGGAGACTTCAAATTTCTATCTTCCTTGTGCTTTCAGAATCAATCTTGAACCAAGGTCAGTCCACCTTGGAGACCGAGACGTGAGGCTGGTGTTTGGCACCGATTTTGCCGGCGGTTTGCTGGCGGTTCAGCCGACAACGCCGGCGTCTCCACCCCGGGCCGGAGAGCGGGTCGGCAGCCACTTGGATCCAATCCGGTCTCGCCATCCGGGTCGGCCGCCACGTGGTTGGCTCCAGTAGCCCTGCAACATCTCAAACTTGGCCAATGTGTTCACTGCGTGTCTTGAATTCGCTGGGCGCCCAATCGGGGTTTGGAGGGGGAGGCCGGCAATCGTGATCATAAAAGTGCTGCCGTGCCAAGAGAGCATGGCACATCCGCACCAGCTCGAAGTTTCCCAAACTTGTCCAAGTTCTTTGTGTTTCTGTTGCGGCGACCATGGGCGCCGACAGGTTCAAGAAGGCTCTCAAGGGGTTGAGAGGACTCGGGCGACGAATCCCCATCACCTTTCACTTCTTCCCCACGGTTCCCAATCGACTCATCCGGGACTCTGATCATCTTGACGCTCAAAATGTCTCACGAGACTGCCCACCAAAACGGGTTTCAGGTGCAAAGGATGAGTTGATTGTGCACTGCGATCCCCTCAACAGCCAATCTGCGCAACGGCCAGAAGACACGGTGCCTCCGGCATCCGAGACCCACGACATCCCGATTACCGATCTACCACAACCAGCCAAACACCATCCGATTATCGCGCCCTCATTTACGCCTCAGCGAGCGACCTCCGGATGCCCAGTATGTCACGGCTTTGACCCGCGTCTCCACAGCGCCGAGTTCATCCGCCACACCGAACTTGGTGAAGAGAAAAACGCTCTTAGTATCGCGCCAGACCTACCGTTCTCCCTCCTCTGGGAAGCCGAGGCACACTACGTCGACGACAGCAAGTTTTCCTGCCCTCGCCCCGGTCCGACCCCCTCCGGCCACTTCGCGCCCTCATGGTCAAGAGGCTCAGTCACATGTCCCGTGCGGTACAGGGAGACTGTCCAGCATGTCGGAAGCAGCGAGCAGGGATTGAACTACATGGTCACATGCAAAGTACTCGACGTCGCTTGCGAACTCGCTTCCCCTGATCCGTCTTATCCCGTCCAAAGCGGCCGGTCTACCATCACGGTCAAGGGGTTGATGTCCGAGGTCCGGTGCCGGGTCGATCCGGACAGCAACGGCAAGGACCTTGTCCGGAACTCCAACGACGAGGGCGCGGACTGGTCCATACGGCTGACTCAGGACGTGCTGCCGCCGAAGAACATGGCGAAGGAGTGGGACAAGGTCGAAGAGACGCTCCTCTTCTTGCCAGTTATCCACTATGGCGGTCAGGGAGACAAGACGCCCCATGTGTTGACGATTGAGGGGCTGGCTCTGCGGCGCGTTGCGGGCATGATGGATTACTTCACCCGGGTCGGAACGCTGAGGTTGCAGTTTTGGGCTGGTCTAGGGAGCAGTCTGTCATGGCAGGATCTGTTGGCGTGCGCTGCGTCGGGAATGGCGGAGCAGGTTATCACGATTATTTAGAAGTGTGGGATGGTAATATTGTTGGTAGGTATTTTGTCGGTCGCTGTAGTTCGTACTTTTTTTTTGTCATGGTAAACGCGGGATATCCTGTCGGAGGGAGTTTGGGGCAGCAGGTCTTAACGTGGGTTCCCCCTTATCTTCTTACAAATAATGTCTATCTGTAAACATCATCGCTAGCCGTGACGAGTCAAGTTTGACAATCAAGCTAGGAATTGTAGAACGTCATATTGAGTGGGCTCTTGAGGAAAAAAATTCGAATATTACGCGAGCTTGTGAGAAGGGGCGGACCTGAGACAACAAGAGTTACGATGACGAATTGTGGACGCGCGTTGAAGAAACACAATGCATCCCATCTCGGCAGATAGTTATTTCAGGGTAGCCGTGTCCCGTCCAGACGGATGGCATAGACCGAACCCGGCTTGTCGAAGACTTACGCGCGGCGCCCAGGAGGATTGCCGGGATGATCTACGGATCGGCCGATCGAACCCAGGGATCTTCCCGATCTAGAAGTTGATTGCGACGACTTGCCATGCCGAAGCACGCACTCATCGTCCGAAAACAAAGGCATCAATGATGGGAACAACCAGCGGAATGATATGCATGCACTTGAATAGCATCGGGACAGTCCAGGGGAGTTTCATGGTTTTCTATCAAAGTCTCATGCTAAGTCCAACATATAGCATACAAGAAATGAAACGGGGCCGCGGCGGGATGACGTTGTCATGGACCAGCGGACCCGTGGTCGAACAGAAAAAAAACCACCGCGAAGAAAAGGGGTGCAGAATAACGCAGAGCCAGTAGCGACAGGGCTTCTATGACGAACAACGTCCTTCACACCATTTCTCAACCCCGCCGGTCGACGTCGGCTCTGGGGGGGGCAAACAGGGTGCTCTCTAGCTTTTTTTTGGTCCATCGGTGCAGAGCGCAAGTGCCAAGCCCGCTGGGCAGCTTTAGATCCGGCCGGCGGCAGTCGGCTTAGCCGGGGGTGGGGGTGCAGGGGCTGACGGGACGGCGGCGGACGGTTTCGGGGCCGCAGGCGGGGCAGCCGCGGAGGGCACGGCAGCCGAAGGCTTGGGTGCCTTAGGGGGGGCAGCCGCGGAGGGCACGGCAGCGGATGGCTTTGGGGCCGCAGGCGGGGCGGCGGCCGACGGGGCAGCAGCAGATGGCTTAGGAGCCGCCGGAGGGGCAGCGGCAGAAGGAACAGCCGCGGAAGGCTTGGGAGCCGCCGGCGGGGCAGCCGCAGAAGGAGCCGCTGCGGAAGGTTTGGGAGCCGCAGGGGGAGCTGCCGCAGAAGGAACTGCAGCAGATGGCTTGGGAGCCGCAGGGGGGGCAGCAGCAGAGGGAACAGCTGCGGAAGGCTTAGGAGCTGCAGGGGGAGCGGCGGCAGTTGGCTTGGGAGCGGCGGAAGGCTTGGCCTCGCTGGGCTTCGGGGCACCGCTCGGGGGAGCGGGAGCGGCCGAGGGCTTGTCCTCCTTGCCCTTACCCTCCTGGCGGCGGACCCGCGAAGGAGCCTTGGGGGCGGGGGCGGATGGAGCCGGAGCAGCGGGAGGAGCGGCCGCCGAAGGCTTGGGATCTTTCGGGGGGGCAGCCGCAGACGGCTTGGGCTCCTTCGGAGGAGCAGCCGCAGACGGCTTCGGCTCCTTGGGGGGGGCAGCAGCCGAGGGAGCGGCGGCGGAAGGCTTCGGGGCCGCAGGGGGGGCGGCCGCCGAGGGCTTAGGCTCCTTGGGAGGGGCAGCTGCCGAAGGGGCAGCAGCTGAAGGCTTGGGTGCCTTGGGCGGGGCCGCAGCGGAGGGCTTCGGCTCCTTGGGGGGAGCAGCTGCAGACGGTTTCGGCTCCTTGGGGGGGGCGGCAGCTGAGGGAGCGGCAGCGGACGGCTTCGGAGCCGCAGGCGGGGCGGCGGCCGACGGGGCAGCGGGTGCTGCGCTGGGCTTTGCCTCCTTGCCCTTGCCCTCGGGTGCCTTGGCCTCCTTGGGTGGCGCGTCCGCTCGGCGATCGACAACGTAGTCAACGGCCTGTGGACCCTTGGGTTAGTATCAATCCCCCCTGACTCCCCGTGTTGCTCAACTCACCGGACCGACGTCACGGCCTTGGTTGATGGCCTCGCGCCATCGCTGGTCTACGGAGAGAGCTGCTCCGAGGACGGAGGGTGCCAACAGGATGGCTGCGAGAATCGTTGTCGAGGCTCCGCGCATTTTGTCTGACTTCGAGGATGGACTGGCTGGCTGTTGTTGTTGTCGACCTGCTCTGTTCGCTTGCCACTGCTGAGGTCCAAATAGGAGGCGGACTCTCGCTGGTTATATATACTTGACTCTGCTGGTACATTCCGCCACTTCACGTCATGTCCAAGATGGGTAAACGGTTGCATACCGTACCTAATATCGAGATATAAACAGTGTTGATAACCCGGTTAATTTACCGAACGTGTGGGAATGCGCTCCTCCGCCGTGAGAGCAAGAACATCGCAGCGAATCCCATCAACACGGATGCTACCCGCACCGCAGTCGCCGTGGGTAGGGCCGTAACGTTCAACCGGATGTATTAGATTGCTTGATGGTGTCTTTGTTGATCGTGCTATATTCCGCACAACGTGACGGCTAATGCCAACCTCGACGGTATCTCATAGACAAGGCGGTGAATGGCTATCAAGCCAGGCGGGCGGAGATCGAACTGGCGCCATTGGCCTCACGGGTGAATGGATCCGTGTGGTCAGTTCCTGGGCCAGAACCCAGCAGACCCGGTCCGAATTGGCCCTTATAAACTGAATATTCCATATGCATAGCGAAAGTAAGTAGTATGATGTCAACAGGCATCAACCCGGGTCCGATCTCATCCAGGTTGGCACCGTCTCCTAGCTTGGTTGGGCATGAAGGATCCCCTAAAGTCCAGCCTGGTTGCTCACAACGGTTACATTGTTGTGGGTAATGGGGTAATGATTCGGCACGACGCGCCATTGGATGTCCTCATCAGTTGGCTTGAGTAGGTAACCTCTCTCGAAAAGAGGCATTCAGTCAGAATGATTGGCTCCCAAGCGTCTTTGGTCCCCTGGAGACAGGGTTGGCGCCGCTACTGGATGCCGATAGCAAATGATGGCGGGAAGCGCTCCAATGGAACGCTGATCGGATTCGATTCACGGGCATGCAAGGGGAGGGCGACCGAAACGAGATCCTTCTATCCCCGAAATTGCGTGGGACAGCGGAGTGGAAGCCCGCATTACAGCACTCCCGCCTGGCTCGGAAGTCGCCGTCGAAACCCAAGTTGCAAATCGCACAAGAGATGGCGCAACCACCGGAAACGACCATCTTGGTTTGGAACCTAGAAACAAGAAGATCCAGGTTTTGCATTATACCCATGGGTGGGAGATGTTCCGTGGAGATCACATGGTGAAACACGGAGCCGTGGCATCGACGGCGATGGACGCGTAACCACGGGAGATGCCGTGTCTCTTTGACGACTTCCAAGAGGCATTTCACGCTACCGGCATCAACATGAGCGCTTCAGTGTCTGAGAAAAAAATCCAGTTCATTTCCCATCGTCATTCTCAGGCCGTGTGTTCGAGAAATTCGTCGCTGAGCCTGCTTCCCCGGACCTGATGGCTCCCCCACACCCGCCCCTGGCTCACCATCAGCTTCTCATATTGGTTCCGCAATTAAGCTTGCAGATTTCATATAAATGCTCACATTTCCTGCAGCTTCCGGGTTGGTTACATGTGCCCCTCCGGTTCTCGTCATTCACGGCCTCCGGTTGTCCTCCATGGTGCCCAAATTTGATTATAACCGTCTCCTGGAGGCTCCGTGGTGGTGTGTTACTACCGTCACTGACACGTTCTCCCCTTGAACTGGACGGGTGATGGACAGACGATCCATTTGGCTAAAAACAATCATGGGGCAAACCAGGGGGGACGGAGCCGCAGGCCCAGCTTCCAAGTCATCACCACTGTTCAGCCAATCAATCACATGCAGCCAGCAAACTCATCAATGATCAACTCGCCAAGGAGAGCGTCCCACACGATCTCGGTGAGGTATTACACATGATCAACATTGCTTGGCTCATTCCATGATGCAGAATGAAAAGGGGTACCCTAAAACTCCCAATCCAAGTCCGGAAGAGATGAGATAGGGACCTATTGAGCATGCTCCGCTGGCAGGCGAACCGGCAGTTCCAACCGGCAAAAGCCTAACCCCTGACCTCCGTTGGATGGAAAGGAAGCTTCTGGAGAAGTTTCGAGTTTAGCGTGTTCTGGTGCTTCGTAGCCTGGGATTTGCATGCACCAGTAGCCGCTGAACAGCCACGTAAGCACCACACGGCCAGGCCTCATTGGAATCTCTGCCAGTAGGGCCGATGGCCTGTAGACGGCTAGCAACTGTCGCCCATCGCACCGACAGAATGTTGGCGCTCCAGTCATCTCCATCAGGCGTCAGGGATGCAGAGAAACCGCCCCGGTAGCGAAGGTAGGTACTCATCCCATACCGTCAAGCCGCTATCGACCCTGTAGATCACGACATTCTCCCCGAGCCTTTCGAGCAAGTGGTGGAATCAGCGTCCCCCCCTGCTGAAAGCCTCCGCACATCTGTCGGTGGTGTGGCAAACCGGACTGTGTTGCACCCCAATCACGTCGCCACGGCGGCTCGAAAAAGACAATATCGACGGAGATAGCACAGTCTCCACGGGAAGCGGGGTGAGCATGGCGCTATAGCAGGGCGCAGATGACGACGGGTTAGGTGATCTAGAGCTCTGGCGCATCATCGGACAGCTGGGTTCTACGTCACATCCGTGATGATGAGCTGCAGGTAGCCAAGATTTCGCACGGGGTTGTCCGTTCGTCTCCCCATCGACAACATGAAGCTGGCTTCTGGAGAGACAACATCACGATCTTCCGAGTGTGGTGACATTGTATCAGCAATGGTCCCTCGCTGGTTGTAATCTGGTGTCGATATCGTCTGGACTTGGCGCCACCGTTATTAGGACCTAATCGTTATCACTGCAAACATATGGTGGACTCAGATCTATGCCTGAATGGACAATTCAACACGCAGAGCCTAATTCAGAGATATTTCGGCCAAGTTCTCCCGTTGGTGCCGTGGGCGACGCTGCAGCCGCTGTTCTGTGTGACATGATCACAATCCCACGGTCGGAGCTGGTCCGACGAACGTTGGGAAGAACGGCAGTTGCGCGCCTTTTGTTTTGGTCGCGACTAGGCGAATAAAAAAATAAACACTACCTAGTCATCAAGAACGTAGACGCGTAGTCTGTATCCTTAATCGTAGTATAGGAAACGTTAGATGTCTGATCGACGCCAAGGGCCTCGTAATCGTGACGCGGAAGGTAGGCTAGGAGATCGAAACAACGAGGCTGTGCTCGCCCGTAGCCACGTAAACTTTGGCAGATCCGGCACATATTTGCAAAGCGAAAAACAAAACGAAAAGAGGAAGACCACAAATACCAATTCTCAACGGATCTAACTCTTTCCGAAAAATATAGGAGAGATGTTGCGTTTATGGTCGTTTGCATTGACTGTACGCGCGTTGAGATCACAGGGCACGCGTCAAGAGCCCCTGGAAGGTTGCACTCTTCAACGTCCACGAAGGACATCGTCTTCGAATTGAGGTGATATTCTCCCCAAAGTACATGTTGCTAGTTACCACTAAGGAAATCAACTTCTTGTTGCTGGAGATTCCGTCCTCCGAGGGCGATCTAGAGATGTGCCAAATTCCATAAAAACCCTCCATATTCTGGCCAGTCTGGCAAATAGTCTTTCCAGGTCCCCTCACCGTCCACCACGACATCGCCGGTCTCACCAGCTTTTATTTTGACCGAGTACGCTACAGTGTAAAACTGGCATCGGTCGTCCCAAACCCGGCGTGGGAAGCGGAGCTCGAGATGCTTGAGCACGGCCGCACCATCGGATGGGTTGCCGCGGATCTTTTCAAACAGTATCGATGCCAACTTCTTGCAAACCTCCTTGTTCGGCTCGGGAAAGCTAATGCAGCCCATGACATCCCAGATCTGTTCGCCGGCGAAAGCGCTGGCCGTGTCCTCGAGGTCGACATTGATCAGTATCGACTCGATCTCCTTCGAAGACGAGAGCTCGTTGACGACCGATCGTCCCGGCTCCAAGCCTACGCCCTCGCTGGACAACCACGACAATGCCTCGCCGAGTTCCACATCGAGCTCGAGTTGCTTTAGCTGGGGGAGCTGCTTGACAGCCTCGGCGGTGGTGGCCGGTGTCCACAGGTGCGAGTGGTGTTGGGGCGGCGTGTGGATGGACAAGCTTTTCAGCGACGCTGCGTGCTTGAAGATGGCGGGCCATAGTGCCGACGCTTCGGCCTCGTAGTTGATGATGGAGAGCTCCTCGAGCCGGTCGATGGACGAGATGAAATCGCGCAAGACGGCGGGGTCTTTGCAGCCGATGGGACACTGGTAGGTTACTTCGCCGCGACTGTACGAGGTCTGGAGTTTCTTGATCTTGGCGACGTTTTCGGGCTGGTCACGAAGGAAATCTTGCATGACTTCTCCAGGACACGTCCTGCCGAAAGCAACGTTGCCGGAACTAATATCCATGGTGCAAAGACGACGGCAAGCCAGGTGGGTGTGAATGGACAGTAACCGAAATGAATGACTTCGACAACTCGAGATCATGGTTTCAACATTTCTTGATCATGATTCTTACGGTAATCATGTTCTTATTCTATGTGCTGTCGCGGCCGGGTTCTAGGGGTCGTGAGGCTTTGGTTGCTGCGCCACGATACACAGTTTGCCTCGTGGAACGCCCACTCGGACTCCGAAGAGTCGGGCTTGGATTGAATTCCCATGGCAATCTCACCACCGCAACAATTGAAAACTGTAAGCCGCAGCGAGGCAGCTCGATATCCAGGCAGCAAACTCGTGAATCGACCCCATGAGTCGGCTGTGGGAGCCCCTATTGCACCCCAGGCTCGACTGAGGCACCTCTTGGGAGCGCCTCGCTCGCAGCCTGATGTTTTTGATGGCCTCTAATTCAAGCCAAAGTAGGGTGTCTCGATTGGGAACTTCCAGGACGGGTGGAGTGTAATTAGAACCCCATCCCTGGTTGCGAAGGTACCGAGTTGCCGAACCTGCTACGTAGCCCACGGCATTACTCCAGGCAAAGCATGGACAAAGTACTAGGTACCCCAACATGAGTCAAAGGGTACAAAGAACGGCATACCGGCCCGTGATTACTCTTCAAGCATAGTTGCCTACCCCCCACGGGGTAGATTGTCGCCCTCCGGGGAAGCGAGGGGAGCCAATGGCGGCATGTTCGAGGAACAGCACCAAAGACGCTCTGTAGGAGTGTTATTTTTGCTTGCCCCATAGGCTAAACATTCTCGTCCAGAGATCAGGACGGAGGGAGATGACGTCCCGCGCGCCCTGCTCCTCGACCAATTTCCACCAACCACCCAGTCCCGCATGCCGCGGATGGAGTCTAGACAACGCGGAGAAGTCGGCGTCTAACGAGATTCTGCTTCCCCCGCACGACAGGATGTTTTGTCGCCACCGTCACCGCACTACCGTGATCGAGTAGCAATCTTGGTTGGCCTCCGGGCAGCCGCCACCTGCAGCATGCGGATCGTGATGGAGCTGGGCTTGGCATGGAGGCCAGTCCCGACACACCTCCCCTTCCCCGCTTGCTTCCCCCGACATCAAAATAATTGCCGTCTCTTGGAGATCGTCCTCTCATTCACATGTGGCCTTGGGAGGAGACTCGTGCCATGCAATCGGCTTGCTCGGTTCCGACTCTCGACGCAGTCATGGTGAGAACAGGCGCAGAAGTAACCGAAGGAACCACATGAAGCGGAACACGGGAATCTACACTGATGACAGCTGATCACGTCTTTCCATGACCGTTTCCAGCTGTCGGACGCCTGGCAGCACAGGATTTGGGTTGCCAACGGTCGCCATCCTCGCAATGGCGAGATGACGCATGACAGGCCCGTCTTTAGTGTCCACCTGGTTTCATACCAGACCCGGATCTGCCCCGAGGAGCCACTAGACGGCGCATCCGCTCTGCAAGTGCGTATACTCCTGCGAGCGAAACCCGCTGGGCCACTCGACTTGTGGGTCGCTGTTTGTTCGTCGAATTGTGCGATGAGCGGCACGTGAGTGGTTGGTTGGGGAGGTGAAGCGCACGAGCCATGTCGGACAAGATTGTGCCCTTCAGTGCGCCACATACCAAACAGGCTTAACGCCGTGGCTGATGAGACCCCCAGCCTCTGGAGACCTGCCAATCCATTCGTGGCTTATCTTATCCACTGCAACCGCAGCACGGCCTCCGGGCCGGCTCCGCGAATAACCCCCGGCGACCTCCAGTAAATGCAGCAGAGCTTGGAGTAAACGGTACTTTTCGGTCCATACCTATGTATTGAACACCAAAAAGCTGCGGAGGTCTCAAGCTCTGTATCCGGCTCTTTCTAGCCGCCCAGAGTCTGGTAGTTTCGAACGAATGCGGTGTGTTTATCTCTCGAGACGTTAGGTCCTCAACTGTCTAGGTACATGTAGGTAGGTAGGTACCGGGATATGATGCCCCCGAGTTCTCATTATATTCTCTTACATCTTCTTCTGCGCAGCCGCCAGCTTGCGGTTTCGCATTTCGCCCACTTCTTTGGTCAAGGCTGCTTTGTGGCGCCTCGTTGCCAACAGCTCTTCCCTCCACAAGAATCCCAGGCCCACCGCGGCACCGGGTCCCAATATCACGGTAGCTCCCACAGCAAAGAAAACGATCCAGACCCATGACACACGAAGCATCCCGGCATGCTTGATGTCCCAAAACATGTATCCCATCCAGATAAATGTATTCGCCCAGAAGAAAGCCGCATCGAATCGGAACACGTTAGACGCCAATGCCGCAAAGTCAGCTGCAGGCACATTGAACTTTGGGACGACCAAATCGAGTAATTTTGTCGCCGAGAATCCTGCTTTGGCGAAGATGAAGAGCCACGTTGCGGCCGAGTTAACGGCCAACAATCCGACGGTAGTCCGAATGGCCCCAAGGTCGCTTGTGGGTTTGTAGATCCGATCGAGAGCGGTAGTGTCGCGGAAGAGTCGAGACATGACGAAATATGCCAGCAGGGATATCCAAACCGGAAACAACTGCCAGACATACCCCCAAGAAACGCGGGCTGAGAATGAGGGCGAATAGAAGGACGCGTAAAGCGGTATGTAGTATCCGAGTATGAGCGTCGGGATAACTGCTTTGGTGTATGAAATTTGAGTAAGACGCATATCGGTGGCCTTGAATTTCTCAATGGGCGTAAAAATGTAGTGCAGCAGGTAGTACGCTGGTGAAATAAGCCCCACCCCCAGGAACTGGCTGAGGAGCGTGATCAACAACGGTCTGCAATTTCGGTCAGTCACACATAGCTGGAAGGGGGTGCTGTGGTCGGAGCCCTACATTTGGACAAGGGTGAGAGCATTGGCGCGCCTAGTCGACTCTATCAACCAGATTGACACGACCACGCCGTAGTCGACGAGGAATGTGGTTGCCTGGGGCACGACGGTATCTAGACCGGCATAGGCTGGTGAGAAAAGTGCGATCATCGGTGCGAGTCTGGATGTTGACATCAGTAAGCAGGGGGCTGAGAAAGAGTCTGGTTCTCGGGTGCTCTGCTCACAGTTGGTCTAGCCACCTCACTCCGTAGAACTGCATTGCAACTGACTCGTTTCCCCATGATACCTTGCCACTGCGACTGATTGTCTCAATGCCGGTGAGGACAGGGGCTGGGATCAAATACTTCGGCGCCAAAAAGGCCAGGATGACAAAAGGCAAGCCGATTAGTGCTCTTCGGACTCTGCTTTCTCTATTGCCTTCGCCTTGCTCGGGATTAAATGGCATGGTTGAAGTGAAAGAGCGGGCCGGCAGCGGTAGGAAGTCAATCGCCGGTGCCGAAACCGTCATATCACCGATGAGGTCGCTGAGTGCATCGCCGAGAAACTGAAGGCAGTACCTGACGAAGAAGGCCGCCGCGGTGTTGTCCATGGCCTGCAGACGCGTGGCCAATGCCGCACTTTTGAAGACGGCCACCACTCTCTTCTGCCGGGTCTGCTGATATGATCTCAAAGCTTGCGTGACCTGGTTCTCAGAAGGCCGATGGCCGCTGGTGCTGTCAGCCAGTTCCCGAAGCACGTTAGCCAGTACGGCGGCGCTTTCAATTGCTGAGTTTCCTCCGAAGCCCACATTCGGTGTCATCTTGTGGATACTGTCGCCGGCACATACAATGCGACCCGAAGTCCAGACCAAGTACTCGGCTTCCTCCAAGACAACCAAGTTCGCACTAATGGTCTTCTGCCAAACCATGGAAAGCGTAACATTGGGTCGGAGTTTCATATCGGCGTTGTCTTTGACGAATTTCTCCACATCGTCTCGCGTGTAGAGTGGCATCTCATTTCCACGAAGTAGCCGGTCCAGCTTCCGGAAAATGAAATAATAGGTTCTGCCGCCCTGAGAAACCATTGTGAGAGAGCTTCGATGGTGGTCGTAGCCGTAGTCCAGGTCTCCGATGTCCATCCCGGGCATCTGCGAGCAAATCCCAAACAGACATTGATACTCGGCCGTCAGGGCTGTCGAACTGTCAACATCCGAAAAATCCGGTGCCCATTTTGAGATCACCCACCTTCTCGGTCCTTCTCGACTTCCTTTGGGCTTTCTTTTTCGGCAATCTTCCAGAGTGCCTGCCGTGTTTTGCTCCGGACTCCATCGGCCCCTACCAGAATGTCACCGTCATAAGTAGTGCCATCTGCGCATTTCACCGTAACCTTGTCGGCCGAGTGGATGACATCGGTAATGTTCTTGTTGACCATTAGTTTCTTCTCGTCCTGTATGCCCCCAACCAGGCATTCCAGCAGGTTTTTCCGGTCGCCAAAGGCGAACTGATATCCTGTTCTTGAACACCCAGTCGTGTCAGATCTTGGCTCTCCAAAGACGTCACTCCGTCAGTATGCGGACTTGCCTTTCACGGCCCAAGAGAGGAGAGTCAGAACGTGGTGCTACCGGGTGTCCGTCTTTATCCCGGTCCGTGTGCATGACGACCGGGGCCTAGAATAAGATATCAGAAACATATCCAAACACGAATCCAGAGAGAGTTCCAGGAGAACTGCCTACTGCGCGCTGAACCAAAGCGTCATATATACCCATTTGGTCAAGAATCTGTTTGTTTTATTCATTAGACCCGCACATTCAAAAACAGTTTTGGGGGGGAGGTCTAAGATATCGTACCCGGCACCCGTTGGCCGATATGCCAATCGACGCACCAACTTGAGGTGCAAGCTCGTTTCGACGTTCGAGCAGTAGGAAGTCCACTCCCCCTCTCTGGTCATAACATTACTTTATCAGCTACCAGAACAGTCTACAGGTGAGAAACTCAGGTGACGCTGACCTCCAGAGCGTTGGCGAGTGTCAACCCAGCAACACCGCCCCCAGCAATCAAAACCCGAAGACGGTGTTTTTCGGACATCGTGACGCGACTTCGGTATGGCTGGATGGGTCAAGTCGAGGGGAGATTTTGAAACAAAGCAATGGTAAGGATGTGATTTTCCGTGTTGACGACGACAGCAGGGTCTTGCATCATTTAAGATGTCTGCGGCACAGGGGGTAGAGAGGTGAGGTCGGCGCCTTGGTGAGGTGCTGGGTACGCAGTGATAAGGAAACCGGGATACAAATACGCGCACAAGGGAACACCAGCAAAGGCTCATCTGAAGCGCAAGATTAGATACCGAATTCGGCTCGAGGTAATCGTCCGTCCCTTGGCGCTTACATGGCTTACGTCCACCAAGGATCCCTTGCCACATATTGCAGTCAGTCCTCCTGTCCCCAACGACGGGTACATCGGCCGCCTATTGCCGAGATGACTGGGATTGGTCGATGTTCCGAAGCAATCGGGAACCAACAAGGGAATGTGCCGCCGTTGGCTCCCGTCTCCGGCCGGTCATGATGGTGCGATTATGGCCGGCTCTGTGGGGTTCCCCAGTAAGATCACGGCTCATCGGCTGTTTAATTCCTGTCAACACCGACCCCGTACTCGCGGAAGCAAGGAGGGCTCTGCAAAAACTGTCCGGGTAATCGGCCTTTTGCATCCTACCGTCAGACTCAAGGACACCCCAGGATCCTACTGGCGCCGTTGAGGGATTCGCACTTGCTGCGGAATACCGCCTCCAGGATCAATGAAACCGAGCAGACCCTACCAGTCTCACCGCGTCTGACAATGAACCACGGGTGATCCACAACTGTTGCAACGGCTTATGGAAGCGTGATTAATTGTTGGTAAGCTAGGGGTCAATCATGCTGACGATTTATTTACCGCCAGCCATCATACAGCCCGTTCAGCTTGAACTGAGTCACTCCAAATAATTTGATGGCACCAGACCCTACGGCGCACATCCATGTCTTGTAAAAGGCATCTGGAATAAATAACGTTAAAGCTGCCAGAGGTATTTATGGTGAGTGCACTTGCTCCTGGGAATATTGAAATGATCATTATTAATCGGAGTTCGGGACAACCGTTGTTGGGGTTTTCGGAGCGGACTCAAGAATTCACCCGCCTGAAAATGCGACGGTCTGGTCCAGTTCAGAGTCTTGCAGGCTGACAGAAGAATCCTACCTCTTCCAGACTGCGGATCCCCATATGTAATAACGTATCACATGTCCTACCTGTCCAACTGCCCAGCGCTTTCTGGGCTTTCGCTGTGGCGACCAGTTTTTAGATGAACTGATGTCGACATGTAGGAACCGCGGTGCCAATTCTCATGTCTCTTCTTCATTTAGGTAGTTACATGTATGTACTCGGAAAGCTACAGCCACACACCTATGATAGCTATTTCCGAAGATGGGTAATAATGCGCCCGGTTCTCCAACGGTTTAGCTCTGGACGACAACTAACTCGGAATCTGCACCGCCGGTAAAATGTTGGGGCCTTCGAGCCAAGTCTGTCACACCACGCCTCCAACGGCGCCTCAGGTCTTCCCAAGACTCATGCAAAAATGGCCTGTATCTTCTAAAAAGAACTACAAGCGTCCCCATCATGAGACCGCAGATCTGATCCAGAGCCGAGATTCTGACACCGACGTGCGGATAAAAGATGAGAGTGAAAAACAACCACCAGGCCTCTGCTAGCATTTGAGGGATGAGAATCGTTACGGTTCCAAAGAGTCCCACGACGGCAATTAGAAGGAAGTTTCCCTGCACGTGCCCAAGCGACTACCTGTTTCCAATGAGATCCCTGGTTCTCGAGCCCTGCTAATCTCCAGCCGTGCCAACGGAACCCGTGCAAACCGCCGAACCTAAACCAAGAAGCTTTCGAGCCATACCTATTCAGTAAACAAAAAACAAAACACGAGAAAGCAGAATAATAGTATTCCTGTAGATGACAAGAACGCGGAAACCTGCAAAATGGCACAAAGCACCGGATTCTCGAGGCTTTCCTGCTCCACAACCGAAGGTGAAATACTGGCACCTACCTATGCGGCTCTCGCGTGACCCTGCTTGGCCATCATCATCTTCCCAACCGATTCCAAATCCATTGACAGGCTAGCTTCGCGCAGACTTTGCGTCACAGCCTTTGCACCTCTCTCAACGACATCGTCCGTGTATACCCGGACGGCCTCCTCTCTTCTGACGCCGTCATCTCTGATCGACTTCAAAGCGTCGACGTAAGATTTCGCGTCAACAACGGCATGTTGAAAACCCTGTCCGCGGTACACGAGCATCGGGTGAGCTGCGTCCCCAGCAAGCGTGATGCGACCGCCGCGTGTGTCCCACGAGACTGGAACCCATGTTCGCATCTCGTCAATGAAACACGAAGCCTTGGTTCCGTCTTCGGGGGTTAAGTCAATCTGGGATTGGAAGGGCTCGACCAGATTCTTGGTCGTTGCTTTGATATACGAAAGCGCCTCCACGCCCTGTGTAGCCGGAGGCTCTGGAAACTTCTCGCGGCGCCAGATCTTCATCCACGTCGTAGTCCAACGAGACAAGTCGTTCGGGTCGTCAACGTACATGACTAGGTAGGTAGGTATTTTGCATTAGCTTGCTGTCGACATTTTTGTTCAAGCAACCCAAAACGTACTGGACAGACCCCCTACCGACTCTGTGCCCATCATGACAGCAGCAACGGGATGCATCTTGACAACTGGTTCAACCATTGCGGCATCGTCGTGACGGACAATTGCCGTCGCAAACATAAAACCAGATGGCTGAACCTGGGCGACTTGGTCGCCATTGAACAGAAGCTGGCGGACTTTCGACGAGGCACCGTCGCAACCAAGAACGTAATCGACCTCGGCATTTGTGCCGTCAGCAAAATTGAGGCGGACGGCGTCGGTCGTTTCATCGACTTCGAAAGTCTCAAGTCGCTTGCTCCATTGGATGTCCTTGCCGTTGTCAAAATCCGCGGCCATTACGCGACGAAGACGCTGCCGTGTAATACGCCTAGCCCCGGGCATCGAGCTCTTGAAGAGAACTTCGCCTGTCTTGCCGTTAATACAAGGCATTGACTCGACTTCGGGGGTGTACTCGAGGTACGGGTTGCAGAGGGCTTTCGGAAAGTTGGAAAGCGCCGACTCGGAGAGCAGGCTATTGAAGGTTGGCAACGCCCAGTGTAGCATTAGTGGCCAGTCTCTTGGGCGTGCATCAAGCCCGGCCTCCTTATCAAATAGCACCACATCAAATCCTGCCTTTTTGAGGCCGTGGGCTGTCAAAAGCCCTGTTAGCCCCGCACCGACGATTGCAATCCGTGGTTGATTCTTGTTATTCTCGCCCATGGCGGATAGGTGGATTTGAGGAATTTGCGAATGATAATAACTCGGGAGCCAAACGGGTTCGAGATCATCACCCACATGTATGGATGCAACCCGAGGATATTTAGAACCACCCAAGCTCGGCGCGAAGCAACGGGATCCGGAACTTCCCCAACAGGGCCGTAAGAAGAATCCGGGTTGGGCGATTGAGGAGGTTCCTCTTCGATTTTCTTGTTCTTCATATCGCAGTGCATGCGGCACAGACTAGCGAGGGCCGCTTGTTGTTTCACAATGCGGGCCAGCCCGCCGACCCTGGCTTTTGAAAGGGCGTAGGGGGGTGTCACTTCGCCCAGAAACGGTTCGGTCCTTGTTCAACAATTTATTATTTTGGTAGGTAACGCTGCCAAGAGTTTCGCCGTGTAACAAGGGGAGATCAAAAGAGACGAGGAGGGAAACCGAGGAGATTTCAACATATGTACCTAAGGCATAGATAGGTATTTGGAGAAAGGTCAATCCTATTCCGTCCACCTCGACTGAGCACATCAACAGACAGATATCCAGCCAAGCGTCGTTCCGATCACCATTATATCAAACACTAGAACCTGCGCCGTCATCCGTGCCATTCCCTTGGATGAAATAATACATCTTTGAGCAGTTATGCGTGGCCGGGCCTGCTCCCTGAAGCTCATCGTCCGTGAACCCCCTGAAACCGTTTTCGTCGGCATCCTCGCCTATTCTGCATCCCATGTCAGCGCCAGAACGCGTGGGAGCATCTTGCCAAGAATCAAAATGAGATTATATACGGTACTTACCCAACTTCTGTCTCTGGGGGAAACAACATGGCAAACTTGCTCAATGCCCAGCTGAAAGCACCCCTTTCGGCGAAATAGCATCTTTGCCAATCGCTGCTTTGCCACTTTTGATAGTCCAGGGAAACATTGCTGCTCTTCTTCACGCAGATATCGCGAGCCGCTGGAACGTAGTTGACATCGTTGCAATTCTCGATCTTGTCGCAGTACTGTGTGTGTGTCAGTATTCCAGGCCGATAGTCCCAAGGTCGTCTCTGAATGATTGCCTAGGTAGTCTAGACTAGGGATGCTCACAATAACAAGCGAGAGCCAGACCGCCGAATCTGGACTTTCCAGAGGCTCTCGAGGATTACAGTCAACGAGGCGAATGGCCGCTCCAGTGGGGACTGGCGTATCGCTCAACAAGGCAAGAGGTCGCGGAGCGGGAACTGCAGCGATGGTTTGCCAAGCCAAGATCGCAGCGGCTAGAATCCTACTCCAGGCCATGGTGTATGATGGAGAACGTGTTTCCAGACGAATTGAGCGGCGCACGTTGCGCAAAAGGCGCGTCCTGAGCGGAAGATAAACTGGCTAAATCATAATTTCGCAATCAGCCAGCAGGCGCGTGGCGTGACCTTTTACCGGACTAAAGGGGCAGGTGGCTGCGAACACTTTAAAAAGCTCTAGGCTAGCCGCAGCGTGGCTAGGTCATCAGTGCTGGATAGCTCTCGCCTTCCCAGAAGGGATGGAATCATGCTGACTTTGATAGCCGTGTTATTTGATAAAAAGAAGGACTGGAGAGAGAATGCAGATGACCTTAGATGGGACCTTGGCCTTATATTGCCACGAGAGACTACCTGCTGAACAGGGCAGACAGGTAGAGGATCTAACTGAACGTTGAACTATTCAAGGAATAGATAGCGATTGATGCTAAAGGACCCCAGATAGAGAATAGATAACGGCTAAGTTTGGGCTCAGCATCGTGACTTTTGCTGCTATGGGCCTTATCTGCGATGGTATCGTACTTTAACCGTCTCTCGGCATTTGTGCACTCTGCTGGGATGGAAATTCGAGCATTCCAACTTTTACGAGGTGAGTTTCGGGGCTTCGTCCGTTCCGCTTTCCCCGAGTTACCTACCAAAATGTTGTCCAAAAGAAAAGAAAGGGCCGCGGCGGTGAGGTGAGGCCGTACATATGTCCTAGCAACCCTTCACATTCATGTCCACGACGTCTTTAGGGTTATTAGCAACCATTCGTAGTTTTTGATGTCGCGGATCGCTCTGTACCTACCTAGTCAAGACTCCCTCAAGCCGCAACACTAGGTAGGTATGGCATCCAACATCGGTGAGACATCATCGGGAGGACCGTCGCCAAGACTGAAGACTTCATTAAAGTATCCATATCTAGCTCTATAGGCAGTTATGCAACTAGGTACTTAGGTAGGTGGCTGATATGGAGGCTCAGCTATAGTTTATACCGTCACAGTCCTTATACAAACAAACCACTCCCCTTGCCGGACCACAATCTCAATTAAATGCAGTTAGAATGCTGCGATATATATTGGACTGTTTCTTTGCCTATCTTTTGCCCCTGATCAAAAGCAGTAGCACTGAGTTGTGCCCCCGGCCGGGTAACAGTAGGTAGTGCACGCCGGCGATGCCGCATTCTCATCGTGCGCGGCTTCGACCGTCTCGGGCTGAGGGGTTGGAGCTGCCGAGGCGATAACAGCGGCGAAAGCGCAAAGGACTAGTGTGACCTTCATTTTTCAGGGTTCCGGGAGTCTATGGCTTTGTACAATACGTGTTAGATGTTGCTGTGACCGAGGTGGCTTCACCCAGCTGTTGGGGGGAGGGGGGGTGGTTCGGTACTCACCAAGATGAGACTTTAGCATTCGATAAGTCAAAGGTGTGATGAGAGCTGAGATATCCGTACGGAGACAAGGGAATGCCATCGGCTTTATACTCTACATGCGCATCATGAGTTCACCCTCGCTGGTACCATCCAGGAACAACTTGCTCAGTCCAAATGATCGACTCCGAGCTTGTTATGCGCTTATTTTTCTTACACCATGGCCCGTTTCTCATTTCTGTCCCGTACGGCGGCAAAAACCGTCCTAAATATGATGCGACGCTGACGTGGAATTCTTGAAGTATTACTGGATGGATCGGACATAGGAGGTGCCTCGAGAAATCAGACGCCATATTACTGTCGCTCGTTAATGCAAAATAATTTGATGCCTAGCAGATCGCTATTAACATCTTTGCCATTACTGTGCGTACCGAAGTACGTTTGGAAGTCGGCCGAAGTGGAGATTGAACAAGTCTGCGCACAAGGAAAGCGGGTAGATGGTAAGGAGCTTGTTAGCTCATGTCATGACTTCGAGTTATATGACAGGGTGTGACCCGACCCCTCCTGTAAAAGCACATCAGCAGGAACCCTGTATATGAGTGTCGCGGGATGTTGCTGTCAAAGATAGGTCTTGAACTGCTTGGCTGACCGATGTGGGCTAAGACCTATCTGAGACCGGAGAAGCGCTCTCAACGTACAGTACATGACACCGATGATCATGACTAAACTCGGTGTGCCAAAGGCCACCCTTGGAGGAGACACCCGCGCACAAACTTCACCTACTCTCTCTGAGTCCGTCGAGCAGACCGGGGATATGCATCCCAATTAGCTAATCCCTCTAGCTCCGTTTTCGCTTCCTTCCCTTTTTATGTTTCTTGTGGGTGTCCGCAGGTTGGTGGGCCGGTGTTACCTTGTTTTTGGCGATCATACATCGACACCAGCGCCATGGAACAAACAAGCGAGTCCGAATAACGGCGTCTCTGGTGTTAGATTCTCTTTCAAAATGCTCTCCACTTTACAACTTCATACCTCGGTCAAAACATTTTTATTTTACCCCTGTCTTTGCAGGCTTTGACTCAGTACTTTCATATTTGAGATTTCTCGGTACCTTAAACAGGCCATTCACAAAATATTGACAACTAATTCTAGGCTAGCAGATATGCCCGAATATCTTTTTCACCGGCTGGGCGCAGATAACCGACCCACAGTCCAACCCATCCTTCCGCTACGGAACTAATTCCTGAACCCCGCCTTCATGACAAATGCATCCAGTGGTTGTTAGTCACAAAAGCGCGGAACTCCCAAACATAAATATACCGTTTGGTCTGATGCAAACTGATACACCCCTAAATTTGGAGATATCACATCCCTCACCATGGAGCACCCCGTCGTTCATTTGCTCCAGTCACTTATGTCCATTATCAGCACGAGCGAACATGAACATGCCATAGGACTCTTTCTTAAGAATCACCTAAAAAGCCTGGGGTATACTGTGGAGCACATTCCCATCGCACCTGGGTCAACTCGGCACAATGTCTACGCCTATCTCGGCAACTCCCGGAAGACGCGTGTTCTGCTTACCGCGCACATGGACACGGTGCCCCCACATATCCCCATGACGATGGACGGAGACATTATCAAGGGGCGGGGGTCATCTGACGATCTTGGCCCGCTGGCGGCTCAGATCATAGCTGCAGAAGAGTTGAGAGCCGAAGGCAAGGTTAGCGAGGACGGTGGAGATATCGGCTTGTTATTTGTGGTGGGTGAGGAGAATGGAGGACATGGAATGATTGCCGCCAATGACATGGGACTGAGCTGGGAAGCCGGGATATTTGCAGAGCCGACAGAGAGTAAGCTTGCCAAGGGACACAAAGGCCAAGTTGCCTTCGAGATTATTGCCAATGGTCTAGCCTGGTAAGTTCTCCTTTGTCCTCGTGACCGAAGGTATTCATGGTCTCTAATCCGTCAAAGTCACTCTGGATACCCCCACCTTGGCAAGAGCGCAACATCGGCTCTGCTGGCCGTCTTAAACGATCTCTCTGCCGCGACTTGGCCCGAATCCAGTCTCCTGGGATCCTCGACATTCAACATCGGAACTCTCGAAGGAGGCGAAAAGCACAACATCGTTGCGCCGTCGGCGAAGGCATTGTGTGAGGTCCGTATGGTCTCCGACCTGCCCGGCGTTAAAGCCCGGATCGAGGAGATCGTCTCACGCCACCCAGACGTCGAACTCAATTTTGTATTTGAATACCCTGAGGCTCTGCTGCTCTGGGAGATTGACGGTTTTGATGCCGCTCCAGTTGCATTTGGGACAGACGTTCCCCGCCTTAGGGATCAGCACTGCGACAAGAGGGTCCTGTTCGGGCCGGGCTCGATTCTTGTTGCGCATGGTCCGGATGAGTTCATACGCATTCCGGAACTGATCCAGAGCATTTCTGGGTACAAAACTCTGGTCCAACATTTTCTGCAGTAGCTAGATCGGCAAAATCATCAGAGGGTTACATGTAGACTTTCATGAGATACCCATCCCGAGCTCACCTTTGTCCGGCATATATACCATTGCGCTCAACCGAAATTTGGTTTTAATGAGATATAAATTAACGATCTATTTTTGCCTCTGTGTCCAACTCTGCTGCTCAGAGAGTAGGTAGGTAGGTACTCCCATTGGCACCTTGCAGCATTAGTCCCGGTCACTCACAGAATGAACCGAGATTTTGCTTCTCTCGTCACTCACCTCATCCCGTATCCGAACTTTCTACATAAGGATACATGACAGCTCCTCGGGCTGAGCTGTCTTGCTCTTCTTGAGTCACTTTGCCCGACTCTGTGTCAACATGCTCACCCCGCTTCGCCGCAAGCACCAGCTCCGGGCGCTCCTCCTTGAGTCTCGCGAAAGTTCTTTCAGCATCCCACGCCCAAGGCGATGGAGAAGCAAACAGCAGATCCATCTCCTCCAGGGTACGCTGGTTACTCTCTGGATACAGCGCCCAAACAACCACGAGCGAGAGGAAATTCGCCGCTCCGAAGATGTGCAGCGTGTTTTCCCCGATGGCGTTGAACATGACCGGGCATAACAGAGTGAGCCATCCGTTGCCGATGCTCCATCCGAAAACACCCCACGCGTTACCCTTTGCCCGCACCTGGAGCGGGAAGATCTCGGCTGGATAGAGCCACGGAACCGTCAACCAAGTAGCACCGAAAACAGAGGTGAAGATGAAGACAAACGACGCGGCTGCGGCACCATAGGAGTTTGCAAGCCCGATGTTCCCAGCATTCCGTGCGTCTTGGCCAAGGCGAGAAAAGGCTCCAGCTAGAAACATGGCGATGCCTTGGGCTACAGCACCCCAGTAGAGCGTCCATCGTCGACCGATCCTATCCAGAGTGAAGACACAAATGAGCGTGGCAAACATGTAGAAGATGTTGTTCAGTCCGCTGATCCACTGGCTCTTGTTTGTGTCGAAGCCGGCAATGCGAAAGATGGTCGGCGCGTAGACGGTCACACCGGCGATGCCAACCCATTCCTGGAGAATCTGCAGCCAGATCACCAGCTGTACGCGACGGCCGGTGTGGAGCTCGCCGGAGCCTATCCCAAACAGCATGTGAAAGTACGAATTCTTGGTGGACTCCTTTTTCTCCAGCTCGGCAATGTTCCGAATGTCATGGTATTCTCGGTCGGCTCGAACCGCATCATCTCCGGTGGATCCGCGCAGCCGGTGAAGAATGAATCGGGCCTCTTCGTCCCGACCAGCCTTTACCAGCCACCGAGGGGACTCTGGGAAGAACCAAACCACCGAGAGCAACACCAGAAGCGGAATGATCTGGAATGCGATCGGGAACCTCCATCGGAAAGCAGAGTCGCCGTTGTCGATGAATGACAGGCCGTATTCGAGCCAGTAGGCCACCACAACACCGAAGATATTCAGCGTGAATTCGATAGCGATAAACTGACCCCTGGAGGTGTGTTCGGCCGTTTCAGTCGCCCACACAGGCACAATAGCGTTCAGTATGCCGGTGCCAATGCCATTTAC
The DNA here is from genome assembly GCA_030411725.1 of Echria macrotheca. Lineage (NCBI taxonomy): Eukaryota > Fungi > Ascomycota > Sordariomycetes > Sordariales > Schizotheciaceae > Echria > Echria macrotheca. Next base: position 38,263 of record MU839849.1, on the reverse strand, counting down.
AAACCGAGCTTTATTATTGTCAGTTTCAGATCTATGACGTCTTGCCATGTGGACTGGAATGCAACATACCGCAGATCATCCAGTCCTTGTTCTGGGCCGAGCATTGCAACGATGCTCCAACGATAGCCCAGACCGCCCCAACAGCAATACTCTTGATCCGCCCGACCTTATCACCACACCAGCCGCCTCCAAGACAGCCGAACAGGGTTCCGAGATAATAGACCGACACGATGCCGCCTTGCAACAGGCTGTCGGTGATGATGGGCTCCTGCGTAGCGGGATCGACATGTCCAAAGCCCATCAAATCGATGTAATCTTTGGCGTTGTTCACCCCTCCCATCATGCCCTGGTCGTAGCCGAAGAAGAAGATGGATAAAGCGGCAACACAGTTGACCGCGATGAGGAGCTGGCGCTTCTCAAGACGGTTGGCGACATTGAAGCCCGGTAAGCGCTGGAGCTCGGCCATCCTGACGGCGTTGCGATATGAACCGACAACTGATGTGTTTGCGATATGACGGAACCGACAAAATGTTTTGGCGCTGAACGCCCTATGACGTTATATACTTGGATCCGCGACCCTAGGTGCAGTCCCCTGGATATCGTCGCCCGTCACTGCCCATTCGGGCCAAAGAAGTACCGAGCAACACGAACCGCCATGTCCATCCGGCACCGGTCCGGTACTGAGAGGCAAAATATCTCGGCATTTCCGTAAACACACCGAAAGCGGTTCGAGAGCCGGCCGTGGCCATGTTGATCCCGGCAAACGGGGTCCACAACGTCATGGTCGCTATTGGATGCGAAATCGAAAACTCTGGTCTCTGACCTGCAGCTAGTGGATACTTCGGTTTCCATGATTACTCGGGCGACAAGCGCGCCAATCAAATGTCAATTCCATCAATCCTTCGCCTTGGAGTTTGTCTTGTCTTGTGGAGCGTCTGTTCTGAAGAAAGCCAGCAACGCACGGGAATAACCCTTCGCTGTGCACGTGAAAATTCATCTCACCCTCTCCTCACGGGATTGCAGCCACCGAACCATACTGCCGGGTGTCTAGTCGGCATCGAGCACGGAATAACAGTAAGGTACTTTGTGCTCTTGATTGCGGTGCGAATGTAGTCCAGGACTTCCAGCCCGAACAACTCTGGTTTTCTCAAAACTCTGTCAATGTTGAGTCCCGAATGTGCTGGCAGCAGAGGCAACCTGGTAATAACCTTCATATTCAATATTCGGCATTACCTAGGGTTGTGGTCATAATTGTTAGCCGTTTCCTGACACGGGAACTTGGACGAGTTGCGAGATTTGGAAAGCCTTTCAGAGTCCTCGCGCATGTTTCCAATCAGAAACCGATATTGGTATATGGAACCACCCGTCATGAACATTGGCATGGCGTATCTCCAAGTTTGAGTGAGAGGTGGGCTGATGTCAGTGTCAAGTCAGCTAATTATTGGCACTGGACCAAGACACAGCAAATCAGGTTGCGAGGTCAACTGCAGGTGTTGAATATAGCCACTCAGCTTCCGTTTATGCAACTTCATGATTTGAAGCCTCATCGATCATTAAGGCCATACGGCAGCTGCTTCTCTGATCATATGCACAGCTGCTAAGCACGGAACTCCAGTCAACGTCCAGGCTATTATAGTGCGCATCAAGCCATCGATCGACCCAGATGTCCTTTGTCTTTCTTTAATCACTTCCAACACGAGCTCAAGAACGTGTTTTCTCATCCCTAATCTTTGCCTCTCCCGGTCTTTAGAGACCTAACAACTTCTCAAACCTCGCTTTAAATCAAGACCCCTGGACTTCCGAGACCTTTGAGCCTTGTCCGGACATCAACGACCACCATGGAGCGAAAAATCGAAACCGCCGTACTCTCGGCAGGCGTTGCCGCGGCGGCTGATCAGATTATGGCAGGAATCAAGGACAACAGAGAGGGTATGGCAGACGAGGCGAAGCGCCATTACATCAATGCCACGATTGCTGGCGCCATTGCCGTCGGAGCCTATCAGCTGATGCAGAGGGAAAATAAAGGAGAGCTGAATCCGCATCCTGAACTTTCTGGCAAGAAAGGCACGGACGGCGAGCTCAACCCACAGCCAGAGTTGCCGGGACATAGTTGGACAGATCACCTCCCAAGCCTCATGGCGGAGGCTGCTGGGGCATATGCAGCCGGCCGTCAGTTAATGGGAAGCCAGGACACCAGCCAGGAAAGGATCATCAAGCTGGTGGCCGAGGGGCTCGGGGCGGTGGCATTGGCGAAAAACACCACCAACGCGATGGAGCATCAAGGATGAGCAGGGATTCATTTGTTACTCAGTATCTCAAATATCTCAAATCAAGTTGGTTTCACATTTTTGCGGCGATGGTATCAAGTTGGACTTGCTCTGTATCGTTTCTTTGCAGGAGCGTCTCATTGGCCACGGCGAGGACACGAATAGGTGCAGGGATGCTACACATGATTTTCAGCCATCCCAATCATAAAAGATGTCTTAAAGGGGATCAAGTTTGCAAGGGCAGTTTGGGTACCTAGGTAGCCAAAGATGTGTGGGTTTTCTTCGAGGCCATTGATCCTTTCATTATCGCATCTCCTCCGGTAGGTTTGGTCTCACGTACATGTATATGTCTCAACTTTCTCCAGTAGTGTCCCGCAAACTCATCTCGTACGTCCCATGTAGAACTGGTCTACATAAGACTGAATTGGACACCCTAACATAGGTACCATCGACGGGTGGGCTCCCGTCATGATATTTAGTCCTCTTACAATGATCCTGTCTCCCTTGCTATATCAAGAATTTGGTCGATAACGGCCTGCACGTCGGTAGACTTGAAAGGAAGCCGATGACCGCCATTCCACTCAACCACCCGTGCGGTACCAGTCTGGCAGTACAGCTCCACCAATTTCCTCTGTTTTGGTAGTAGCGGGTCCTGAAGCCCATGGACATGCAGCGTGGGGAGGCCAATGGCATGTTCGCCGTCATTGCTCTGGGGCCAGTCGGTAAATTTCATGCTCACCGTCTCGGCGGTATCAACATGTGGCGGCAGCTCACTCTTCAGAGCACCGGTCGGGTCCAGCATCACGATCGGCGCGCTCGCTGACAGGAGGACGGCGAAACGAAATCTGACGTCCATCCCCATGGGATTGGGCAATGGTCTGGGGTCCAGCCAGTGACCCAGCCAGATCATGCTCGCTGCGATCTTGGCCCCTTGCGAGAAGCCCATCAGTCCGACCCACTCTCCCGTCGCGCCCTCGTCGTCGTCGGCGTCCATGGCGCGGCGGCATTGTCGAAGCACAGCGCGGGCAGCGTCTTTCGCGTCCACTTCCTCGTGTTCATCTTCATATCGCAGCCACCGATAACATTGTCCGTACGAGTCACCGTACACCGCTGTCACGGCGGCATGAGGGGGACAGGGATAAGGTGCGTCCACAAAGACCAAGCGGAAGTGGGCCGAAAGTTTCGAGCTGAAGGAGCGGCACTGGGACTTGAAGATGGCCGCGTTGACCCCGCCGCCGTGAAGACAGAGGATGCGCCGGTAGCTCAGAGTCGGATCGGATGACATGCCTAGTCGTGTCTGGTGGAATTATCGGGGCAGCTCGGTTGACAGGCTGTTGTTGGTTGGGGATGGAAGTGCGGTTGGTGGTCGGACACGGGGCTTGTCAAGCCTGAGACTGTGTTCCGACCTTTTTGTGTCGGGAATCCCGAGCAATGCGCCTCCGCCCGGCACCCGGAGGCCCGGTGGGTAACTCCGTACTGTCCCCGATTCCCGACTACAGTGGCTATTCGCAAGTCCGGATAAGGGCAATACCGCTTTGGTATTTTCAACACTCTGGGAATTGGCGCTTGGCGCCTGTGCACCTGCATCGCATTGCGTCTGTCACGTTGCCGGGTTGCCGGGAAAACAAGGAACAGGTCAAACAAAATAAGGCGCCAGGGTGGGTCTTGGATGCCAAATCACCAATCTCGTGAGGCTCTAGGCCAAAACCGAACAGTTACGCGCATTTGTCATCAGAGAAGAGGCACCTCAGATAATCCCGGTGCGCGGGTTGTCTGCCTGAGCTTTCGGAATGCCTTTAGTAAGCAACGTATTCAACGCTTTCGTAGGTAGATAAACTGGACTCTGAGTATCTCATGATTGACCACTTCAAAACCCCAGAAGTAAGCCCTGTTGTTGTCGAGGTTACCTAGCCCCAAAGGCCGCAATATTTCAAGTTCTCAAGCAACCCTCGTCGACCCACCTTTGGGTGACCATGTCCTCGTCATCTGTTCTTATTGTGGGCGCCGGAGAGCTCGGGACCGCAGTGATATCGGCCCTGCTCAACCATCCTCAACGAGACGGGGGCCGAATCGGGGTGCTTCGACGGGCCGAGACAATTGAATCGACAGATCCGGCCAAACAAGCTGAGAACACCCGTCTCACAAGCCTCGGTGTCCAACTAGAGGGAGGCGACTTTGTGAGCTCGCCCGTTACCGCACTCGCATCTGTATTCCAGAAGTACGACGTCGTCATCCAATGTGGGGGGTTTGGACTCCCAGCTGGAACTCAACTTCGAGTCACCGACGCCGTGTTACAAGCCAGAGTGAAACGGTACTTCCCTTGGCAGTTTGGGCTTGATTATCCAGCCATAGGGGAGGGCAGCAAGCAGGAGCTCTTCGACGAAATGCTCCAAGTACGCCGACGACTTGCCGACCAGAACCAGACAGCGTGGACAATCATGTCGACCGGCCTGTTTATGAGCTTTCTGTTTCTACCCGAGTTTGGTGTTGTTGACTTGGAAAACCGCGTCGTTCGGGCACTAGGAAGCTGGGAAAATCAAGTCACCGTGACAACACCGGAAAACATCGGCACCATGGTTTCGGAAGCGGTCTACGTCCCCGAAGACACACTCAACCGTGTCATTTACGTTGCGGGCGAGACAACGTCCTATCAAAATCTCGCCGATACACTGGAATCATGCTATTCCGGCGAGTTCCAAAAGGAGCTATGGGACCTGGAGACTCTCAGTTTACAGCTGGAACGGAAACCAGAGGACGGGATGATCAAATATCGGAATGTTTTTGGCGCTGGACTGGGAACTGCGTGGGACGAGAAGAAAACGTTGAATTATGAACGTGGAATCCATCTGACAAAGTTGCAAGCATATATAAATCAGCACCTACAGAGCCATCGAGATTAGAGTAGTAATATACCCGATACTCCTGAACGACATGTTTGGGCATGTTCTGTAAATAGGGAGGTACAAGTACCTACCCAGATAGGTACCCAGACATGTATATCCTCTGTGTGTGGTACCCAAGATAGGTAAAGATAGGGCCACGCAGGATGAGGCTCTAACATATACATCAAGGATGGATCTTCCGTACGCGCGAGAGAAGATATCCAGACTCGGTCTCCGCATTGCAGCCTAAACGGAATGCGAACTTCGTAGCGTATGCAGATACTAGTGCATCAGCTGCGATGCACAGCCAACCAACGGACCGTCAGACCATACATAATGCAACCCTACGAGTAGAATATATGCAGAAAGGGTGACGACAAAGTACCCCGCATTCTGTTTTCTCTCTGTCTGTGACATCGAACCCGAAAGCCGAGCCGCGAACCAGGAATCCTATCGACCGAATGAGTCACTCGCCGCCCCTTCGCCGGTTTGGTTGCGTTTGGAATGAACTTCGCAGGATGAATGGAGACGCAGCACTTGTTGGGAGTTAGCTACACGAGTACGAAAGGAAGTCTTGATGCTCGGCAGGAGAGGAGGTAGTTCAATGCATATATCTCTCAAGCAGCTTCTCACCCTAATTTGCTCCCCTAATGATAACCACGGCCGAGCAACAAGCCTGAATTACCATCAAAATCGCACTTCCTCTCGAAAATCTTGCCACCATGGACTTTAACCCTCGCCAGGCGGTTGTCAACAATGAAGACTGTGACCTACACTATTGGTATCAAGGCACTGGGCCCCTCATCACCTTCATTCCCGGCGGAAATGGCCACGGTCGGCAATTCAACCCCATGCTGGCCGCCCTCTCCGATAGATACACCTGTGTGACTTTCGATCGGCGCCAGATGTCAGCAAGCCAGGTCAAGGTCAACAAGAGACTAAATCCCCCGCAGCAAGCTCGAGATATCCGAACGATCATCAAGTCTCTTGGGTTTGAGAAATCGATCATCTTTGGTAGTAGCGGCGGGGGTATATTTGCGTTCCAGTTCGCCCACGACTTCCCCGAGATGGTTGAACACCTGATTGCACACGAAGCCCCCACCATAACCCTCCTGCCTGACTCCTCCGCAATATTCGAGTGGTTCCTCCACCTCATGGAAGTCTACGAGGAGTACGGACTGGAGCGAGCTGCACAGGAATTCTCGGCGAGACTGACCGGATACGACGATGAAGGCATCCCGAAAACAGTTCCTCCGGAGCCCGAAAACCCGCGCAACTTCTGGGACAATGAGTTCCCGGTGCTTCTCGGCTTTACGCCAAACCTATGGCGGCTTAGGGAGAACAAGACAAGCATCGGAGTCATGAGGGGTGTTCGCTGCAAGGACGCTTTCTTCGCCAGGGCGGCAACGGAGCAGGCAAAAATCCTGGGTTGTCCTATTTTCGTGGTGCCAGGCCACCATCAAGGGTTCGAGGTCGAGACGGAAGCGTTTTTGCCACATTTCTTGAAGATGCTCCAGACGCTCGAGGAAGGAAGACAATGAATGGGGAATGGGAAACTCATCTGAGATTTCGGGCTGCAAGGACAAAGGCAGTAGCTAATTCGTCTCTTTCCTCTGATCCCCTGTACTTCGATGGAGTTTGCCAAGTGCTACGAGAATAACCAAACCGCTCTTCGGGGAGGAGATGGAATATCGTCGTTCACGACCAATATACCTATCTCGCCTCCCGGCATCTTGCTAACCAGGTGCATATGTATATCCTGAACGTTGTGCCTGGCTGTTGCATTGTGTGCCTTTCCCACGTTACTTGATGGGACACTCCAAGGAAAAGGAAAACAAACGAACAAGCAGCCAAATGCCAAGACGTCAAATGGATCGATATTCTAGGGCTGGTATCGAGGATGATGAAGACTCTGACGCTTTAGCCGTCAATTTCCTAACTTCGGTTAGCACCGAGTATTATAGGCGGACATCTTGGGACCAATGTCGGCCCTGGGTTGAGCCCTCGCTTGCCTTGTGCATCCTGGTATTCGGGCCACGACACCCTGAGAGTCGAAGGCTCATGCTGATGCTAGATGAAGAGAAGTTGGATGACAGGGATTTCAAGCAGGTTGAAGATTGAGTCAGGTTCTCAGGGCGCTTATTCAGGCTCAAAATAGTCTGATATGAGCACTCTCTTTAATTTATGATGAGGTTTTTTGATGATGGCGCCACCTACCTGGTCTTACCCCTGGATTAGGTATATATATGAGGGCGGGTACGGAAAGTTTGGGGTGAGTATGCGTAGATGGAGGGGTAGGTGTACGGACAGAAGTTTATCCTCTCTAGCGGTGGGAGGAGGTTAGGGGCTACGTAGGGCGTTGAAGGTGGGCATTCTTACCGGTACTCTGTAGTGGGGCCGGGGGCTGAATGCATCGGTCTGACTTTTGCTGCCTTGTCTCGGTTATTACCCGGCGATACTATTTACGCCGTTGACCCTCCTCCTCATACAAGAATTCCCGGCACCCGGGAGTAGCTTATATATTGCAGTTCATATCTAGTACACTCTTTGTCGAGGAAACATTAAACTGCAAAAGCGCTGTTTGTCAAGCCACAGTAACCCGACAAAATGGCCCTCGCGCGTTCGCTACTCAGCATCACAATCTACGCATCCTCGGTAGTTGCAACGGCGAAAAACACCACCTTTTACAATCCCATTCTTCCTGGATTCCATCCAGACCCGAGTTGTATATTTGTGCGAGACTGGAATAATACCTTCTTTTGCGCATCGTCAAGCTTCAATGCCTTCCCTGGTATTCCATTGCATGCGAGCCAAGATCTTCAGCACTGGCAGCTGATTGGACATGTACTGAATCGTCAGGAGCAGCTTCCCAGATTGGCCGAAACAAATAGGTCGACAAGGTGGGATTGCTCTCCTGAATTGACCTCGGCAGATCTGACTGGTGGCAGCGGGATATGGGCACCTACGTTACGATTCCACGACAACACGTTCTGGCTAGTTACTACCTTGGTTGACGATGATCGACCCCAAGCAGACCATAGCCGGTGGGATAACGTAAGGAAACCCTTATCTGCAAGACAACTCCCAAAAACGCTTACGAAAAATTCAGATAATATTCAAAGGGAAAGATCCATATAACTCGTCCTCTTGGTCAAATGCAATTCACTTCAACTTCACCGGATATGACACCGAGCCATTCTGGGACGTCGACGGCACGACCTACATTACCGGTGCCCATGCCTGGCAAACTGGGTGCGTGTCTCCTGTCAATATTTGCGGATAAATGTCTTTTCTAACTGTGTTTTGAATCCTAATGATATATTTTCACAGACCGTATATACAGCTCGCAAAAGCTAACCTCGAAACCGGTGAACTGGGAGAGTGGCTGATTATCTGGAATGGAACCGGCGGAATGGTGAGATCAAATTTGGTCGCTGATTTCCGTCGCCCGGTATTGATTGGAAACAGGCTCCGGAGGGGCCACATATCTACCGAAAGGATGGATGGTACTATCTTCTGGCAGCTGAAGGTGGTGTTAATCGTCTACTTTGTGTGAGAAAAGAGCTAATGTGCTCTACAGGTGGGACAGGTCTGGGACACATGGTCACCATGGCACGTTCTAGGACAATTCAGGGGCCGTATGAGTCGAACCCCGAGAACCCCGTGCTAACCAATACAAACACCAACAATCTCTGTAGGTAATCCTCGTTAAAGCAAGCTTGCCAGTTTCTCACCTTGCCGCAGTCCAGACTGTGGGCCATGCCGATCTCTTCCAAGACGGCAATAATAACTGGTGGGGCGTCGCCCTTTCCACGCGCTCCGGCCCGGAGTACATTAACTATCCGATGGGGCGGGAAACAGTCCTAACTGCCGTGGTCTGGCACCCTAATGAATTCCCAGTGTGGACTCCTATCTCAGGTGTGTTCACGGGATGGGCACTTCCTCCATCCAACACCGTAACGCGCAGTGACGGGTCAGTCCGCTTACCTACGCGCTTCCGTTAACTTTTTACTAACCCTTGCAGACCGATAGTTAACACCCCGGATAACCTGAACTTCTCGAAATTAACAACACTACCGCTTCATCTCACTCACTGGCGCTACCCGCACCCCGATTATTACACCCTCTCCCCCCTCGAGCGACCCGACTCCCTCCGCCTTATCCCCTCATACCTCAACTTAACAGCTTTAAATGGCAACTACGCGGGTACTCAACACGGCCCTGATGGCCAGACCTTCATCGGGCGTCGACAAACTGACACGCTCTTCACCTTTTCCATCGACCTCTCATTCACACCGACAGCGTACAACGAGGAATCCGGCGTGTCCGCCTTCCTGACGCAAAACCATCATCTAACAATGGGAGTTGCGCTGCTCCCCGCTTCGGAAAGTACAACATGCCTCCCTGGTATCAATAACAGCGCTTCGGCAGTGCATCCAGAGACACTCATTCCGCAGGTGCGGTTCCAAGCGGTGTCGCACGTGTCCACACCGAGAACGATAGTAGCGCCGCTGCCTGATGCATGGAAGGGTAGGGATCTAACCATGGATATACGGGCGGTAAATGTAAGTCATTATGCGTTTAGTATTGGGCCGACCGGGCATCGGTCACAGTTGAAAACGGTTGTAACAGCGTCAAACGATGCGGTGAGTTGGGGTTTTACGGGGGTGATCTTGGGTGTGTTTGCTACGAGCAATGGAGCGAAGGAAAAGACGCCGGCTTACGTGACGGGGTGGAGGTATTGGGGGGAGGGACAGTTCAGGGACTAAGTTGCTTTTCGGGGGAGCTTGCATCTAAGAAATGCAGTTCTTGGATTATCTCTGTGGCAACTTGTTTTGCCCAGCCAGTTATCTATTGGGTGGTCCTCGGATTCAGCGGTTAGCCAAGGACTCAGGAGTGAGTTCAAACTTTGGCATGCCTGGTAGTTATCCTATGAACAGACATGTATGGTAGTATCAAAACTGGGTACCAACCGATGTCTCTTCCACAAGTGTTTCTCAGTTATCTAGAATACCTTACCTTTCCCCTTCAAAATATGCAGCGATGGCATGGAACTCTATATGCATACGTACTGGAGTCATGCGCCCTTCTCCATTACTCCCTCCGATTTATGATCAATGTATTTACGGCAGCGCTGAGTACACAGCACACCATGTTGGCCGAGACGAGGACCTTGCCGGTGACGGCAGCGGGGGTGTTTAGAACGGGGAGATGGGCGCAAAGTGCAAGTTGTTGAAAGGGTGGTCGGGGCCATCGCTCCCTGTTCCAGGAGCAGCGGAGGGATATAATATCAACGTTGTAGATGTGGATGATGAGGTGTTCAACTTGAAGTTCGATCATCGAAATATCAATCCGGCCTGAGAGATTGTTACGCGCACGTATAAACACAAAAGATGGCCCTCTGGAGAGAACAGAAGCAAACACAACCCTCATCTTTCTGATCGCTCGGGGGGGTGATCACAACAGTGGTGCAGCGTTTCTGTCAACCCGGTATCCAAGCCAGAGCGAAGGGTGGTAGTAGTGCAGATGAGGCCCGCAACAAGGGTAGGACGAGCACTTGGGGGTGGGGGGGGTACAGCATTGAACTCTGGCCTACCTACTCAAGATACAGGACTTTTTCTTCCCTTGTTATTCTTCTTCCTCACTCAAAGCCTTTCCGTGACCGGCACTGTTCTTACTCGCTGCGCGAGCCATCCCCGCACTTGGGCATCAATCCTATCGTTGTGAGCTGGAAGCTCTGCAAGCCTAGGTATTATCCCATGACCCTCTGTAACCCCTGTCGGCCACCCCCAGTAAACCCAATCCAGTCGCCGTGATCCTGCTCCTCCGGCCAGGACCGATTGGCCGACCTGATAGTTTCTGACTCTTGCCAGCTCGGAAGTGTTACAGCCGTGGTGATTTTTGTTGTTGCGGGATTGTTCCTCCTCAATGTAGGTTAGTTAACGAGCATCTACTCGGCATATCGCCACAAAAACTCGGGCGCTACAATTAGCCCCGTATTATACGGCGGCACTTCTCGGTTTCCAAAACGGCCGATGATCCGCAGCCGGGATAATATAGGTATTTACCCCGTTGTATATAGGGTTCCCGGAGGTTGACTCGTAAATGTATGATTAGGATGCTTTATTGATAAGGCAGGCAATTTTACCGATGAGTTGGCGTTTATACTATAATACTACCCGCTTCCAGGACCTTGGTAAATAATAGCATCCCGTGAGAAGTAGTGACTGGCTGGAATGGACCTCGGAGGCGACCATGCGGACGCTGGAGATCTTTTTTTGGGGTGGGCTTGTCTTAGCAGAAGGAGTGCCTGTTTCACAGCGCCGTAAAGTTGTCCAGTCCTTCAACGTACGCCGAGAGGCGAGCTCCGGCTTGACACCAGTACAAGTTGGCAACGGCAATTTCGCCTTCGGGGCCGATGTTACCGGTCTACAGACGTTCCACCCGTTCGGGATTCTCTCGACATGGTGTTGGCACAACTTCTCACTGCCAACAACACCCAATCAAACTTCCATCGATGGTAAGAATACTGAAGCTTTTGGCGGGCGGTTCTGATGCATTCATGCAGATTTTACAGGCTTGCAATGGTGGACACATGACAGGTTAATCACATACAACCAACCGAACCCAGCGCAGAATGACATATCAACATGGCTGATTCAGAATCCCCAACGGGTCAACATGGGGAGAGTGGGGTTCGACTTTGGCCGTGATAATGTGACAGAGGCCGACCTTGGACATAAAAGCCAGATACTCGACATGTGGTCCGGCAAGATCAGATCGTCTTTCATGTTCAACGGGGCCGAAGTCGAGGTGGAGATGCACGCTCACCCGACATCAGACACCATTGCCATTCTTATCGAGTCTCCGCTTCTGAATGCTGACTTGGGCATCTTCTTCGATTTTCCTCTTCCCGTCCGGAACAAGTTCGATGCTCCGTTTGTTGGTGTCTTCAACGCCACAGACAAACACCAGACTGTGCTTGAGCGAACATCTACCCAATCCGCGACTATCAAGCACACGATAGATCAAACAAGCTATTACACGTTCATCAGTTGGGCAGGTAGCGGGTCCGTCACGGGCCCCGCGAACGGAACACATCGCTACATTCTCAAGGCGCCGACCTCGAAACTAAAATTGACTGTTTCCTTTTCCCCAACTACTCCGACGGAAATCCTTCCGAGCCTTAAAGGTGTGTTTGAAGACTCTCAGACATGGTGGGAGTCGTACTGGGCGGGGGGTGCGTTCATCGACCTCTCGGCCGTCGAATCGGACAACGCCACCGAGTTGCAACGACGAATCATCACGTCAAAATATCTTTTAGCGGTAAATTCAGCCTCGGATAACCCTCCACAAGAGTCCGGCCTAGTGAATAATGGGTGGTATGGCAAGTTTCATCTCGAAATGAATCTATGGAACAGTCTGCCATTGGCCCGCTGGGGGCATTTCGAACTGTTATGGCGGAGTCTGCCAAACATATACAAGCGGTGGCTTCCGTCATCTTACAGCCGGGCCAAAGCCCAAGGCTATGGCGGCGCGCGCTGGGGGAAGATGACCGACCCAACCGGCCGCAGCGCGCCTGGCGAGATCAACTCACTTCTTATCTGGCAGCAACCGCATCCTATGTACTTCGCCGAAGTCGAGTACCGGTCTTACCCCAACTTCACCACCCTGGCAAGGTGGGACGCCGTCCTGACAGCAACAGCCGACTTCATGGCCTCGTTCGCCTTCTTCAATGAGTCGACTGGCGTGTACGACCTCGGCCCGCCGATGTACCCCGTCTCGGAAAATACGAACCCCAACGTCACGACCAATCCGACCTTCGAGCTGGCCTACTGGCGCTTCGGTCTCGACGTTGCTGCGCGGTGGAAGAGACGTCAGAACCTCACTGTGCCTTCGACCTGGATCACGGTCCGGGATAGGCTAGCTCCCCTGCCTGTCGTTGACGGTACTTACGCCGTGTACGAGGGTATCTCCGGCATGTGGACCGATAAAACCACAGCGAGCGACCACCCCGCTATGGCGGGGATTTATGGGCTACTTCCGCCTCCTTCGAGCGGCGCCTCACTTTCTACCCCCATCCTACGGAAGACAGCGGCCAAGATAAAGGAGACATGGGCATTGGAAGATTCGTACGGATGGGACTTTTCTTTGCTGGCCATGAACTCGTTGCGTCTGGGCGACGTCGACCAGGCGATCGCGTACCTGTTACATCCCATCTTTGCGTTTGACGACGCGGGATACCCCATCGGAGGATCGAGGGTACCGACGCCTTACTTTCCGAATTCAAACTCGTTGCTGATAGCGACGGCTATGATGGCAGGTGGGTGGGATGGCTCAGAGGGACCGCATTTTCCCAAAGGATGGGACGTGAAGGTGGAAGGTTTTGTGCCTGCTCTTTAGACGTGGATCCATATTCGATAGCTCGATGACTCTAAAAACGTCGGTGGCAACAGTGTAACATAGGTAATGTCCTCAGCTCGTACGCAGCATGTAAATCATTCTCCATTACACAAGCAGATTCTGTGTCTGTGTATTGCAGTTAATATACGTAGATAAAGTCCTCATTCATCAGGTCCGTCATGTCCATCATGGCATTGTCTTCGTCGAGTGTCTTGCGAAGCCTTGTAGCATCTCCACCTTCAACATCAATAGCTTTGCTGCTTTCAATTTGTTTCCTGCCCATCATTGACTCGTCTAATATGTCGGCCGTCTTCCCAAGTTCCTCGCGGCGTTTTGCGTGTCGCCGGTTGAGGAAAACGAGGTAGAAAGGAATCAGCCTTGACAGGACGTTAGCGATACTCCAGCCGATGTAAACCTAAATCTATGGTGGATATCCAGGCACGGGAAGACTCACGCTGAGATGGCACCGACCGTTAAGAACATAACCAAATCAGCAATAAGCCCTTCGCGGTACGTCGGGGCCTGCTTGGGCGAGAATAAGAGCGGCCCGATGACGTTACCGGTGCACATGCCCACAAACACGAACGCGGAGGTGCACTTCTTCTTGGTATCGCCGGCTGTATTCTGGGCCTGCCAGGCGTAGATTAGGGGGGTGATTGCTGCGAGACACGAGACCTATAGATATGTTGGCATGTGTAATCATTTGGGAGGAATCACATCATCCCTACCAAATAGTAGCCGAACAGCAGGATTCCCTTCTGTTGTCGTGGAACAGTGAGCATTATGATAGTTCCCGTCGTGGGTAACACGCTCATGCCGGCAATGGTGAGCCCCTTTCTTTGGAATCGCGTGGAGATCCAGCCAGATCCGATAATAGCGATAACCTGAATAACGCCGAACGGGATATTGAATAGGATGGCTTCGAAGTTGGTGTAACCAAAGTCTTTAACGATGAGACTGCCAAAGGTCGAGATGCCGCCACTTGCGATCCTATTCCCTGTTAGTATACCCACTTCAAGATTAAGACTAGCACGACGTACGAGATGGCGATGATGGCTACAAACCAGCACCATGTTTTGGGATCCAAAAACGTCTCCCAAACATGAGCCCAACGCCATTCCCTTGAGGCTACACCCATTTGATTCGCCCTCAATCGCTCGACTGCGATCAACTTTTCTCTCTCTGTTAGATATTTTGCTTCCATCGGCGAGTCGGGCATAAGGAGGAGTACGATGAACGAATACAAGACTGTCAGCAGCCCGCAAAGCAAGAAAATGATTTGGTATTTGAACAAGCGGTCACTTTCGATATGGCCCAGCCCGTACGTCAACAGACTACCGATGATGGCCGTGATACCGTTCATGGCGTTCCAGTAGCTCGTCCGCAGCGTCTGCTCGCCACGGCGCCACCACATCTGCGTAACGGCGACGCAGCCAGGTGCAATCATGGCCTCGAACGAGCCCAGTGCAAACCGTAGGCCGAGAAGAGACTTGAAGCCCGTGCAGGACGACATAATGGCCAGCGAGCTACCCCAAAGGAAGATGGCTGTCGCGATGACCTTGCCCGTCGGTAGCTTGACGAGTATGAAGGCCGCGAGGGGCTGCATTACCAGCTGCGCGAGGTACAGAATAGACCCCAGCCAGGAGTATTCGCTGCCCTGGAGCTTCGCATCCTCGCTGATACCAAAGATGGAGACATAGCTTCGGCGCAAACCGCTTAATTAGTGACCGAGTCTTGTCTTGCTGTACTAGGAGGCCGCACCTGAGGGAGCTCTTGTCCAGTTGCTGGAAAAAGTAGGCCCCAAGAATTAGAGCAAGCACGCGGGCATCGATGCGGCGGACAACGGCGTTTTCTTCATCATACGTGAAGGACACTTGTTGGTCGCTGTGGCTGGCTAGGAACTCGGTGGCCTTATCGCGGAGGCCAGGGGCTGGCCTAGGTCCTCCAGGAGCAGGTGTTATCTCATCACCGGCTCCCTTCGCATTGATGGGCTGTTGTCCGGTCATGTTCGCTTTACTGGCCATAAGTCTTTAGTATCGGATATGACGTGAGGCTGCGGGTGTCCTAAGATCACGACAGAAATACACATACACACACCAAATGAACATATATGCTCAGTGCATCCGCCTAGGCGCTTCAAGTGGGACTAAGTTTCCAAAGGCATATCATTGAGGTTCGGTGAGATGTGATTGGTGGAAAATTCATGTTTCGAGAGACCCGCCTGGGTTTGGTATCACGGCAAAGGTAGGTACACGCAAACTACCTCTCGGCTTGATAACTTCGCTAGGGTCGGGAGACAAAAGATCCCTCCGACGCGAGAAATCGTTATCAAACCTCTTTGATTAAGTTACCGCAAGAATACGAAAGCCGCTATCACAGCCTAAATGTCGGTGGTTAAGGTATCGGTCTCGGTCAATCTCAACCCGATGCTTCGGCAGTGATCCAGGCACGAGCTGCTATCATGGGTCAACCCTCTAATTTTATATGTACTGAGCGCCGCTAAAGGCCGCGGACAGCAGCAGTACATATGGACGAGAAATGGGCAAGAGCGCCGAAACGATGGCGGACATTGTAGTGAGCACTGAGAGGAGACGCTATGCTATCGTTGGCACAGGCGCACGCTCCTATTTTTTCTACAGCGCCATCGCAACAACCTACAACTCAACTTGTTGCGTTGTCGGACTCTGCGATACGAACCAAACACGGCTCAACTATGCCAACCAGACACTCGAGTCACTCGGGCACAACAAAGTCCCGACTTTCCTGGCGGTCAAGTTTGACCATATGATCGCTGAGACCAAGCCCGATGAGGTCATCGTCACCACTATCGATCGAACTCACCATATCTACATCATCCGCGCCTTGGAGTTGGGTTGTAAGGTCATAACAGAAAAGCCGATGACCATCGATGCCCCTCGCTGTCTCGACATCTTCTCGGCAGTGGACCGCACCGGCGGTTCCGTGAGGGTGACATTCAACTACAGGTATGCACCACACAACACCAGAGTCTTTGAACTCCTCCGGTCTGGTGCTATTGGGACCGTAACTTCGGTTCACTTTGAGTGGCTGCTTAACACGTCGCATGGCGCCGACTACTTCCGGCGGTGGCACCGCGACCGGCGCAACAGCGGCGGCCTGCTGATTCACAAGGCGACACACCATTTTGATCTGGTCAACTTCTGGCTGCAGACGCGCCCGCTGTCGGTCTACGCGCAGGGCGACCTCCGTTTCTACGGGAAGGAAAATGCTGAGCGTCGCGGCATCACCCAATTCTATCACCGTTCCCAAGACAGCAACGTCACCCCTAACGAGGACCCGTTCGCCCTAGACCTGGCGGCAATTCCCACGCTCAAGGCGTTGTACCTCAATGCCGAACATGAGGACGGCTACCTGCGCGACCAGAGCGTGTTCAGTGACGGCATCAGCATCGAAGACACTCTGAACCTGCTGGTACGATACCGCAGCGGCGCCTTCATGACCTACTCGCTCACCGCCTACGCGCCGTGGGAAGGGTTCCGGGTGAATTTCAATGGGACCGGCGGCCGCCTCGAGGTCGAGGTCGTAGAGAACAGCTACGTCAACGCAGGGGGAGATCCGGCACTCGAGGGGTCGCTAGAGAGGAGCACTATTCTGCTGAGGCCGTTGTTTGCGAAGCCAAAAGAGATCGAGATCGACGAAGCAATGGGATCCCACGGTGGAGGAGACCGGGTCCTGCTGAACGATTTATTCGGGAAGGCTGAGTCCGACAAGCATATACTTGCAGCGAGTCATGTCGACGGGGCCGCCTCTATTTTGACAGGCATAGCGGCGAATAGATCTATTGCGACGGGTCAGGTGGTTTACGTAGATGATATTCTTAAAATTCCGGGCTAACTTGTTGCTTGTAAATGGTCATCTGGCTTCCAATTGTTAAAAGACCAAATCCATCTGTATGCTTTTAAGTGATAATATATTGATAATAAACTGGGCTTGCCGTCTTCGAATTTAAAAGCTTCGAACTTGAAGAATGTAGTAGTATTTATCAGGCGAATATATAGCGTAGCCTGTTACTATATAATTATTATCGTCATATAATTTATTGCTTAATAATATTGTTGAAGTCCAGCTACTTGTAGCTCGTAACAGTAGCTGGCTGCTATGCCTAAAAGGCACGGTTAAGGTACAGGGGCAGCTAGGGTCCGGCTGCATACTAACTGAGGTAATTAAACCATTACCTACTATGGGCCCACAACTCCTAGTTATCTAGCTAATAGCTAGAGTTTCAACCTATAAGAAATCTAACTTATTAAAGCTTTTAAAGCTTTAAGGGGTCCTACTCCTTAAACCTTTCTTTCCTCTTTTATATTAGTAGGATTTAAGGCTCCGAAGCTACCGTAGCTTTAAAAAGCCCTCTCCTCTTACTTATAAATAGCTTTACTTTTTAAGTAAACTAAGTAGTTATTACCCTTTTATTGTTAAATTAGTTATAATAAATAACTACTTCCTTTACTAATATTATTATAACGCTAGCTTAATACTACCTTCTTATTATTTATACTCCCGTAGCTAGTAGCTACTTTTAAGTATTGTAATAACTATATATAGGATTATATAAGTAGCTTAATTAATTATATACTAAATTTAAAGGTAAATATAAAAATCTATATATCTTAAAAATATTTAAAGAGTAAAAAAGACTTTTACTAAATGCTAGTCATATATTATAATTTAAGGAAAAACTAACGATTTAAAAAGCTTTAAGTATAATATATATTATAACGCTAACTAAGAACTAGGGGAAAAAAACTTGTTATTGTGTAAAGAAAGTGGAAAGGAAAGAGGTGTTAAAACGTAGTTATCCTATTATTAAATAGCTATTACGTTACTACTTAGCTCTTAAATTTAAGAAAAGTAATAAGCTTATTATTTAAGCGATAATACTTTACGTAGGGTTGGCAGATTAATTAATAGTTATTAGTAGGGTTAAAGATTTAGTCTAGACTAGTAGTTAATAGTCCGGACTATTAGTCCGAGTAGTTTAATTACACTCCGGACTACTAGTCTAGTAATCTAGTTACTACCCGGACTAATAGTTCGGGTAGTCTAATTATAGCCGTAATTCTAACTACTGGACTGCAGTAGTTTGTACTACCGGATTAATAACTAAGAACTAATATCCCAACCCTGGTTTAATATTAGTTAGTAGTTAGTAGTTAAACCTGTGACTAGATTACAGTAGTCAGTAGTCTAACTACTAACTATTATAATCTAACTACTAGTTAAATATAATATTATACTTTTAATTGCAAAAAATGATTAAAACTAATTTAAAAGTGTATTAATGCTACAGATTTTAATACTTATTATAATAAAAAGAAACAAATATAACATATAAAAGGTAGCAATATATTTAATAATAATAAAAGTATAAGTAATTATTAAAGTTATCGGATTTTATGAAAAATGATTGTAATTTATATACACCATAGGGTGAGATTGAAATTAACCAGCTCTCCCCTTTAAATTAATTAATTCTGAAAATATATCCGGTATGCTTATAATGCTTTATATTTTACCTACAACTTAGGTTTATATTATTACATACGCTAGACTTTTAAAATAGAATTTAAAATCCACAAGTACAAATGGTTGCAACTAGAGTTAAATAGCGATATCGATTTCCAATAAAACTTTGGAAAACTAATAAGCGTATTAACTTTAAATAAAAAAACAGTTATATACAATTAATAATATTCTATTTTACTTAACCTAAAAATATTTTTACGTTTAGTCGGTTTACTAATTAAAATAATATTTCTTACTGCTTCTTACTCTTTATAACCCTTACCATAGTAATAATAGCTATCCTTCACCCTTACCGTAGAAACTTATGTTATATATTATATATACAACTTACCTTAAGCTTTTGAGTTAACCTGGAATTTTGAGAAATGATTGGAAATCAAAGTATGTTAAAAGCTGCAATTAGGTCAAAGTGGAAATATTAATTTTAAATGCCATTTTAAGAATCCACGAAGTGTAGTAACCAATAATTAAAACTACTTATAGGAAATTCACAAATACTACCGGGGTTGGCAAATTAGTCAGTAATCATTAGTCAGTAGTCACTAAACTACAATAGTCAGTAGTCATTAATTAAGGGACTAACTACTACAGTAGTCAGTAGTCAGGGTGGTGACTAAACTACAGCAGTCAGTAGTCTAACTACTAGTCGAATATAATATATTATTTTTCATTAAAGAAATAATAAAAAGCCTATTAATACTATAGATTTTAATACTTATACTAATAAAAACACAGGAATATAAAATATACAGGGTAACAATACATTTATTATTTATTATCTTGATAGGAGTTATTGTAATTTAAATATATTATAAGGTAAAATTAAAGTTTGTATGCCTTTCCCTTATAGTTACGTAATCTAAAAATATATAGAGCATGGTTATAATACTATAGGTTTTATCTATAAGTAACTATATGTTATATATATTATTACGTAAGCTGAATTTTAAAATAGAATTTAAAATCTAAAAGTACGAAAAATTGCAATTGGAGCTATAAAGCGATACTAATTTCCAAGAAGATTTTGAAAGGCTAATAAGCGTATCAACCTTCTATAAAAGTTAGTTATAGATAATTAATATCAGGGTTGGGATTTAGTCTAGACTAGTAGTCAGTAGTCCGGACTACTAGTCACAGTAGTTTAGTCACCCCCCGGACTAGTAGTCCGACTACTTGACTACTGGTAGTCACTAGTCCGGACTAGTAGTCCACCCTTTAAAATAGTATTTTTAATTTTTAATTACTTTATTAGGCTTATTAATTAACTATTATTACTATTGAAAGTAATATGGTATCTTAATATTAGCTAATAACTTAATACTTTACTTACTACGTAATAATAGTTTAGTTTTTACTATACCTCCTGTATTTATAAGTGAATTTGTTACTTTGTCTTATTTGTTGCTTTTATATTATAAGCTGTGAATGTGAAAGGACCGTGATTAATGGTAAAAAAGCGTTAAGATAGAGATATTCTGTAAGATAGGCAGGCTCTCGGCGCGCCTACTCGCTGGGTGATTAAGGAAGATAGCAGGCAGTAGCAGGGTAGAGGCAACAGTGCTCTGTGATCATTGACTGAATCTTGCAGGAGCAAGATTCCCAGGCGAGGGGGCGGCGACACCGCCCCTAATGACTGGCGCGGGGCTGCCGCACCCAGCATGCTCACTAATCGCCCACTCATTACATATTCCAAGACTGGCGTAGTAAAAGAAATATTTAAAGCGGCTTACTAACTTTGTATAACGCTATTGTTTACTTACTATTTTTTTATTTTTCATTATTATACTTATTGGATTTATTATAATCGATTAAAATATCAAGTTTTTTTTTAAGCTAATTATACTTTTTGATACAACTGGATGTTAAATCGTTAATTAAAAATCTAGTTTTGCTAATTAACTTAAAATTGACTTTAGGTAATATTTATTATACTAATACGTTCTACTTTTCAGGGCTAAGGTTTATTTAAAAATAATATGGGATTATGGAGAAAAGTAAGTTTTTAGCGAAAATTCTCCTAAAAAGATTACCAATACAAAAGTGGCTTGTAAAAATATAGATCTAAAATATACTACTGTGATATCTGTTATTACCTAATAGGTAATGATTTTCATTTTATAATATTATGATTCCTCGATTTAATAAAAGCGGTTATAAGGTAAAGTTATTCCTTTACCCTAATTTTAACTTTTGTAGAAGTGGATTTCTAATGTTTAATTAAAAGTTCCATTTCGGTAATTATGATATAATAACTTATACCCTGATTATAGGGTTATAGGCCTTATTACACGCCTTAGATCTATATTAAATAGGCTATATTATCAGTGTAAAAAGTTCGGGTTTATATTAAAAGTGCTTTAATATAATTTAAAATTTAATTATATAGTAGTCCGGATTACCGGATTAATGACTAAGGATTAATGTCCCAACCCTGACTATAGTAGTCTGACTAATTACCAACCCTGAATATTACTATTGGCTAATTTTAAAACATTTTACTTTTTCTATATTTGAAAGTATATTTCAATATTAGTAGGCATCTGATAGGGGGGCACCCTGTTTTTGATAGGGGGGCATCCCCCCACGCAGGGCCCCACCCACCAGCCGCCAGGCCAGCCGGCAGATTTTCCAGGACAGCTGCCTGGTAGTATAATCAAAACTGGTTTTTCGTCAGTAACGAAAAAACACCGGAAACAACGTTTTCTGGCCATTTCAGATCAATCAGAATTAATTCAACTGCCCTAGCTACCCTAGCCTAGTACGTAACCTTCTATTTTCTAGCCTTCTCAGTTGGCCGGACCGCTTTTCCGCTACGGGTAATAACCAGCCCCTACGCTAATACTCCCCTACTAAATTCCTCCTTTATAGTAATCTGTAGATTTAGTTACCACCTTCTAGCGATATAAAGCCTTACGTACTTGGGTTTAGAGATCTCGTGACCCGGTAAGTATTTCGTTATAGTAGTTTAGCCTATATTAAACTTATTACTTATAATTAGCTCTTACTGCAATAGTCGCTACTATACGGTTAGCTATAGCTTTAGGGTATTACCTTATAATAGTTTTAAATTCTTCTTCCTTCTTTTATTAATCCTTAGGCATATAAATATACCTTTTTTAATAACTACCATAATATTCTGCTTTAACGATCCTTAAGTTAACTAGTTATATTCTTTTAATATTTTAAGGGTTTATAGAATTTATAAAATAGATAGGGTTTTAAGGAGGGTATTTAAATTGTTTTTCGGTTAGTTTTTATTTTTTTTAATAATTTTTAAGTCCTTAAATTGTAAATATAGATTTTTAGTATTTTATTTAAAAAAGTTAGTAGAATTTTAAAATATCTTATAATAAAACCAAGTAAATTAAAGGTTTTTCTAAGTATTAGTAATAATAAATATCCTATAACTTTAATAGCTTATTTTTACGAAAAAGTATAAAAATTTTATACTAATAGGGTAAGTTAAACTAATATAATACTATATAATATTTACTATTATAAGGTAATAGTAGTATTACCGTTTACTTTACGGTAATAATAACTATAATTACATATTAGTATTTATAATTAATCTTTTTAAATATTATATAAAAAATCTGTAAAAAAAGCTTTTTAAAATATTTTTAAGTTAAAAAATTTATACTATAAGTTAATTATTTACCTTACAAAAGTTTTACTTAAAGTTTTATATTAATTTTTAATTATTTCTTTAATACTATTAGTAAATTTATAAACGTTACCCTAGTTATTAAAAAGGTAGTTTCTAATATTTAAATTAGTAAATTTTATTAATAACGTAACGCGTAATTTAAAGTTATAATAGTTCTTAATAAAGTAATTAATTCATTACTTATAAAAAGGTATTTAAATCTTTTATATATATTGTAAAATAGGTTATTAATTATAAAAGTAATTTATTATAGCCTTTTAAGCTGTAATAAACTTAGCTTTAGTTTTTATATACGTTATAGCTTTAAATATTATAATAACTTTATAAGGATTTTTTAAAGATAACTTATTAATAAAAGTAGTAATTTCGGGCTTAAGCTTAACTTATTAACGTTATACGTTTATTAGGATTATAAGATCTTTTTACCTAAGTTTTACGTGAGGTTTTATATTTTGGAATTTATCCTCGCTGCCCTTATTATTAAAATTAATCTTTACGTTATAATATTACTTCTTTTTGCTATTGAGAAGTACGTTTTGAACAATGTAGAATAAATAAAGCTATTACTAAAATTCCAGAAACGTATTGGATATGTTACATTTTATCTCCTTATAATAATCTAAAACGATAACTTTAAACGGATCAATATTATATTTAGTTTAGATTTTTTTTTACCGTATTAAAAAGGAAATTAAAGGAATTTATTGTTTTATTTCTAATTAATTTAAATATAAAGTTAAAGATAGTATTATAGCTAGTTATATTAGTAATTTAATATAATAGGAACCCAATAATATTTATTAAGTATATATTATTGATTTTTAGTACCTTTTAATTTTACTTCGTTACCTTTATATAAAACGGTATTATAAATATAATATTAAAATAGGTTATTTAATCCTTATCTTCCTACTAAATAATGTAATTAATCTTTTTTTTGTTAAAGGCCTTTAATAAGGCGCTGGTTAGAATATATTTATTAAGATTATTATAATAAATCTTTATACGCTTATTATAAATATTTTAACAAATTAAAGCTAAGTTTTTAACCTAGTTATAAATTAATAATTTAACTTTTTATATTTAAATTATATAATATTTATAAGTAGCTTTAATTATCGCTAGAGTTTTGACGTTAACCTTACGGTATTAGGAATAAGTAAAGGGATTTTAAAAAGATAAGTAATTATAAAAAAAGTATTAAAAATTATTATACGTTTTATAAAACTAACTTTTAATAATTTGGAATACGATAGTTTTGAAAAAATAGTTATATTTACGAATAATAAACTTGCGAAGGCTAGTACCTTTAAAAGGTTTTAAATTACCGTAATAGTTATAAATTAAATTATATCTTTAGTATTAATTATTAATATTTTTATTTTTACTTTTTATATACGTAAAGGTAACGTTATAGTCTTTTTTTTATATATTAATAGTTTTTTGAAGGAGCTTAATTAAAGTTTAAGGGCTAAAAGTTTTATAAGGTAAGTTGGGAATAAAAAGATTACGCGCCTATTATTATTTTTATTTTAATTGCTTTTACTTTTATCCCTAATAAAGTAAAAAAAAGAAAAGATTATAATTAAAATAATTAAAATTAAGTATAATTAGTAGTAACTAAATTAATAGCTTTTAAGAATTTTACTCGCCTAAAAGCTTATTAATAATACTAAAAAAATAGCTAATATATATTTTACTACGGATTTTATTTATATATTGTAAACTTGGAGAAGGTTAATAATTTTTTATCCTTATTAGTTAGATTAATTGCTTTGGATTTATTATTAGTAAAGCCCTTTATATTACGGTTATATAAAGGATTTTGGGGCAGTAATAGTTAAGATTCCGCGTTAAAGTAATTGGGAAGCTTATTTTATTTAAATCGTATTATGCGTACGTAACTGGAAAGTACTATTTTCGGAGTAGTTTAGCCTAAATTAATTAGTACGAGTATAATGGTAAAGCGGTAAGTATGCGTAACCTACTAGCAATTAGCGATTGCCGCTATTGTAGTGGTGGAAGATAGCAATAGCTTTAGACTTTACGACCTTGAAAAAATTAAAGTATATTTGCGGGATAGCAAGGCCTAGCGACTAGCCTGGCGGCTGTCCTGGAAAATCTGCCGGCTGGCCTGGCGGCTGGTGGGTGGGGCCCTGCGTGGGGGGATGCCCCCCTATCAAAAACGGGGTGCCCCCCTATCAGATGCCTATTAGTATTTCTTTTAAATGTTTAAAAGCCTGATTATAAGGTAAATATTTTAAGCATATTAGCTTTTATCTATTAATTATATACTTAAAGATAAGTAATTTAATGTTTAATACTTTAATTTTAATTTTATTAATTATTACCAGGGTTGGCAATTAGTTAGATTACTTACTACTGTAGTCTAGTCACTGCGCTGACTACTAACTACTGTAGTTTAGTTAGTGCTTTAACCACTGACTAGACTACTGTGACTACTGTAGTTAGTAGTTTGACTACAGTAGTTAGTAGATAAAATTAATAAAGATAATAA
Organism: Echria macrotheca; assembly: GCA_030411725.1. Taxonomy (NCBI): domain Eukaryota; kingdom Fungi; phylum Ascomycota; class Sordariomycetes; order Sordariales; family Schizotheciaceae; genus Echria; species Echria macrotheca. The sequence goes on along the minus strand of MU839849.1, from coordinate 12,958 downwards.
TTACTTTAAATAATTATTAATAATCGCTTTATAATTAATGTTTAGTAGTAGTATATAGGTAATATTATTATGAACTAAATTAAAAGATTAAATATTAAATTAACCGTTTTTAATAATTGAATTATATATTATTATTATTTGTCTTAAACCGTAGGAAGCTAAAGGCTTTTACCCCTAAGGGGTAGGCAATCCCTCTTCTATATAGTTATCGTATATAAATGCTTTCTATCTAATCTCGGCACGTATACGCTCCGTGTACGTATCGAAATACTCCTTTACAATCTACTTAATCGGGCTCTTGTGCGCCTAGGATGCGATTGTAATAAAGGAAAAATAAAAAGAGTGAAAAATATGAAAACTGTGAAAAATGGGGTTTTCAAGGGAAGGTACTGCGTTATACTTAGTCTAAGGTAGGTACGCTCTTTCTACTATTTAAGAAATAATTTAAGTTTTAATTTTAATAAGTTATTATCTTATCTTTTATTATTAAAATCCTTAAATAATAAATAAGGTAAATAAAGGGGGGTAAATAAAGGTAAAAAAAGGGGCGTAATCGGTCTATAGTAGGTGCGTTTCCCTTTAGCTTTTAGTTAGCTTAAATTTTTAGTATATTTTAGTAGGTTATTAAGGTTTTTAATAATAAATGGAATAAATAAAGAAAGAAGTGGGGTATAGTTAGTTTTAGGTAAATATGCCCCCTTAGTAAGTTTCGGTTAATTAATTATATAGGGAAAAGTTTGGATAAAGGAAAGTAAAGCTCTAGTATAGTTACGTATAGGTTACATAGCTATATATAAATAAGTGGCTTTTCTTTTACCCTAATTTATTTCTTTTCTTTCTACTTTACATTATTACTACTATAGCTATTATCCCTAATTTAATACCCTTTTAGTATAATTATTAAATTATTATATAAATATTAATTTTAATATAAATATACTACTAACTTTTTAGTTTAAATAACCTTTTCGTTACTAATCCGTACTTACGTTACGTTAACTAATTATAACCGGGTAAACTAAGGGTTAATAACTATTATAAGTATATATAAGGGCCTTAGCCTAATTTTTATAAATGCGAAAGGTATGTTAAGGGGTATTTTAAGTATATTACTATATATATTTATCCTATACTTACTTGATTTTTATATTAACTTTATATAGTTAAAAGGCGAAAATTACTTTTTTAGCTTTTTATATTATTACCTAATCTTAAAAGTTAATTATTACCCCTATTACCGCTAAAGTATATTATTTTATTAGTATATTTATTATATTTAATATTTTTTTTTATTTTTAGTTTTAAACCGTTTTTATTATAATATAGTTTCTTTAGGTAACTTACCGCTTTAGTAGCTTTAATATTACCATTATAACTTTTACTTGTGTTTTTGCTTTTACTTTAACTGTTTTAACTCCGGTTTAGGGTTGTATTAAAGCTGTTATAACCCCGTTTTAAGCGCACTATATTAAAAGTGCCGTAAAAGCGGTTTCCAGTAACCTAAAAGTAATTTTTAGCGACCTTTAAGTAATACGGTTACATATGTTTATTCTCGCTACTTTTAAGGTTATTATTGCTTAAAAAGTTAAAAATATAAGTAATTTAATATAGTATATTTAATTTAAGTTTAGGATTAATAACTTGCCATTTAAGATAAAAAGGAGGTTAAGGAGGCTATTATTAAGATTAAAAAGGGTAGTAAGGGTAATATTACTAATAAAAAAAGGGTAAAAAGGGGGGTAAAAAAGGCGGGAAAAAGGGTAATTAAAAGTAAATAAATATTACTAAGGGTTTTACCTTAATTTATAATTATTACGCCCTCGTACTAATTAAGTTACTAATTTATTATTTTTCGTTTTTAACGGTTTTTTTGTATATTTCCGTAATTCCTCTTAAAACCCTAGTATTCTCCTTCTTTTACGTCGTTTTGCTTTGGTTTCCCTACTGTTAGATTCCGTATTATCCCCCCCTAAGCTTATATTGGGCCTAATATATCCTTGCTTTGCTACTTATGCTCTCTTTTTTTGCTTTTTATCTTTTGCGCTAGTCTATATATTTTTATCCTCCCAGTGTTGAAAAACCAGGTCACGATCTTCGGTACGAGTTTACTCTAAATTAAATTATATAATTAATGTGTAAAGTTGCTTTTCTACTACCATCTTAAATAGCTTACTTACTCTTAGTAAAAAAGTATTAAACAGTTAAATAACAATTTTAATTATGGAAAAAAGTAAATATTTTATACTAGCTAATAATATCAAATGTAACTTATTTATAAGGGTTTTAAATATAACTTATTACGGCTTAGTGAATTTTTAAAAGGGTATTTGAAATGGGTATTTCCACTTTTACCTAATCACAACTTTTTATACACCTCGATTTCCAATCATTTCTTAAAATTCAGGATCAATATAAAAGCTTAAAGTAAGTTGTATATATAATAGATAACATATACTCTTACTATAAGCCCCCTGTATACCTATTAATTACTATTCAAACCGGAATTAAGAGTAAAAAATGGTTAAAATCGTGATATGTATCATTAAACACATTAGAAGTAAGGATATTTTTATACTAAATGAAATATAATAGTGCTAATTATATATAACCACTTTTTAATTAAAGTAAATAGGCTTATTAGGATTTTTAAAAAATTCTATTGGAAATCAATATTGCTATTTAACTCCAATTGCAACTTTTCGTACTTATAGATTTTAATTTCCATTTTAAACGTTCAGCTTATATAAGAACAGATGATTAATTAATAGGTAAGATATATAGTACTATAGGTATACTATATATGCCTCCAGACTTACTTGATTATAAGGGGAAAGCTAGTAAATTGCAATTTTACGTTATAATGTATATAAACTATAAGAGATTATATTAATATACGATAACTGTATTAATTATTTATGCTCTTATTATTAATAAATATATATATACCTTTTATGTATACTATATTTAGCCTTTTATAGCTGTAAGTATTTAAATATACAGAGTTAAGAGGCCTTTTAATTATTTTGCAACTAAAAAATATATTATATTTGACTAGTAGTCAGACTACAGTAGTCAGTAGTCAGACTACTGACTACTGTAGTGTAGTCAGTACCCTGACTACTGACTACTGAAGTCTAGTCAGGGCCTTAAATAATAACTACTAACTACTGTAGTCAGTGACTACTGACTAATGACTACTGACTAATTTGCCAACCCTGATTATTACTTACATACTATATGTTAGACCGACGTTGAAACCTCTAAACCCCCTCCCTAACGTTAAAACCAGGGTTGGGATTTAGTTTGGACTAGTAGTTAGTAGTCCGGACCAATAGTCCACCGCTTAATACGGTATTTTTGATTTTTAATTACTAAATTAAGCCTATTAATTAATTATTTTAGGTATTATTACGAATATAGGCTATATATTATATTAATATTAGCTATTAGAATTAATAATATACTTATTAAGCTTATTATTACTACGTTTCACCGGTTTTACTGTATTTATATGTAAATTATTCACCTTCTACCTATTATTTTTATATTATAAATAAGAAAAGATGATAAAAATGCCTTAAAATAAAAATATTACAAAATTAGCTTAGTAAAATAAATTTTTAAAATCGCTCACTTGTTCAGGATAAAGTAATTTCCTAATTAGTATTTTTTTAATTTACATTACCATAGCTATTAGATTTACTAGGATCGATTAAAATACCAAGTTTTTATTTTAAGCTAATTGCAAGTTTTTATATAATTGGATTTTCAATCCTTAATTAAAAATTGAGTTTACATAATTAACTTAAAATAGCTTTTAGATACTATATATAGTAATATGTTTTACCTTTTAACCCTGAAACTTATTTAAATATAGTACAAAATAAGGGTAAAAATTATCTTTTTTATCGTAAAAACCACTTAAAATGCTTATTGTTATAAAATTAACCTATAAAAATAGCAATGCAAGATTGGGTATTATTATATTATACTATTACTTACTAAGTAGTAGCTTTTATTTTTTAATATTATAGTTTTATAATTTAATAACAGTAGTTATAAATTAAAGTTGTTATTTTAACGTAATTGTAACTTTTTATACAAGTGGATTTCTAATTATTAATTAAGCCTGAAATTTACGTAGCTATAATATAATAATTTATAAGCTGGATATATGGTTATAAACCGTATTATAGGCCTTCAACCTATTTAAGAAAACTAATAATATTATAGTAAAAAGTTCGGTTTTTTCGAAAAAAATGCTTTTATATAATTTGAAATTTAATTTTCGTAGTAATCCACTAATCCGGACTAGTAGTTCAATAGTCCGGACTACTAGTCCAGGTAATTTAATCACCCCCCGGACTACTAATTTAGTAGTCTAGTCACAGCCCGGATTACTAGTCCGGGTAGTTTAGTTACGGCTGTGATTCTAATTACTGGACTACAATAGTCCGGACTACTGGATTAATAACTAAGGACTAATAATGTCCTAACTTTGGTTAAAACTAACTTTAAAATAAAAAATAATGCTAGATTCGGAAGTAGCGTATTTAATTGCCCTAGATTAGAGCGTATACGTACCAAGATTAGATAAAAGGTATTTATATGCTATAACTATATAGAAGAGAGACCGCCTACCCCTTAGGGGTAAAAGCCTTCGGCTTCCTACGGTTTAAAACAAATAATAATTACTCCAGATTATAATATCGTAATAAGGGTATAGCAGTAGTATAGTAAATATGGTAAAAGGAAGCTTTAACTACTATTTTTACTATAAAGCGCGTTAAAGCTTTTTTAAAAGGGAAAATCTAGTAAGTAATAACCCTGTAAACCTAAAATAAGTATAAAATAGCTAGGGTATAAAATATTAACTATAATAAGTTAAAGGCTAAATATTATAAAGTATTTTAAAATATAATTTGTAAGTAAAACTAATTTTAGTTAATATTTATTATAACGAAACGTTACTTTATATACGTTTAGAAAACAACTATATAATACTTTTAAGGTAAATATATAACTTTAACTAGGGTTTGTAAATTAGTTAGTAGTTATTAATTAAGGCATTAACTATACTACAGTAGTTAGTAGTTAGGGTAGTAACTAGATTACAGTAGTCAGTAATTTAACTACTAATTATTATAATCTAACTAGTTGTTAAATATAATATATTATTTTTATTTATAAAATGATTAAAACCCTATAAATGCTATAGTCTATAGATTTAAATATTTATTTATAGTTATAATACTACGAAATATACTATTTAAAGGCTATTAATATATTTCTTATTAATTAATAAAAAGAGTATAAGTAATTATTGAAATTACTGACTTTTAATAAAAGTAATCGTAATTTATATGCTTTATAAGGTAAAATTAAATTCTTTACTAGCCTTAGTATTGTAATTATTTAATTTTGAAAATATATACTGAATGCTTATAGTACTATATCCCTTACCTATAAGCTAGTTATATATTATTATACAAGCTGAACTTTTAAAATAGATTTTAAAATCTATAAGTACGAAAGGTCGCAATTAGAGTTAAAAGCGATATCGATTTTTAATATATTTTTAAAATCTCATTAAGTATATTAACTTTAAATGAAACGTAGTTATATATAATTAGTACTATTATACTTTATTTAGTGAAAGAATGTTTTAATTTTAAGTAGGTTTACTGATAGGAATTACGATTTTAACGGTTTTTTACTTTTAATTTTAGTTAAAGTAGTAATTAATAAATATATCTTAGCTTTATAATAGAAATATATGTTATTTATTATATATATAACTTACTTTAAGCTTTTAAATTTATTTTGAATTTTAAGAAATGATTGGAAATTAAAGTGTTTAAAAAGTTGTAATTAGGTTAAAGTAAAAATACTAATATTAAATACCCTTTTAAAAATTTACTAAGTGTAATATATTATAATTAAAAACATTTATAAATAGTTTATAAAAAATATTATTAATTAGTATAGAAATATTTTACTTTTCTTTTAAAATTAAAGTTGTTAGTAGACTATTTAATACTTTTTACTAAAAGTAAGCTATTCAAAATAGTAAAAACGTAACTTTATATATTAATTATATAATTAAATTATTAAATATAATTAATTTAATATTTAACCCTTTAATTTAAATTATAATCATTATTACTTATATACTAGTACTAAACTTTAATTATAAAGTAATTATTAATAATTATTTAAAGTTATTATTATTTTTATTATTTTTACCTACTAACTACTATAGTTAAACTACTAACTATAGTAGTTAGAATAGTTTAGTTAGTAGTTAAGGTACTAAATAAACTATAATAGTTATATTTAAGGTAGTAACTAAACTATTTTAGTTAATAATTAGGATATTAACTAAACTATAATAATTTAACTAATTACTAACTCTAATATTAGTTAATTAATCTTTTAATAAATTAATTTATTTTAATATTTTAATTAATTATAATATTCTTTTTACTTATATTATTTACTTATAATTTCTTTATTTTACTTATCGTTTTTAATAGCTTTTATATAGTTTTAGGAATTAATAATTATATTATTGGGTTTAACGCTTTTTATATTTTAACTTAAGTTATTATTTTAAAGCTTAATATAATTAGTTATACTTTTTTTAAAGTTTTAAAAAAGCCTAGTAATTAACTAAATTTACTTTTTTACTTATTTTCGTAATAATTAAGGTATTAATTTTGCTTTAGGATAAGTAAACTAATTAGTAAATAAAGCTTATTTCGGTTATAGCCATATAATAATATACGCGTTTATAGATTTAAAATAGCAAAATAGTATATAAATAATTAAAAAAAAAAGGTATTAGTTTAATAAATAAAAGGTAAGTTACTTAATAATTATAAAAAACTTACTAGACCTATATAACAACTACTTTACTATTTCTATATAGTCCCTACTTTTTCAAGCTATTAGTTACTAGGTACCTGCCACCTACTGCTTATAATTTAAGTTAAACTGTTTTAAAATAAAATAATTAATAATATATTTAATTGCTTTATAATTATTAAGTTTATAACTTAAATTTCTATATATTTACTATAGAAATTTATTATAATTCAAATATTAGTTTAAAAATAAAATAAAATAAATATTAAATCTAATAAAATTTTAAATAACTTTTAAAATATAAAAGGGTTTAATTTTATCAAATTACTTACTATTTATTAATTACTATTTATTACTTTTTATTTTATATTAATATTTTTTCCTTAACGTATACGTACCGAGATTAGATAAAAGATAATTATATACTATAACTATATAAAATAGAAAAGGAACTACTTACCCCTTAAAAATAAAAGCCTTTAACTTCCTATAGTTTAAAAATAATAATAATAATAATATTTTTTTCTTATTATTAATTACTTTTACTAAATATATTATAATTTTATATATTTATTTATAAATAAATATTACTATTTACTTAATAAAATATAATTATAGCGTTGGGATTTAGTCCGGACTATTAGTTATTAGTCCGGACTATTAGTTATTAGTCCGGACTATTAGTTATTAGTCCGGACTATTAGTTATAGTAGTCTAGTCACAGCCCGGACTATTAGTCCGGTAGTTTAGTTACGACCCGGACTACTAGTCCAGTAGTCTAGTCACCCCCCGGATTATTAATCCGGACTACTAACTATTATAGCTACTAGTCCGGATTAGTAGTCTACCCTTTAATACAGTATTTTTATTTTTTAATTACTATATTAGCTTTATTAATTACTTATTTCAATTTTTATTACTAATATAGGCTATATATTATATTTATAATAGTTAATACAATTATTAATCTATTTATGAAGTATAATAAGTTCTCTAGCTTGTAAATGTAATTATGTTTTTTAGCTTTATTAAGTGCAAAACGTTTTAAAATAGATATATTGTGAATTTAGCTTAGTAAAATATATATTTAAAATAACTTATTAGTTTAATATAAAGTTATTTCCTAACTAGTTCTTTTTACTTTTAGTTACTATAGCTATTGGACTTTTTAAAGCTAATTAAAATTTCAAGTTTTATTTAGAGTTAATTACACATTTTTATATTACTAGATTTTAAATTGTTAATTAAAAATCGAATTTATTTAATTAACTTAAAATAGCTTATAAGTAGTATATAGGGCAGAATATTTTACCTTATTGCACTTAGGGTTAATTAAAATTAGTATAGGAATAAAGAGAAAATCTTATTTTCATCAAAAAAAACCTTAAAAAGATTATTATTACGAAATAGGCCTGGAAAAATATAAGTTTAAAATAAATTATTACTTTAGTTTATTACTACTTAATAAGTAATAACTTTTATCTTATTATATTACAATTACTTAATTTAATAAAAATAGTTAAAAACTAAAGTTGTAATTTTAACCCAATTATAGCTTTTTGTACAAGTAGATTTTCTAATCCTTAATTAAAAACTAAATTTACGTAATTATATTATAATAAGTTATAGGCTAAGTAGATAATTATAAGCCTTATTATAAGCCTTAAATCCATTTAAATCAGCTAAGAGTTTTATAGCAAAAAGCTTAATTTTATAGAAAAAGTACTATAAAAGCCGATTTTATAAAAGATAACCGTGGGAAAAATAAAACACTATATTATTAGTAAATATAATTATTTAATTAGTATTTTAATTTTTAATTTTTACAGTAGTTTAGTAGTCTGGACTAGTAGTCCAGTAGTCCGGACTACTAGTCCGGGTAGTCTAGTTACTACCCGGACTATTAGTCCAGTAGTCTAGTCACGGCCCGGACTACTAGTCCGGAAGTCTAGTCACGGTCGTGATTCTAACTACTAGACTACAGTAGTCCGGACTACCGGACTAATAACTAAGGACTAATATCCCAACCCTGCAAATACCTTACTAATTAGAATAAAAGGCCTTGGAAAAAATAGATTTTGCCACTTTACGGCCCATATAAAAACCCTTTCGCTACCCTAAAAGTGAATTTCACTTTTCGAATTATCACCCACTTATTATCACACAACTACTTATTATTTTATACCCCTTATACTTTAAAATATATCTTTTAAAGATATTATTAACCTTATTTTTTACCTTATATATACAATATCTTCCTACTCGTATTCCAATAACAAGGCTTCCTCCAAAGGCCTTTCTACTAACCTTCCACCTTCCAACCAGGAAATCAGTAGCAGTAACCCAGCTACGGACTTTTCCTCTTCGCCTTTTAACCAACCAAATTACAAATTAAAGCCGGATTCTCAATTATCGGCTTATATTTTCAAATACGGCCTATTTACTCGCACCCTACTACCAATTAACCCTTTAAAGGAAAGGCATATTCTAGTATAGTATACATCGTAAGTTTACTTACCCCTTTAAGTAGTAAAATTTAATTACGTTACTAATAATTCCTTTTAATAAATAATAGGTGCAAATAGAATGCAACAGATATTTTAAAAGGTTTTAAAACCTCGAATTATTCTCGGCATTATAAAACGAAACATCCTTTAATTGCCTATAACGAAAAGTCCAAATCTACTAGGAGTAAAAGTAAGTTATTAAATACTAATAACTATTATTAATAATTATATTAACTATAAAAAGAAATAACTACTAGTGCAATTAGCTTAAATTCGGAATTTTTCAGGCCTATTTTGGCCCAAAAAGTACGAACTAATACGGTTACCGATTTTAACAAAGAAAACGCCTTATTAAAAGTTTTAACCTTCCTTATCGAGAATAATATATCTTTTAACACTTTAAATTCCCAATCTTTTTAGGATTTAATATCCTACTTTAATAGGTAAATAATATTCTATATCTTAATTCTATTTAGTTACTAATAAATTCCCTTTTTAGCAAAGCGCCTATTATTAATCGATAAAAAGTAAGGTCTTTATTAAGCTTTTCTTTCGATTGGTTTTTCTCGATATTTAATACCGAATTAAAGCAAAATATTGAAACCCTCGGCACTTTCTGCTTAACTTTCGATATTTGGACTTCGGTATTATAAATTAGCTACTTAGGTCTAATTATTAACTATATCAACAGTAATTTTAAATTGGTTTATAAGCTATTAGGTAAATAATATTTTTTTTAAATATTAATAGTAGAATTCTATACTAATATTTTTAACTTTCGAAAATCTTCCAAATAACCACACTAATTTATATATCTACAATAAATTTCTAAAGGCTATTAAGCCTTATCCTTCCGTTATAACGGATAAAATTCTCACATAAGTTAAACTTATTTTATTAAAGTAATAAAATTAATTATAATTACTAACTTAATAATTAAAATAACCTGCAATAACGTACTAAATAATAATACCTTTCTAACTGTATTTAAAATGTTAAATCCAGATTTTCAGTACAATATTTATTGCGTTATATATATCCTAAATCTAGTAGCTTAGGATATATTTAAAGAATTTATATCCTCAGCTACCTTAAATAAGCAACTTACCCATTTTACCAACCTACGGCTTATGGAATTAAATAATATAAACGAAGAAATCGAAGATAAGGAATTCAATACGCCGGAATTTAATAGTAAGTAAAAATTTGAATTAATTATTAATTAATATTATACTAATAATTATTTTAGCTTTAACTATACGAGTTTAACGGATTATAGTAATAGTTAAAAACGTTTACGAAATTAAAAAACTACTGTAAGAAGAAATTTACCGTACTAAGGATAAGGGTATTTTACCTGAAACCTTTAAAAAACAGATTGTTTTACTTAATAAATTATTTATTATTTATTAACCTTATTAAATTACTAATTACTAATACATTTTTTATAAATAACGCTACTAGGTGGAATTTTACCTATTATATAATAAAATCTACCCTCGAGTTAAAAGACCCTTTAATTTATATTTATCGAAATACTGTAAATAAGGAATATTTAAAAATATTCCTTGCGCTAATTAAGTAAATTACGCTTTAAAAACTCGAAATGATATTTGTAGTATTAGTAAAGTTTGTTATCCGGCTATAGAGCGAATATTATATCAATATTAATAAGGCCTTATTATTTATTTACCAGATATATACCAAATTCGAAGCCTTAATTTCGGAATTTAATAATAAAGTATTAGAAGAAGAACATCTAGTGAGTAAATATTGTAATTCCATAAGCTTTATAATTAATTACTAATTTATATTTTAGGTTGACTGGTATAGGTTATTTATCTTGGTTATTAAAGCCGGAATAGTAAAGTTAAATAAATACCTTTTACGAAAACTAATGGTAAACTGGTTAAAACGTTTTAAAACTTACTTTTTTGCTATTTTCCTAAAGCTACGATTTAAAACCCAACCCTTTAGGCAAAACGGTAATTTATTATTTTAACTAATTACGGAATATAAAGTTAGTAAACTTATAAAAGAAGAATTCTTAAAGTAAGTAAAGCTTTATTTTTGGGTATAGAATTTAATATTGATTATTTACTTTAGGGTTTAAGAGGAATTAAATATAAATCCTTTATAGCAATAGGAAGATATTTATAATAGTTTAAACAACGAAAACGATTTTTATACGTTAGTAAGCTAAAGCGTAGAATATATTAAGTATTTACGTAAGCTAGTTGCTGGTAAAAAGGTAAATATAAAACTTATTATTATTATTAGATTTAAAAATTAATATTTTAAATAGATTTAACCTTTAAAATACTGGAAAATAAACGTTTTTAAATATTTAGTTTTAACCTTAATAGTTAGAAAATATTTAGCAATTTTAATAACTTTGGTATCGGTAGAATAAGTATTTTTTATAAGTAGTAATATTATTATTAAAAACTAGAATAAGTTAAAATTAGATATTGTTAAACGGATGGTATTATTAAAAAGTTGGAAGATTAAAAGTTTGAAGGAATTGGAGGAAAATTTTTAAAATACCGCAATTGTAGAGGAGGAAGAAAAGGAATTGTAAATCTTTTACTTTAGTAGTTTAGTTTATTCATTTTTTATATTTTTTATTAACCCTTTTTTATTACTTTATAGTTTTAGTATTAATTAGTAGTATTATTTGTAACTTACTTATAAGTATTTTTTGTTATAAGTTATTACGTTTAGTGAATTTTTAAAAGGGTATTTGAAATTAGTATTTTTATTTGGACCTAACTGCAACTTTTTAAATACTTCGATTTCCAATCATTTCTTAAAATTCCAGATTTACGTAAAAGTTTAAATTAAAATATATATATATTATATAGTATAAAGTTCTACTATAAGGCCAAAAACTATTTAGTAATTACCACGTTAACGGGTATTAAGAGTAGAAAATAGTAAAAACCGTAATTTATACTAGTAAAACTACTAAAAGTAAAAACCTTTTTGAGTAAGTAGAATATAATACTATTACTTATCTATAACTTCTTTTTATTTAAGGTAAATAGATTTATTGGCCTTTCAAAAACTTATTGGAAATCGATATCGCTATTTAACTCTAATTGCGACTTTTCGCAAGTATAAATTTTAAACTCCATTTAAAAAAATCAGCTTATATAATAATATATAACTAGCCTGTAGATAGGGTATATAGTATCATAGGCATGCTGTATATGCTTTTAGAATTAATTAAATACTACGAATAGGCTCATAAAGTTCAAATATACGTTAAAATATGTATAAATTACGATTACTCTTATAAAAAGCCGATAATTTCAATAATTACTTATGCTATTATTATTAATTCATAACAATACAGTGCTACACTGCTATCCTTTATATAGTATATTAAATTAGTATAGTTTATATTATTATTACTATAAATAAGTATTTAAATTTGTAGTATTAATAGGCTTTTAGTTATTTTGCAAATAAAAATAATATATTATATTTGACTACTAGTCAGACTACAGTAGTCAGTAGTCAGACTACTGACTACTGTAGTCTAGTCACAGGCCTGACTACTGACTACTGTAGTCTAGTCA